>CM022954.1:42675123-43140902 GCA_012931725.1 Litsea cubeba
ATCCAGTTGAGTTAGAACACAAGGCTTATTGGGCTATCAAGAATTTCAACATGAAGATAGATGACAGTGGAGAACACAGGAAGTTGCAACTATAAGAGTTAGAGGAAATTCGTAATGATGCTTATGAGAGTGCAAGAATTTACAAGGAAAAGACGAAGGCTTTTCATGACAAGCAGATTTCGAGAAAGAAGTTTACAGTTGATCAAAAAGTCCTTCTTTATCAGTCACGGCTTCGTTTGTTTCCAAGTAAGTTGCGTTCTCATTGGATTGGACCCTTTGTTGTCACTAATGTTTTTTCCACATGGTGCAGTTGAAATTCAAAGTTTAGCTACTTCCAAAGTGTTCAAGGTGAATGGCCATAGACTTAAGCCTTTCTATGAAGGTTTACAAGTACAGGAGGTGGATAAATTGGACCTTGAGGATCCAATTTATACTGATTGAAAAAGGAAACCTTGTGTCGAGCCAACGACAATAACACAAAGGCGCTGCTTGGGAGGCAACCCAAGGGGAGTTCGTTCCTTTTCTCTTTCTTTTTGCTTTTATATTCTGGTTATTTTTGCCTTTTCTTTGCATTCACCTTCCATTGGGGACAATGTCAGTTTTAAGTGTGGGGGAAGGGATTTAGGTTGTGTTTTACTTTTATATTAGGTTGTGTTTTAATTTTATATCTTTGAAAAAAAAGAGTTTTATTTATTTTATTTTAATTTTTGTTTTTGTGGTTTTCTACGATTTTTTTTTGTTGTGTATGTCATGAGCAAGATTCAATTAAGCTTGAGAAATTCATAACATGATTTTTGAAATTACTTTCCTTGAGAATGGTAGTGACTAAATTAGACAAAAAGTTGGTGAGATTTTGAGCCTTTAGACTGACACAACCATATCAGTCTCACTATATTCTTTCATGAGAGATATTCTTCCATAGATTTGTTTCTCTAGAACTTGCCTTGATTCTCTTCGAGGTCACATAGACACATGCAAACATGAACATGATTAAGGCCATCTTTGTTATAAGCTACATAAGCCAAATAGCCTACCTTGCCATTAATTTTTTTCCTTTGTTTAAACCCTTTGAGCTTTATATCTTTCATTTATTGTAAACCCACGTTACAAGCTCTGAACCTGAGAAAAAAAAAACATTTACCTAAGTCATAGATCTAGTGCAGCATTGCTTTTCATTATGATATGTATGGGTGTGCAAGAAATAAGTGTGGGGGTGTTTTGGGTTTGTGGTATGGTTATGACTGATGAAATGGAATATGTTTTCATTCTCAATTCGTGAGTTCTTATTTTCATTATTCAAAAAAAAGAAAAAAGAAAAAAAATGAACTGAAAAAAAAAAAGAAAAAAGAATATGAAAAAAAAAAGTTTATGAAGTGATGGAGGCAATTGTTGTCCATGTTCATGAATCCTCCTAAAATTCCAAGAAATGGTGTGTTCATGTGTGATACATAAAAAGGTGGAAGCTGTTGTGAATGATCGTTCCTCGCTGCAAATGAAAAGTGTTTCGTTTGAACGATGTCTTTTTCAATGCAGGAGTTTTACATGTTCTGAATGCTTTAAAGCCATATTGAAGAAGTTGATTAATGGAGTGAATGATTTTCATTGTCTTATATATTAAACCTAGAGTTGATTCATTTTTGCTCCACTAGTTTCAATGGCTTTTAAACTACATTCATAAATATTTCCCACCTTGATCCTAAACCCCATTACAACCTTTGAAAAGTCCTTATGATTCGTGTTATGCATGTGATTCTAGTGGTGGAGAATGAGAAGATATGCAAGCCTATGGTAGATCATTTCCATTGGAATGAATTTGAGCGAAACAGATACCCTTCAAACATATGAGAGTAGAGTGTTTATTTCCGTGAGGGTCTACGTATTTAGTCTACTCCATCTTTAAGTGAAATTGCTTACTAAGTAATTGTAAGATGTTTAAAACTGTTTATTCATGACATGTTTGGAGTTTTGAGAAGCTTGGTTGTTCTTTGTTAATGGCATTCAAACTTGGTGTTTTGGGAAAGTGAATTTGAGTTTTGCCCGAGGACGAGCAAAAGTTAAGTGTGGGGGAATTTGATGAGAATGCAAAATGTTATATTTTTCTCCATTAATGTTTAGTCCTTTACACTTATTTGATGCCTAAATGTACTCATTATTCTTAGATTTTGCTTTAGGATGCAAATGGAGGTGCTACGTGCAAAACAAAGCTAATTGAGTGATTTTGGATAGTTTTGACATCGCTTCGTAATTTAGGCATAATTCTCTCCTCCGAACTCCAATTGAGATGATTCAAGGTGCTATGGAACACCAAGAAAAAGATCTACAACTTTTATGTTTTGAGCTTTGGGAGATTCTTGCTGAATTAAGACGTTTCCAGATCTGAGTTGCAAGAGAAGTGCTCATATTTGATGCTAAATGAATGAAGAATCAAGGAGAAGGGCATTGTGGTAAATTTGATGAAATCAGGAGTTTTTCGAAACATATCCAATATTGGGCTCATATTGTCCAGAACGAAAAATGGTGCAACTTTAATTCTTGGTTCGAATCCAACAGAAGCCCGAGTGAGAAGATATGGTCAAGAAGAAGATTTTGACTAAGTTATAATTTAATTGATTATTTTATTAATTTCTATTTCCAATCCCACGCCACTTCAATTCTCTCCATCTCACATCCGTACTTTTCCCCTAATATCTCTCCACTCTCCAACGATTCTTTCTATTTTTTTTAAGATTCTCTTTCCATCTTTCCCCATCTAAACCAATCATCTTTCTCTCCTTTTCCAACTCCAACGCCACCTCACCTTATTTCTCTCCTCTTTCTGCCATACATGCCATCTATAAATAACATTCTCCACAGCACCTCCCCATTGCACGTTTTTCTCTCTCTCTCTTTCTTTTCTACTCTTTTCTTTGCAAGTTAGTATGGCCCTGCGTGGCTAATTTTATGTAATTGGTTGAAGAAGACTGAAGCCTCGGAATAATTACTGTGAGATCTAATTTATTTTCATTATTCAATTTATGCTTTGAATATGGGTTGTTCTTCTGTGCATAATTTGTTATCATGATTGTTTCGTTTAATTGCTAGGATGCATACTAGTTTATTTCTCGTTACAATTTATTGCTAAATTGAAATCAAATTCGTAACTGTTTGATCCCTCTAATTTGCGAAGCAACTAGTATTTAATAATTTGCTGCTTTGGAAATTATTAGATATTAGGAAGAACACCTGGCTGAATTAAATGCAACCGCGTGTGCTTGTGTTGTTTAGATTCATCAATCTCTCAAGGTCTTAATGTTGTTACTAGATTAAATCTCTGGCGCTTGTCTTGGATTGTTTAGTAATTAGGGATAATTAGAGCTCGTGTTTTCTAATTAACTAATTAAGGAGGTAGGAATTTAATTACAATGATGAATATTCAAAGTATTAGTTGATTTATTTTTGCATCAATGATCAGTTTTTAATTTCCAATGGTGGATATTAACTTTGACCAATGCTTGTTAATTTGATTGAATTTGTTACTTTATTGTTCTTTATTTGCTTATATTCATTTTTTCTTTCATTATAATTAAAACCCCCCATCTTTGATCACATAGCATAAAATTTGGCTAAACACTCTCCGAGGGAATGATCCTTACTCGCACTACTACATATATTTTTAGGAGTAAAGGTCTTATTATATTTGGGTGCCTGCGACAGCACAACCAACGTGCTAACCCAACTTGGAAACCATGTGCAGAGGATGGATGAGCATTTTGATGCGAAGACAGCCCCGAAGAGAATACATTTCCACCCCTTTGAAGCCTCCAGGTTGGAACGTTAGAAGCTGATAAGCATACCCTCAAGAATTCCCCTCAGGTTGACTATGGTTGATGACATCAATATGACGCCCTTGTCAATGTGTTACATGCATTTTTTGTTGTTTGTTGATTGAAAGAGAAAGAGAGAGTTCACTTACTTGCCAGAGAGGTAGAGGGAGAAGGTCTGAAACACTTTTGATTTGCGGGTTTTCGAATGGAGAGGGTTTTCAATGATGGGTTGGAGATTTGGGGGTTTTCTAATGGAGAGGAGTTTCAGTCGTCGGGCAATGGCGGAGAGAGATGGAGGGTTGCGGGGGAGAGACAGTGAGATGAAGGTGCTGCCGCTGCGAGGAAGATGGAGAGGATGAGAGGGCGAGGGTGAAGGTGAGGATGGGTCTGGCAATGGTTCGAGAGGGCGGGATGAGTCTGGCGATTGAGCAGAGAGAATAGAGGTCCATGAAGGGGGCTTCGCGGGAGAGAATGAGAGCGAGAGGGAGAGAGGTTGGTCAAGGGGGGCTGCGCTTGGGTGACGAGGGAGAAGATGGCAATGAGTGCTTGGGGGTGATGGATCTGCGTAGTGGGGACTGTGAGACATGCGTTGCGTGAGAGATAGAGATTCCGGGAAGAGAGTGAAGGTGAGGATCGGTTGACGGGTTCTGGCAGGGATGAAGGGGTAGTGAACCTATGCAGTGGGAGAGGAAGAGAGGGATGGAGATGAAGATGGGAGAAAAGGTGATGGTGATGGCGTGCGAAAGGAAGAGATGGGCAAGAGAGAGAGAGCGACGATAGGTCATAAAGGTGCATTTCATTTTGTCGCCCAATATTGCTCAAAAACTTTCTGCAATAATATTTAGCGACAATTGAAAATTATCGTCGTTAAATAATTTGCGTTTTTGTTTTAGGCGATGAGATAAATATTTCATCGCAAAAAACAACATTTAGTGACAAATTTTTAAAACATCATGAAATATTTGCCGCGAAAAAGTTATTTTTGTTGTAGTGACCCTATGCTTATAGGTAAATCTTTATAATGTCCATTGGTTTCATAAGGTGCGGAAAATTGATATCTCTCATTCTAATCTTCCTAAACACTTCTCATTATCTCTCTATGATACTCCATATGCTTAATCAGTACATCTCTTTGTCAATTTGTGACAAAAGGGGGAGAATAAATGGATTGACTCTTGGAAAATGCAGAGATCAAACAAAGGGGGAGAACACACTATCTATGTACTCTTGTTTATTTGGTTGTATTTGAGCTCATGGTTGTAAAAGTATCTAGAATAGGTGTTTTGCCACAAAATTGATAAAGGGGGAGATTGTTAGTGCAACATTTCTATGACCATTTCTTTTGTATTGTCAATTCCGTGTCAAAGAGTTCAAGACCTTGCCTCTCAGAGTTTCATATGGAAAAGTGAAAGGCAGAAGATCAAGTCTTGGAAGGCCCGGATTCATCAAGGAAGACGTTCATATAAGTGCGAACCTAATCAAGTAAATGCGACTCCAAACCAACTAAGAAATGATCGTAAGAGCCCTTAGCTTAATGGATAAATTGATAGGTATTTAGAACATGTTTTTGAGCTTTATAAGACTCAAAATTGGTCCAAGAAGTCGGCTAACCGCCTTGTTTCGCGGTCACCTCGCGGTTACTTTTTTAGAAGCTTATTGAATACTTTTCTCTGTGAGTTCGGTGACCTTATAGTTACCTCACGGCTAACTGTGAAGTTTGCCTAAGGCTAGCCATAGAGCAAATATGACAGTTGTAAACTAGCCGTTTTCTGACCGCTGTGGGTGGCGGCTAACCGCAGGTTTGAATGGGCTAACCGCCAAAGCTGTAAAAAAACCGTTAGAGGGTTGTTTATTAACACAAAAGGCCCCCAAAACATCCAAAATCCCTCCAAGATCATGAAAGCTCATGTCCTACTATTGGTACATCATCCTAGGGCTCTCAAAGATCATCCCACACGCACTTTGAGCTTACATAGGTAAATCTAAGAGCTTCATTAGCTCAAGAAAAGAGTGATGTGTGGAATCCATATTACCTAAGGAAAACTTGAGCCATCAAAGTTTAAAATCCATATCCCTAGACCAAAGACCTCTTCCTTTGAATGAGCACAACATTGGAGCATCATCATCAACATCAAGGAAGCATTGCAAGAGGCATCAAAGCTTGGAGCTGTGGTGACAAGCTTTGAAGAGCATCCTCCGGACTTCCTCAAAGAGGCAAGTGGCAACCTCCAAACTTTGTGAAAAGTGGCAAGTTTTCTTCCTTTCAATTCAAGAGCATTGTGAAGTGGATTCGAACTGTGTGATCGAACCACTATAAAAATTGTAGAGTGGATTAGAACTATGTGGTCTAACCACTATAAATAACCTTGGTGGAAGTAGAGCTATGTGATCGAAACACCGTATCAAAAAAGTGAGGTATTAGTGATTGAATCATTACTTGTAAAGTTTGATTCATCATAGTGGAACCAAGGGACTGTGTGACCCTTGTGAGTGGATGTAGGGCTGTGTGACCGAACCATTATAAACCTCTTGTGTCAATTTCTCTACCTCTATCTCTTGTGCATGATTTACATATATATATACGTTGTGGAGATTTATATGGATGATATTTAATCATTGGGTTTAGTTGACACACACACACTCTTGTGCTTACTAACAAGGAACAAAATGACATATCATTGATTGTTTAAGCACACACACATTGAACACATAGTCCACATAAATTGTATTCTTATTTATGGTCATTGTGTTCATTGTTCTAGTTGGGATTAAAATTGGACTAAGATATTTTTAATTGGTAAGAAGTTTAATTAGTCCTATTCACCCACCCTCTTGGACATATACATTGATCCTAGCTTCCACTATCAATAGGTACTTGGCACTGTATTGCATTATTATTACATCTATATTTTTGAACAGTAATAAATAGAAAAAATTGGACCGTCTATTTTACAAGTCATCCATTGAGTTATTTGGATGATATCCAAATAATATAACAATCCTCCACAACCTGAACCAAAAATTACAATGCTTAAGAAATTACTAGCATGATAACCCATGCGCTGAGCACGGATATGACCAACATTGCAATTTAAATGCCCATGCATTAAAAAAACTAATAGTTTTTTTTTTAAATAAGGAATAGAAAAAAAAAAGGTTATGAATACCTGTTTATGTAATTCAGGAGCTAGTTGCGTAGAAAGGAAAGAAGAGAAGTAGAGTAAAAGAAAATGGTAGAGTTTGGATGAAAACAAAGTCTTTGAAAGAAAGCGGGAGAGCAGATGAGTGGTTTTGATAAAGAGGTAAGGTTTGCTTGAGATAAAGAGTGGGGAGAGAAGTTGCAACATTCGAAAAAAAGAAATATAACTTCCATCCAAGCAAAATTATAACCACCGGTCAAAATTAAAGCCAGAAGTCCTTGGCTCTAATATATTATAATAGGTAGTGTCTTTGACCATTGGTACTTGGTACTGTATTGCATTACAACTACTTACATTTCTGAACAGTAATAAATAGAAAAAAAGATTGTTTCTAAAATACTATTCTAATAGTTCAACATTACATGAGTTTTATCCTGTAATGTAAACAGAAGAGCATGTGAGCAAGCAAGTTCTCTTAATTATATGGAATTCCATCAATTCATTCCGCTGATTTAGTGAAAATTCAAAAGTTACTCAAAAGAAAGGGGGCTGATCACCCTTTTAGAAATTAATTCAGTGAAATTAAATTAATGTTGAGCTAGGTATTCTCTACATGGAGTGTGAGATCTGATTCATTGTTCTAGATGGCCCTTACCATTATATTGATTATGGTGGCCCACCATCTCAAATAATATAGATTCATGGGTGTAGTTCATCTTTTTCATCCAAATTGTCCAACCATGTGCAAGTCTTCAACCTTTGTAAATTCAGATCATTCGAATAACATGTTATGTATTTAAGGGGGCCTACACATTGAACATTAGATGATTAGTCGAAAATGTATCTGGATTCTTATGGAAGTGTGTGGGGATATTTCCGAACCCACCGGAATGCTGGCCTAATGCTCCATCTCGGTAAGGCTCGTCTCAACCTCCACCAGCTCGGCCAAGTGCTCCCACTTCGGTCAAAGCCTCACCTCGGCCACGCGCACTCAACACCGGGGCGCCAACCGAACTCTGTCACCCTGGACCTCGGCAACGGGGCCAAGGCATCAACCGAGATCCCCTGCCTCACTAGTCACCTTGGTCTCGGCCAGGAGCTCCATCTTGGCCCCTTGCACAACTCCTCCATCTCGGCAGAGCTCCACCTCGGCCAAGGCATCCCCAGCCCGGCTAGGGACTTCATCCCTGTCCTCCACTTCAGCGTCCCTACGAGGTCTCCAGCCAAGTCAAGTTCGCTCGCCGACCTCAGCTCCCCAACCTCGGCAACACACCCTGACCTCGGTCAGGATGCCAGAGCTAGCCAAGGCAGGGGTTGACAGCTGTCCTCCCTTGGATGCTCATGCACGCTACAACACGTGCGACAAGACAAGGGCACCGCCCATACTCTCTGACAGAGCCTCTCATACCGCCCATGCTTCCTGACAGATAGGCATCCACAGACGCCAGAGAAGGCTACGATGGGAATGTAGTCCCTATACCTCCCTAGTGCCTGACAGAATGGGCTATGATGGGACGACTAACCACCTCATTGCCTCCTCTCTTCCTCTATATAAATACAACAACAGCTTCATAGCAACGATGGCAAACACTTACACCACCTGCTGGTACACCATCTTCTTCCCCAAAATCTCCATCCTACTGTCCAGTACTCATACTGACTTAGGCATCGGAGAGCCCTGCGCTGCCCACAGCCAGGGTCCTCTGACCTGTTTCTTCTCCCTCTTCCAGGTTCTCAGGCATCGGTTCTTCCATCATCAACAAGGAGACGAGGAGCCTCAGCCTTCGTCCTCCTCAATGAGTTTCAAGAACACTACCCCCCTAGGGTCCGTGAATTTTTGTGCACTTACAATTGGCGCCGTCTGTGGGAAACGGCTACAAAAAGTCATCTTCCCAAACACCATGCCTCGAAGAACCAGAAAGGGAAAGGAACCACTGACACTGTCGACACAGCTGCCGACGGTCCCCCACCGGGAAAGGTCAGGAGCAAGATCTGGTCCAGCAAGCATCCAACAGCAGGGTACTCGATCGGGTTCATCCTCTAAGGATTCGACCTCGACTCCACCTTCCAAAAGGCGCACCCTGAAGGACAACAGAAGCAACCAAGCTCATGGCGAAAGCTCGGGTAACAACCACGACTTCAGAAAGTGGCTTGATCGACACATCGAGCAAGCAGTACGACAGAACATGGAGGTTACCGGTTTCGCTCGAGTTCGGCTGAACTCTGACGATCTCGGCACATCTCTCCTCCCTCCAGAGATCAGAAGCTTCCCCCTTCCTGAAGATTTCAAAGTCCTGAGGTTCGTCGTTTACGATGGAACCTCGGACCCAGCAGCCACCTCCGGCACTTCACTCAGAGGATGTCGGTGTGGGGCGATGCAGGCCACCTGAACTGCAGAGTCTTTTCTTCCAGCCTCGGGGACCTCCCCCTAAAGTGGTTCTGCGCACTCCCCTGAGGATCGATCAAAAGTTTGCAAGCACCTCCGGAGTTCCTTCATGACGAAGTTCCAAGCTCACATGGTCATCCCCAGGTCAGCCGCCGACCTGATGGCCGTCAGAATGAAGCAGATCGAGAATGTCACGTAGTTCGCCAAAAAGGTTCTGGACTGTCTACAGCCAGATCGAGAATGCCTCAGATACAATAGCAGTCATGTCTTTCCAACAAGCCCTCCTACCAGGCAACGAGCTTCGGAGGGACTTGGTCATGCATCCCGTGGTCACTATGGCAGCACTAATGACCAGGGTAAACTGGTTATTCAGGCAAGAAGCAGACAAAGCCCGAGCCCAGGAGCATTTCAACCTCTACGACAACGACCAGGCAGCCTCCATCTCGGCGGATGCCACCATCTCGGCGGAAGACTCCATCTCGGCGGACGCCTCCATCTCGACAGCAGCCCCCAGCTTGGCAGAAGTCTCCTCCAGCTCAGGGGGCTACTGAAGCCTCCAATCATCTTTCAGCTTTGACTGCCCGTCAGCTTTGATCGCACGACCCTCTACCGTCATTTCTGGCGGCACGATCCTCTACTGTCAGCTTCGATGGCGCCGTCAGCTTCGATGACAATGGTATGACCCTCTACTGTCGGCTTCGATCGTACGACCCTCTACCGTCATTTCGACGACACGATCCTCTGCTGTCAGCCTAGATCGCACGGTCCTCTACCGCCATCAGTCATCCAGAGCCCGTGCTCCTATATCTCGGTCGCGCGCCAGATCTCGATCTCTTGCATCTCGGCTACGTGCCATATCTCGACTTCGTGCATCGCGGTGGCAGCGCCGGATTCTCCACCTCATGCTGGTGTCGCCCTCGTGCTAGTTATGCGCTTCACGCAGGTTCGGACTCATGACGGTCTCGGCTACACGCCAAGTTCTCCACCTCATGCTGGTGTCGCCCTCGTGCTAGCTACGCGCTTCACGCAGGTTCGGCCTCATGATGGTCTCGGCTACGCGCCAAGTTCTCCACCTCATGCTGGTGTCGCCCTCGTGCTAGCTACGCGCCTCACGCAGGTTCGGCCTCATGATGGTCTCGGCTACGCGCCAAGTTCTCCACCTCATGCTGGTGTCGCCCACGTGCTAGCTACGCGCTTCACGCAGGTTCGGCCTCATGATGATCTCGGCTACGCGCCAAGTTCTCCACCTCATGCTGGTGTTGCCCTCGTGCTAGCTATGCGCTTCACGGAGGTTCGGCCTCATAATGGTCTCGGCTACGTGCCAAGTTCTCCACCTCATGCTGGTGTCGCCCTCGTGCTAGCTACTCGCTTCACGCAGGTTTGGCCTCATGATGGTCTCGGCTACGCGCCAAGTTCTCCACCTCATGCTGGTGTTGCCCTCGTGCTAGCTGCACGCTTCACGCAGGTTCGGCCTCATGATGGTCTCGGCTACGCGCCAAGTTCTCCACCTCATGCTGGTATCGCCCTCATGCTAGCTACGCGCTTCAAGTAGGTTCGGCCTCATGAAGGACTTAGGCTACGCGTCGGATTCTCCACCTCATGCTGGTGTCTCCTTCATGCTAGCTACGTGCTTCACGCAGGTTCGGTCTCATGAAGGTCTTAGGCTACGCACCCTGACCTCTTGCTGGTCCGTCCACGTGCTGGCTATGACCTCATGCTGGTTTGGCCTCACGATGGTCTCGACCATATTTACGACCTCTTGATGGTCCGTCCACGTGCTGGCTATGGCCTCTCACTGGTTCGGCCTCACGATGGTCTCGACCGCATTTACGACCTCTCGATGGTCCGTCCACGTGCTAATTACGGCCTCACGCTGGCTCGGCCTCATGATGGTCTCGACCGCATTTACGACCTCATGCTGGTCTGTCCACGTGCTGGCTACGGCCTCACGTTGGCTCAGCCTCATACTAGTCTCAACCTCATGATGGTCTGTCCAAGTGTTGGCTACGGCCTCATGCTGGTCTCAACCTCATGATGGTCTGTCCAAGTGTTGGCTACGGCCTCCCGCTGGTTCAGCCTCATGCTGGTCTCGGCCACATGCATTCTCGGCAGCAGTGCCAGTCTCCAGCTTGGAAGCAGCACCAGTCTATAGCTGGCCTCCTTCTCAGCAGCAGTAGCAGAATACTCCTAAACAAGAGTACACCACTAGTAATGAGCCATCATCTCTCGGCTTTTAACAACAATGCATCCTCTAGCTCGGCAGTTGTATGACTCTCCAGCTCGGCAGAAGCACCATGTTACAGCTTAACAGTGATGCCAACCTATAGCTCTGGTCCATTGCCAGCCAGTCATCTCAAAACTATGAGCAGCTCCAAGGAACAAGTGTTGTCCCCCATGATACTTAACTTCTGACCTCAAAAGAGAAGTCTACTGAGCTCATAAGCTGGGGGGCTATTGTGTGGGGATATTTCCGAACCCACCGGAATACTGGCCTGATGCTCCATCTCGGTAAGGCTCGTCTCAACCTCCACCAGCTCGGCTAAGTGCTCCCACTTCGGTCAAAGCCTCACCTCGGCCACGCGCACTCAACACTGGGGCGCCAACCGAACTCTGTCACCCTGGACCTCGGCAATGGGTCCAAGGAATCAATCGAGATCCCCTGCCTCACTAGTCACCTTGGTCTCGGCCAGGAGCTCCATCTCGGACCCTTGCACAACTCCTCCATCTCGGCAGAGCTCCGCCTCGACCAGGGCATCCCCAGCCCGGCTAGGGACTTCATCCATGTCCTCCACTTCGGCGTCCCTGCGAGGTCTCCAGCCAAGTCAAGGTCGCTCACCGACCTCAGCTCCCCGACCTCGGCAACACACCCTGACCTCGGTCAGGATGCCAGAGCTAGCCAAGGCAAGGGTTGACAGCTGTCCTCCCTTGGACGTTCATGCACGCGATAGCACGTGCGACAAGACAAGGGCACCGCCCTACTCTCTGACAGAGCCTCTCATACCGCCCATGCTTCCTGGCAGATAGGCATCCACAGACGCCAGAGAAGGCTAGGATGGGACTGTAGTCCCTATACCTCCCTAGTGCCTGACAGAATGGGCTATGATAGGATGACTAACCACCTCATTGTCTCCTCTCTTCCTCTATATAAACACAACAACAACTTCAGAGCAACGATGGCCAACACTTACACCACCTGCTGGTACGCCATCTTCTTCCCCAAAATCTCCACCCTACTGTCTAGTTTTCATACTGACTTAGGTATCGGAGAGCCCTGCGCTGCCCACAGCCAGGGTCCTCTGACCTATTTCTTCTCCCTCTTCCAGGTTCTCAGGCATCGGTTCTTCCATCATCAACATGGAGACGAGGAGCCTCAGCCTTCGTCCTCCTCAGTAAGTCTCAAGAACACTCCCCCCCCCCCCCCCGGGTCCGTGAATTTTTGTGCACTTACAGGAAGCATTTCTACCGATTTCTCTGCAACCTTTGTAAATTCAGATCATTCGAATAACATGTTATCTATTTAAGGGGGCCTACACATTGAACATTAGATGATTAGTCGAAAATGTATCTGGATTCTTATGGAAGCCTTTCTACCGATTTTTTTTTCCTTCCCTCCTAAAGTGTATCTTTATTGTTGCTAAACTTTACATTATGAATATTCGAAATAGATAGATTTGAAAATTTATTTCTATATAGAGAAACCTAAGTTTTCCTTTTCACTCCATTTGTTTCGTTTTCAGGGAAATTATGGTCTTTATCTGTTGATATTAGTAATATTTTCCTTAAGCCCAAAAAACTGAGAAATATAACCAATGTTATTTAACGTTAAATGTTATTTATATATATTTATATATATTCTATTTTTTCAGTGATAACAAACTATTGAGAAAAACAAGAAAAAAAAATTTGGCCAATGGGGCTATGTCACCAATGCCACATATGCAATGTTAATGTCACCCAATGCCACATATGCAATGTTAATGGACTTTTTAGGACTCACATTAGAGTTAGTGTTACAGATAAAAATAGCAACTTTAAGGATTTAAATTGGTACATTCTATTGGCACACAAGAATTTGCTCTAAACACCACCCCTTTATATCCCTTCCTCTTTCTCTCTGTTGACACCAAAAATGTCACTTTGCCTCTTCAAGATCCAAAGAGCTACATGAAGTTGCAACCTGCCATAAATAGGCAATGCTACTTCCAAAAAATCAAATCTTGTCAGAATCAAACAAAAACTGCAAGATCCTTCAAGACAGCCAAAAGAGGAGTGGACAAGAAGTTTTGGGCCATTTCGAAATCATTTGGCCTAACTTCGCTTCTCCGGCAGCTGAAAAGGAGCTCCCGGTGGCGAAAGCATCGGAGACACTAAATCTTCGATCAGAGTCGATGGATGGTCTCAAAATACATCCAAATGGCTCCACGTCAAGTTCCGAGTCAAATTGACAACGTTTGACCCTACATCAACCCTCGAACAGCTAAATCAAGCCTCTCGGCGGCGAGAACCACCGAGGCCATCACTCATCAGATAGAGCACATGGACGGCTTCAAAATACTTACAAAGGGCTACACGTCAAATTTCAGGTCATTTCGACAACATTTGACCATAGTTTGACGCTCGGAAGCCAAATCAGGCCTCTCGGTGGCGAGGCTCCCCGGGACCTTGGTTTCCAAGATAGAGCCTATAGATCATCTTAAATTGACTCCAATAGGTTCCCTGTCAAATTTCAAGTCAATCGGACATCGGTTGACCACACATCAAACCGCGACATCTTCATCGTGACAAAAGCAAGTCTACTGGTGATAGGACCCCAAACAGCTTCAAAACTCAAACAAAAGCCTATGGTTGGTCTCATTTATTGCTCAGGAGGCTTCACCCCAAATTTCAGGTCATTCTGACATCGTTTGACCCAGTTTCAGCTTCTGACGGAAAATCGGCAGCTCTGCGCAACAAAGTCTTCGGCTTTCTTAGAAAATTGGAAACTTTGCAAAATAAAATGCAAGGATTCTCTTCAAGTTTTCTACAGGGAAATCAGGCCAATAAATGTTAAAAAATGTCAAGGAAAAATACAGAAGAAAAAAGAATAAAAAAATAGCAAAAACGGACACAAAACGGGACAAAAGGGGGGGAAACCACCCAGGGTCGCCGACCCCTGCGACCCTGGCCCAAGGTCGCCGGCGACCCTAGGGCCCGGGATCGCCCGGTGGGCCCCGAAAACCTCGTTTTTCGCCATTGTTTCGCGATTCGAAGCATCCGGCCTCTGGTATTTTCCAATATTCATACTTTTGAGATACCAAATCCTCTGATATCTGTCAAAAACACGGGTTAATCATCAAGAGTATCGAAATCAACATTGATCGCCAACTGGTCAACCAAAAAAGGTGTGCTTTCTACCTCACCGATCGAGAAATCGACAGGATAGATGGCACCGACCCGCTGTTGGCAACCAACACCTGAAGTTACATGGTCATCCGATGTCGATCTACATAAAGATCCATCGATGATCAACGCCAGAAGAATCCCAAAAGATGCGGCACGGCCCGCAACTCTTCAATTGCTCGGCGACCACTTAATGCGATTAATTGACTAGTTTTATTACAGTCATTAATTCATTTCTTTGGACGGACCAATCAGAAGCAAGCATCCGGGAGTTACAAGTCAAGAGATTCATGCCATTTACCCATAAAACTCCTCCCATCATGGCGATTAAAGGCGATTAAATGCCCTCAATCTCCTCCGGCCAATCAGAAGCCAAGAAAAAGGAGTTACAAAATAAAGAATTCAATCCTGTAACTCCTTCCATTATGCGGCTTAATGAAAATAAAAGCCCATAAACCCTCCTAAATGGCTACCAAAAAGCCTATAAATAGGAGAGCACTCCAAGAAGAAAACATAGAACAGACTGCAGAAAATCCAGAAACTCAGACAGTAAAAGGCATCGGAAATCTAGGAGAAAGAAAGAGAGAAAACTCTGCGGAAGTTCTACACCGACCACCGGTACAAGGTGACAAAAGTCCCATGGGGGGTAACCCCCTTCAAGGTCCTTGCCTTCTTCTTCTGCCTCCAATGGCTTAGACGTGGCTTTTCAGCCCGTCTATTTAGTTTTTTATTGGATATACGACCTCCTTTTGGTCTTTGTCCTCTAAAAGCCTGAGGTTATAGCCAAGCCAAGCGAATCAATAGCATCCTCCGTTCTCATCTGCATGGATGATAGCGAAGTCCACATATGGCTTGCGACCGTCAATCTGAACGGGTCCCCCACAATCTCTTGAGAAGTTAAATCCTCCTTTTCTTGCTTTTCATTGTAGTTTGTATTTTTTTTAAAGAGACAAAAATCACAACCCTTGTCTTTCATTATTGATAAGAATTGTAAATCGGCTATAAACGCCAAAATCGGCTATAAATGCCAAAAAAATCGCCTTTCACGGCAAATCAAGAAAATTTCTCTTTTCTTAAATATATGTGCAATGGAAAACTTGAAAGAAGTTGATTTCCTTTTTACTTGCGAAGGTTGATCTCCGGATCACCACTTGCAATTCCAAGTAAAATAGAAAATCTGGCACACCCACACAAAAAAAATATTGATGCACGCCTTTGCCTCCCGGTTACGAAAGGGTCGGACCCAACGGACTCCCACGTCCGCCGACCTCGGTAGAACCAGGCAGAAGCGCGTTCCATCAAGCTGGCACACTCAGTGGGACTCGTTCATTTGAGAACACGATGCTAGAAATGAAATATTTGCATATCATATCTTTTGCTCTATGGTTATACTTCTTTTCTCGATTCCATGGCTACTTTCTAATTGGTGGCCTATGTTGGATTCTGCATCTAAAAAAATGAGATGAGATTTTTTGGAAATTTCTAATTCTTTGAATTTATTTCCACTCTTTATCTTTTAAAAAAAACAAAAAATTAGATTTCTGGGTTTGAATTCAAAATTTAGAAACCTTGATCCTTTCCTATCGTTCATCGCGCTTGCGGAAATGTTGAGCCTGTTCGACTAAGGTTTTGGGCCATCGTTTCTCTTCGATGAGTTCATTAATGATCTAAAAAAAAAACAAAAAATCAGATTTTTTCATTTTGAATTCAAAATTGAGAAACCTTGATCCTTTCCTATCGTTCATCGTGCTTGCAGCGATGTTGAGCCTGTTCGACTAAGGTTTTGGGCCATCGTTTCTCTTCGATGAGTTCATTAAAGATCTAAAACAAAAAAAATAAAAAATCAGAGTTTTTCATTTTGAATTCAAAATTGAGAAACCTGGATCCTTTCCTATCGTTCATCGTGCTTGCAGAAATGTTGAGCCTATTCGACTAAGGTTTTGGGCCATCGTTTCTCTTCGATGAGTTCATTAAAGATCTAAAAAAAAACAAAAAATAAAAAATCAGATTTTTCATTTTGGATTCAAAATTGAGAAACCTTGATCCTTTCCTATCGTTCATCGTGCTTGCAGAAATGTTGAGCCTGTTCGACTAAGGTTTTGGGCCATCGTTTCTCTTCGATGAGTTCATTAAAAAAAAATAAAAAAGAGACATAGACCACTAAGGTTAAGCCAACTGCGTTTTTTTATTATGTTTGATTCAAGAAAAGCCTTGTCCAGAGTGTGGAGACAGCTTGACTGTTCTAGGCAAGGGTCCTCCAAACGGGTTCATTAAGTAATCCTACCCTTACCTGGGGGCAATTCTATCAATCGAGATTTCATAAGACCGGGTTAGGAGGCCTATGTGTACTCTCTCGTCTTTTAAATAAATTTTTTTCAAAAATAAAATTTTTAAAAAATAAAAAATAAAAAATAAAAAAAATTCAAAAAAAATCTTAAAAAAATAATAAAAAAATAAAAAAAAGATTTTTTTAAAAAAAAATCTTCAAAAAAAAATCTTCAAAAAAAAAAAACTTCCGTCATTTTGGATTTAGATTGGAGAAATCTTGGTCTTCTCCTTTCTGAGCACTGGCGCTCGCGGAAATCGCTGAGCCCGTGTTCAGATTGGAGTGCCTTTTGCTCTCTTTGATGAACCCGATATTGGCCTTTCAAAAAAAAAAAACTCGTCATTTTTGGATTCAGATCCGAGAAATTATGATTCATTTCTTTCTGAGCACTGGCGCTCGCGGAAATCGCTGAGCCCGTGTTCAGATCGGAATACCATCTGCTCTCTTTGATGAATCCAATCTTGACCTTTCAAAACAGAGAATCTCATCTCATGGATGCGGTCTCAAAACATTTGTGTCTAGCGGTACTAGTACGCCCTTTCAGGGTCTACTGTATTGTGACCGGCACATTTGTAACTCCAACTTTATATTCTTCTTACCTCGAGCAAGCTCTGCTTCTCGATAAGTCGAATTTAAGCTCACAATTGCTTCTAGCAGTCACTGGAACACTCATTCTGGGCATACCATACCTGCGCAGAACAATTGTAGCCTCTATGGCGTTTTGCCTTCTTCATATTGCTTGGGTCATCTTCCTCGAGCAATTTGAAAAGACAAAACCATAGAACTTTCCATTTATGATCATTATATTCTTGTGATTACTAATGGATGTGGTCTTGTTTCAGAAATTTTTGAAAAAAACTAACAATGGCAGCATCGCTTACCATTACTTTCGATGAAAGCAAGCACCAAGTCATGCTTCAACAGAAGCAAACTACGTGCACCTACAAGCGCCCCATCAGCTGCCGAAGCGTCAACTCCCTCGGCAACTCTCTGAGCTCCAGGTCGACCTCGACTCCCGGACTATTGTCTTTGGGACGCTGGGACCATTCCCACCTCCCAAGGAACAACTGCTCCCTCCAAGAAGCAGAAACTCGCCTCTCAACGTGTCACTACCGTGACACCAAAGGCCAGCACCAAAAGGCCTGAAGCCCGTGGCAGCCCCACGAAGCCTCGACCAGCAAACGACCAGGTCTATCCCAAGACTTGGTCCCCAAGACCTTCACCAAAACAAAGAAGGTCCCAAACATCCACTAAGCCAGCATTCCTGGCCCCACTCAAGGAGAACCAGTTCTACCCTCTTGCTTACATGAAAGAGGAGAGACCCATCTCCAACCTGACTCCCAAGTCAACCCAGCATGAGTCGGCTTGTTCCTACAAGCCTAAAATCAAGTCATGCATCACAAGGCCTCTGCAAACACCTGCTAAGGCCTACAAACCTGCAATTCGACCCTTCATCTCTACAGGGGCCGAACTCCAAAAATTCAAAGCTTCGCTGCAACAGGCGAAGGACAGGGTTCGCATCCTGTCCTTGCCCAGCTACAAAGAAGACAGGCTCGGCTGCTGCGCCCGAGGGAGCACATCCTTCATCATCAAAGCCCAGCCAGAGCTGACCAAAGCTCAAGTTGCTCATCGTATACGCCGCCGCGCGTCGTATCGGCAAAAGAGACTAGAGAAGCAAAGGACCCAGCCTCCTACACTTCAAGTCTCTCCCAAATGGGTCGAAAAAGAAAGACCCAACCAAGTTGCTGCCGTCCATATGGTTGGAAAAACCAGAAGACGCCAAAAGCCAGCATCCAAAATCCATGTCCGACGTCCGATGACCCGCAGCGTCTCCAGGACAAGAAGACATTCAGAACAATCCCCTGCTCCTTCAAGCAAAGGACGACAGAGTGATCCTTCCTCAAGCTCTTCTTCAAAAAGAATGAGCCCCAGCTCAGTCACCAGGACAGTTTCTTCGTTCGAATCACGAAGGATGAACGTCTTGGCTACAAATTCTGAGCCACCACCCCGCAATCCACCTCAAGATGATGTGATCACCTGCATCCAGCAGTTGCGAAGGATGAACGTCTTGGCTACAAATTCTGAGCCACCACCCCGCAATCCACCTCAAGATGATGCGATCACCCGCATCCAGCAGTTGGAACAAGGCCAGCAGAGGATTGAAACTCTGATGGAAAACCTTCTCCTTGCCTTCCAAAATCAGGCGAACAATGAACCTCCTCCAAATCATCAAGACGATGAGGTAAATGGAGAAGAAAATGAGTCACGAGCCCTTACCAAAAAGGACGTAGACAGTATCCTCGCCAAAGCAAAAGAAGAGGATATACTCAAGGAGCATGGGATCAAACCACCATATCCCTTATGGATGGACTCGGTCCCGTTCCCTACAAAATTCAAGCATCCTACTCTCCAAACATATACGGGGAAAGGATCAACCAGACAGCACGTCATCCACATTAAGATCTTGACGGGAGCTATCGCGGATCAAGATGCACTCAAGATCCACCTCTTTGCAAGTACCCTAAAAGGTACGGCCTTCGATTGGTACTCCACTCTGCCGGAGGACTCCATCCAAAATTGGGCCATGCTAGAGACACGCTTCCTGACTCACTTTAAAGGTGAGGATCATCCCGCTACTATGGCTCAGCTGTGCATCCCGCTACTATGGCTCAGCTGTGCAGCCTAAAACAGGGCGAGAATGAGTCAACATATGACTTCATTCACAAGTGGAAAGCAATGGTGTACAAATGCTCTGATGTACTGCAACAAGCGTCACTAGTCGACATCTGCTGAAACAACATGAGAGCCAGAATCCGCTCCATGATCATTGGCAACAAATCAAAAAACCTGGGAGGACTCCTAGAAGCTTCCATGGAAGCTGAAACGGTAATTAAAGACCTGAACAGTCAGAAATCATCAAGAAAAGAGCCAACCGCCATTGCAACCTCAAAACCAAAGAAGAAAGAGGTCCTCAATGTGCAGACCAAGTCAGCTCCTCAGCCACCATAGAAAGCTGAAAACAAAGCTGCTGGTAAGAGACCTGAACTCTCAGATGCCTTCAAAGAACGAGTAGAGAAGAAATACCCATTTGATGAAGATGTTGATGAAATCTTCGGGGCTCTTGTGGCAAATGGTAAGCTCACCTTGCCTGAACCAAAAAGACCGGGTGATGTTGGCAAAACCAACGATCCTCGGTACTGTCCATACCATCAGATGATCTCGCATCCTCTCAATCAATGCTTCGTTGTGAGGGAGAAAACAAACGAGATGTGGAAAAATGGAGTCATCACCTTTGACAAAAACTATGGGTCTGCCTCCGTCAACATGGTGACATGTGGACAAACATCAAAATCATCGAATAAGAAGATCACTACTTCCTTCAAGGTGATAAACTCAATCCAAGTGTCCGAGCAACTGGTTCCTTACCCGACACCAGACGGACAACCCATATGGGTACATCCCGATCTCCTCGAAGATGAAAATTGGGAGGTCGTGAAAACAAAGCCTACAGCTCAACAGCGAAGGCAGGCTAGGAAACATCTCCTTAAGCTCAAATGGCAAGAGAAGCCCAGCAAAAACAAGAAGTCCAAGAAAAGGTAGAGGCTTCCTCTACCGCTTCACTAGAGGCAACAAAAACATCCCTTCCAAAGACTACAAAGGGGGTAAAAAAATTCACTCTCAGTGATTTCATGCCACCTCAATTCAAAGAAGCCATGCAGGAGGCATCATACTCTTGCAATTCGGTAGTTGGATTCTCCATTGATGGATACGAGTCCAACGACACCGATGATGGATTCGAATCCAACTACACAGACGAGTGGGAGGAGTCCCTTGAAACAGGAGAATATCTCTCCGATGAAGAATCGGTTCCTGAGACTCATCTTATGCCAGTAATCTGGTATAACCCCCTACAGCCACAAGGATCCTGGTCTGATGATGAAGAAGACCAAGAGGCTGTACAAGAAAATGTTGTTAAACTAGCACCCCTCATTGCTCCAGTGGAAATCAACAATGTTGAGCCACAAAGAGTTGATGAAGAAGAAGATTTGGCTCCCGTGCCGGATCTCAAAGAATATGCAAGGATCTTGCAGCATCTCGCTCTAGAACAAGAGCAAGACCGCGTCAACGAGCCTCCTCGCAGTCCAGAGCCTGAAGTCCCTGAATACCATCAGGTACATCCTCCCTTAACTCCTGAAAATGGAGAAAATTGCTGGATAGACGATCCTCTTACATCCGAGAATGAGTCTGACTCCGATCAGGCAACATCTCCCGTCAGACCTTCCTGTAATGTGGTAATTCGGGACTATAGCTCTTCCGAAGCATCGTCTGATGAGAGCACTTACACTCCGGCGACGCCTAGCAATGTATCTTCTGGAGCCACCTCATCTCACGTGACTTTCACTGAGATGACACCCTCTCAGGTTTCTTCTCCTGAGACTGTGACTTCAAAGTTCACACCCTTCCTGACTGAAGAATTCCCAACTATTGATGCTTGGGATAATGACTTGGTCAACGAAGAAGAAAGGTTGCTGGATGCTGTTTAGGACTTGTTCCCAGAAAATGCTCCGTGCAACACAATCACTGAGGATGGCAACTCTGCTGCTGATACACCCTCGGCAAATGAAAAACAACAGCCTCTTGATCCTGAAGACAATCTTCCAAACGAAGACCCTTCTCAAGAAGCTCTCGAAGTTGGTAGAGGCACCCGCTCTGGCCGGGACTACCATAAAAATTACAACCAATCTTCCTTTACATATGTAAATCCTTCAGGAAAAGAGGTTGTAAGCGCCCCTAGTGGCAACAATGATGAACATGCAGGCCCTAAGGAGGGTTTCAAGTATGACTTGATTGAACACTTCAAGCACATACCTGCACGTCTGCACATCCTAGATTTGTTGCGAATGTCTCCGCACACTCATGATAATCTCATTTCAGAATTACAAAAGCTGAATGAGGATGTCGACAAACATGCCCCGCAAGTCCTCCAAATTGAAATGGATTACCGGGTCAAAAACTCAGAAGCCTCCTCAAAGGGAGAAATGAAGAAAACTGAGGGATCATGTATTGAATGCCTCTCGGTTAAAAAAGCTGCCAGTGCAACCATCGCTTTCACAAAAGACGACCTCCTACTCGGCGAAACAAGGCATTACCGACCCCTGTACTTCACAGGGTACATCAAGGAAATGCCTATGCACAGAGTTCAGATCGACCCAGTTTCTGCACTCAACCTCATCTCCACATCGGCTCTCTAAGAGTTGGGCATCCCACCCAGCAAACTGAGCCACACATCTGTATCTATCTTTGGATACGATGGGAGTACTCAAAGGCCTATCGGCAAAATCAGGTTGATCGGTGATCTTATTTCTGAGGTCACTGTGTATGCAATAAAAACCCCTTCATGCTACAACATCCTTTTCGGACGCCCTTGGATCCATGAGAATGGCGTTGTCCCTTCAACTCTACATCAATGCATCAAGTTTGTTGGTGACGACGGCATGATACATCGAGTCTTTGCGGACAGAAAACCCTTCAAAGGTAAAGAAGTCCACTTTGCAGACTCACAAATGTATGAAGGTGAAAAAGAAGAAGAGGAGAAGCATACAACATCCTTTGCCGAAAATCACCAGAAAGATAAAGGCAAGGCTCCTCAACAATCGCCGGAAGAAAACAAACCATCCGGTAAATCTGAAGAGAGCATTCAAACTCCCTTCATCATCTCCCTCAAACCTTCAAAGCCTTTGGTCATCACAACTAAAGTGAAGAAGGTAAAGCAAAGGCCTGGGGGCAAATTTATTGTCTCTTTCGTGTCTATCATGCAAGACACGGATTCGGATTCAGAGCCGAAAGATGACACATCGTCAAGCCAAGCTGACACTCAACAAGTTCAGCCTGCTCTCACTCCAATGGAGACAACTTCTGACATAGAAGATCCTACGTCAGCCTCCTTCGTTGTTCCGGCAACTACAGCAAAGGAAAAGCCGATCTTCTTCCATAGATCGGATGCTTCTTCATCAAACTCCATGCTTGAACCTTTCCAAAATGAAGGTATGACTCAACTATCCTTATATAGTTCTGTGGCACAAGCTATTATGAAGAAAATGGGCTATGACGCTCAAAACCCAGTCGGTTTGGGAGAAGGACGCGGTATTCTCACGCCATTGGGGCCCGTCTTGACCAAAAGCCAGCTGGAAGATTGGAGACTCTACTGCTATGTAGAAAAGTCTTCACACGGGTTAGGGTATGATCCCAACACTCCCCTGAGACAGTCGACACAAAGGCTTAAAAGTCAATATACTAACCAAGCCTCGACATCTCAAGTCCATGAAGACATCGATCTCCCTAGATATCTCTTTGATGAGTCACCTGACAAAGATCCAGGAAGCTCATCCAATTGGCATGATTTCTCTGAGAATGAAGAGGAGTTGTCCGATGGCACAGATGTATGGTCTTCTGACCCAGAAGAACCCTCATCTCCAAAAGAAGTAGCCTACTTCGACCCTGTTTCAACAGGCGATTGGGATCATCTCATAGCAAGCCTTGGGAAAATTACCAATCAAGAAGACCCGTGGAAAGGAACAAAGCCTTGGTCTGGAAATGCCCTTGAAACCCAGAAGGTTCCGTTGAGCTGGAATCCTCCGAAAATATTGTGGAGGAACCACCTTCGAACCTTCCAACAGAAAATCATGTTCAAAAGATAGACTTGGGAACACCAGATAACCCACGTCCTGTATTCATAAGCAAGAACATAAAGGATGATGAGTTACCCGAGTATATCGCCTTTCTTCGTGAGTTCGTTGATTGCTTTGCATGGTCTTACGCTGAAATGCCTGGTTTAGACCCCAAAATAGTAGTCCACAAACTCAATCTTCAAGAAGACATCAAGCCTGTCAAGCATGGCCAAAGAAGATTCCGTCCAGATGTGATGGATAAAATTGAACAAGAAGTTCAAAAACTCAAAAGCGTCGGCTTCATCCGTGAGGAACAACATCCTGAATGGTTGGCCAACATTGTCCCTGTGACAAAGAAAAACGGGCAGATCAGGGTCTGTATTGACTATAGAGACCTGAATGGCGCATGCCCAAAAGATGAATTTTCGCTCCCCATACCAGAGGTAATGATTGATAATACCTGTGGAGTCGAGCGAATGACATTCATGGATGGTTTCTCTGGCTACAATCAGATAAAGATGCATCCTGAAGATGAAAAACATACATCTTTTCGGACCCCATTTGGCGTGTATTGTTACACTGTCATGCCATTTGGTCTGAAAAATGCTGGTGCCACATATCAGAGGGCTATGATGAAAATATTCCAAGATATGCAGCACAAGACGGTTGAATGTTACGTTGATGACCTCGCCGGCAAAAGCAAAAGAAAAGAAGATCATCTCGAAGACCTTCGATAAGTCTTCCTCCGGCTTCGCAAACACAAACTGCGAATGAATCCTTTGAAATGCTTTTTCGGCGTCTCATCGGGTAAGTTCCTCGGATTCTTAGTTCGGAAAGCTGGAATAGAGCTTGACCCCATAAAAGTTAAAGCCATTCTAGAAATGCCCTCTCCAAGAACCTTGAGAGAACTCAAAGGGCTTCAAGGGAGATTGGCCTACATCAGACAGTTCATCTGCAATCTTTCGGGGAAATTCCGTCCATTCTTCCGATTGATGAAAAAAGGTGTAAACTTTGTCTGGGATGCTGACCGTGAAGCTGCTTTCCAAGATATCAAGTCATACCTGACAAAACCTCCAGTGTTAGCTGCTCCTACCACTTGAAAACCATTCATCTTGTACATAAGAGCCCTTGATCACTCTTTGGGAGCTCTACTTGCGCAAGAAAATGATCAAAGAAAAGAAGCTGCTCTATATTACCTCAGTTGCATGCTAGTAGGTGCAGAGCATCGCTACTCTCCAGTCAAGAAAGAATGTCTTACAGTGATGTTCGCCGTACAAAAGCTGTGTCACTACTTGCTTTCCAACACAGTTTACTTGGTGTCAAGGGTCAACCTCTTGAAGGTCCTCGTCTCAAAGGCAGGTTCTCTCAATGCTCGACTGGCAAAATGGTCCATCCTTCTGTCACAATTGATATTAGGTATGTACCACAAAAGGCAATCAAAGGGCAAGCTTTAGCAGACTTCCTCGCAGAGCATCCATTGCCTAAAGATTCTCCACTCAGAGATGATCTCCCAGACAAATCAGTCTACAATGTGGAGACTGTTAGATATCGCGATCACTGAGAGGGGGGGGGGGTGAATCAGTGATTCTTTAAAAACAGGTCCAATTTAACAACAAAAGCAAATCAAATCACACAATGACACCAGATTTAACGTGGTTCACCGAAAGGCTACGTCCACGGTTCAAAGACTGTCCGAACACCAATCCGGGACAGATCTGAATCTATTTAGTCGCACCAACGACAAAGAGCACCAACCCTTAGTTTCAGATAGCACCAACTATCTAGGAAGCACCTACTCCCTTGAGTTTTAGATAGCACCAACTATCTAGGAAGCACTGACTCCCTTTACAATTTTATCTGCACCAACAGATAGGATCACCAAACCCCAGACACCAAGCACCAACTTGATGTTCTATAGAATAAGAGTAGAAACCTTTTTCTACAGCCCTTCCCCTCTACAATCTCTCTCTCTCAATCCCTTACAAATTGAAATTAAAGCATAAACAGAGAGACACTTATCTTATGGACGAAACACCATCTTCAAGAGCACATCCTCGTCCACACTTGCTGTAGAAACTTGCAACACAACTGCACACAGCAACAGCACTCTCTTCTCTCCAAAACTCTTTCTCTTTCTTCTTTTTTCTCTTCTCTTCTTTCTCTCTTCTTGTGTTCTTAAAAATGAACCAAACATGCCTTTATATAGGTTATGGTAACCCTTAAGAGTGTTCAAAATAGGCTACAATTTGTTTAGAAAGAGTCCCAAACGAAATACTTAAGTTTCCTGAATTTTCGTGCAAAACTTCTATTTCTGCGCAACTCAGGTTTCCCGTGTGTTCTACCGGTAGTACTTGCGGTAGAACAGATGAAATTCTCATGTCCAAGCTTCTGCTAGAATTTAAGCCACTTCTACCGGTAGTACTTGCGGTAGAACTTTCAGAACAGCCACTTCTACCGGTAGTACTTGCGGTTGACAGATGGAAATCTCAGGGTCAGCCTTTTCTACCCCTTTTCTACCCCTGTTCTACCCCTGTTCTACCGGTAGAAATACCGGTTGACAGATGAAATTCTGATTTCCTATACTGTTCTGTTTCAGCTCTGTTTTCTCTTTGAAGCTCTATCAACACCACACTTGTGACATTGTGTTGACAATAATTCCAACACAAGATGATACTTGAGATACTAATTTCTTCAATTCTTCATTAAACTTCTCAAGGCATCTCAAATTCCAACAGAGACTTTCTCACAAAATGCCTCCTGGGACATGTACTTTGACGGTGCAACCAGGACAAATGAAAAAAGATAGCTGATCTCGGGAGTTGGCATCCTCTTTTTTAGCCCCGACAAATACATGATTCCACACGCTTTCTTGCTACTGGAACCATGCACAAACAATGCAGCTGAATATCAAGCTCTGATCCTAGGATTGGAACTCGCCATCGAATCCGGTATCACCATGCTGAAAGTCTTTGGAGACTCTCAACTGATCGTCAACCAGATGAATCAGAAATTTGAAGTCAGAAAGACAGATTTGCTGCCTTACTACAACAAAGCACATTCGCTTCTGCAAAAGTTTGACATCTGTCACATCACCCACATTCGTAGAGGTGAAAACATACGTGCAGATGCCCTAGCTGGACTTGCCGCATCTATGGCAATCCAGGAAGGGGAAAATATGCAAATCACAGTGTGCGAAAGAAGAATCCTTCCTCCTCTTAACACACACCAAGCAGTTGCTGAATGCCACCAAGTGGTTGGAAGTCGGATTTCAATCCTTCAAACTTCAATCGGCGACTGGAGGGATCCGTTCATTGATTACATTATGTTCGGAATCCTACCTGAAGATCCAAAAGAACGGGTAAGCATCCAAAGGCGAACCCCAAGCTTTCATTTGGATATTCCTTCAAAAATGCTTTACAGGAAATCCTTCAACAGAGTACTTCTACGCTGCTTGTCACAACAAGAGGCTGAAGAAACACTCAAAGAAGTTCATACTGGTCTTTGCGGAGCTCATCAGGCTGGTCCCAAGCTCTATGATCAGATAAAAAGGTTAGGATATACTGGCCTACCATGGTAGCTGACGCAATGCAATTTACTAAGCGCTGCTAGCAATGCCAAGTTCATGGAGATTACATTCACATGCCTCCAGAATGGCTGCATCCTACAGCGATTTCATGGCCTTTCGAAGCCTGGGGCATGGACATCATAGGTCCTATTTCTCCCCCTTCGAGCAAAGGTCATCGTTTCACCTTCGCCGCTACGGATTATTTCTCTAAGTGGTCAGAAGCATTTGCGTTCAACGAAATGAAGACCTCATTAGTCCTTCAGTTCCTGCGCACCAACATCATTTGTCGTTTCGGCATACCCAAAAGATTCATGCATGATAACGGACCACAATTCCGGGATCATCGATTCTACAAGTTCTGCGACAAATACAAAATCCAAAGCTGTCCTTCGACTCCATACAATCTGGCAGCAAACGGATTAGCAGAAGCTTTCAACAAGACACTCTGCAAAATCCTTAAAAAAATGGTCTCTAGTCACAAAAGAGACCGGAGCGACAAAATGTCTGAAGCTTTGTGGGCCTATGGAACCACCGTTCGAGGACCAACCTATAGCACACCATTCTCCTTGGTCTATGGATGCGAAGCTGTCGTGCCCTTGGAAGTACAAATTCCTTCCTTGAGGGTATCTTTGCAAAATGACATGACTCAAGAAAGCAATGTCAAATTGCGACTCCATGAGCTGGACAATCTCGATGAAAGACGGCTCGAAGCTTAACAAAGCATTGAACTTTACCAAGCACGCATGGCAGGATCTTTCGACAAAAAGGTCAGGCAATGCACCTACAAAAAGGGTAACTTGGTTCTTGCGGTAAAAAGACCAAAGGTCTTCCCTCACAAGTCCAAAAGCAAATTTGAGCCAAAATGGGAGGGACCCTACGTCATCGACAAGGTTTTCTCCAACGGCGCATACGCACTCCTAAACATGGAAGGTGACAGATGTATGATGCCCACGAATAGCAAGTTCTTAAAGCGGTACTACCCTTGAAGACTTACCCAACTGGGTAAGAGCAATGCCTGTAAGGCCAAAACCGGTTTCCAGGTACACGCTCGCTAAACCCACCTTTTTTAGAATTTTCATATCAAATGTTGAAATTTCTAGAAATTTAAATAATGCTTACTTCCATCGTTTCATTGTTCAAAAATCCACGTGTAGGAATCTTTCCCTAACTTGAACAAAATTTTCATCCCTTGAACCCAAAATTCATGGTTTGAAACAAAATCCGGATTCAGGGATTTCCACCCTTGTCCACCCGGCCTTTTACCGCCAAAATGGTTTTAGTTCAAGACTTATGACCCTCGTGTCTTTAAACAAAAAAAAATTATTTTTTCAAAAAACCGCGGGGAAGTGACGCTTAGTCATTGCTCGCACAAATTGGAAGCATGCGAACCACGTTCGACACTTCCAAAATCGCAGGGAAGCGACATTTCGTCGATACTTGCAAAATCCAAAAACGTGGAGATGCAACATTTCGGTTGATATCCACAATCCAAATTTCAAAGGTTCGAAAAAACCTAAAAATCGTGGAGACGCAACATTTCAGTTGATATCCACAACCCAAATTTCAAAGGTTCAAAAAAAAAACCTAAAAACCGTGGAGACGCAATATTTCAGTTGATATCCACAACCCAAATCTCAAAGGTTCGAAAAAACCTAACAAACCATGGAGACGCAACATTTCAGTTGATATCCATAACCCAAAGGTTCGAGAAAACCATAAATTTCAAAAATCGTGGGGAAACAACATCAAGTTAGTACCCGCAAAACCAAAATTTTTGAAAAGCAAGGATGCGACATTCCATCGATACTTGCACCCAAATCCGCGAGGATGCGACATTCCATCGATACTCGCAACCGAATGAGCAAGGATGCGACATTCCATCGATACTTGCAAGAACATTCAGCAGGGAGGCGACTTTTAGTCGATACTTGCATTTTTGAAAACCAAACCGGCTATAAATGCCACAAAACGGCTATAGATGCCACCAAAACAAACCGGCTATCAATGCCACAAAACAAAACCGGCTATCAATGCCATAAAACAAAACCGGCTATCAATGCCACAAACAAAAAAATTGGCTTTAAAAAACCCGGCTATCAATGCCACAAAACCGGCTATAGATGCCACCAAAACCGGCTATCAATGCCACAAATCGGCTATCAATGCCACAAAAAAGATGGCTCTCTGCCAAAAATCGGCTTCCATGCCACAAACAAAAATCTGGCTTCCATGCCAAAACAATCATTTGACAAAAGATTTTTACAAAATGATAAACTTTTGATCAAATCCCATTTAGCAATTACTTTTATCACAAAAAGAATTTAAGTGAGCGTAGGGAAAACAAAAAAAAAAGCATCCCATTTAGCAATTACTTTCATCACAAAAAGATTTAAGTGAGCGTAGGGAAAACAAAAAAAAGGACCAAAAAATACATGTGGTACCAAAAAAAAAAAAAGAAAGTGTTCACAAGCACTACAAAAAAAAAGAAGTACAAAAAAAAATACAAGTGGTACAAAAAAAAAGAAGGATGGTTTCTGTTAAAAAATATAGGAGCTCAATTAAAAATGGTCTCCAGCCAAGAGTTCAGCTCCTCAAGCAAACTTTTGGCCTCAGCCGTCAGGGATTCCAGGGCACGATTCTTCAAGAACTTGCCATAAGATGCTGGGGTGGGCTGTAACCCTTCTTTCGCACCGGGAAGCTTATCCCGAGCAGTTTGCCATTGTTTGTTCTCTTCAGACTTCCTTTTAAGAACTCGATCGGCATCTGCAACCCGGCGAATCAGAGCACTCTCCCTGTCACGAGCCTCTGTTATTGCAGTCCACTTGGCAGCGACTTGTGCCTGCAGATGCTCAAGACGTTTCCTGGCCTCATCGACCTCCCTATCAAGGATGTTAAGGTCATGTGTCAGCCCAATGATGGTTAGCTCTTCCAAGTTCTTCTCTCGGACTATCTGCTTCTTGCTTTGTGTAGCCTCATACAGGTTTGACTGAGCCTTATCCGCAGGGTCCAGGAACATCTCCTTGAAGAACTGATCGTCAGGAAAACCCATGGTCTCAAACCACCTGTCACCCAGATCAATGATCCTATCAACGATCGCCCTAGCACCTGTGACATCCAGACCAGCCTCTTCAGCATCACCGAGAATCTCACGCACATGCTGGATCATCCCAAATCCGGCATCTAAGTGTCCAGAAAGCAGAGTCTCAATCCAAGAGCTCAAAACCCGCACCACCACCTTCTTCGCAAAAAGAAGAGATGGCCCAGCTGAAGATTCGCCCAACTCCATTGGTCGACTGCTCAAGTCATCACTCGTTGGAAGAGTAACAAAAGAACTCTTTCCAATTGAAGCTGCTCCTGTTTGGGAAGGAATCTCAGCACGAGGTATCTCCTCAACAGTGTCAAAACTAGTCCCAGGAGTCTCTACCTCTGGATTGACCTTTGGCATCTCTTGCTCTGGTTCTGAAGGAAGCAACGGACCCTCCTCTGTCACCTCAAAACCTGCCAAGGAAACACAAAAAGGTATAACATGATCATGTTTGAAAATCATTATCAAGGTTATTACTACAAAATACCTTCTTCGACGACTGGCGGAACACTTTCTCCCCCCATGAACTCATCGGAAGCATCATCAACATTCGCGTCCATCGATGGTTCAAAGTCATCGGAATGCTGTGGCAAGTCAGCTGGCAAGAAAAATGTTAGCAAACCAAGTCACAGACACAAAAAAAAAAGCAAAAGAAGTTATACCAAATGGAGATTCTGGATTCACTCTAGAGTCCCTCGGTTCTTCTTCAGGTGCCCCGACAGGATCCGTCACCACCTCATCGGTTGGAACCTCAGGCATCGCCAAATCTTCCTCTGTTAAAAAAAAATGAAAGCAGAAACAAGAAGCAAGTCAGAACATGGAAAAATCCCATGAAAAGAAATGGAAAGAGAAAAAGGAAGAACCATACCTTCACCGACGGTCTCTTCTTCTCGGCTTCTCTTCTCTGGAGGCTCATCAGCATCCACTGGCACATCCTCATTGATAGTAAGAGGAACTTCCAAGTCAGGAGAGTCCTCATGCTGCCCCTTGCTGCGATGATGACTCCTCCTCCTCTTACTTCTGCGGGCTCGCTTCTTAGAGGAACCTGCCCCGCTGTCAGAGTCAGGTTTTCCACTTGACTCCTCACTGGATGGTCTACACTTATCAGTAGATTCCACGGAAGCTTGCCTCTGTGCCGCTTGCATCCAAGCATCAAGTTCAGCTTCCTCCTGTCCTAGCTGTTCTAAAGCCTCATCAGGTATTTCTCGAACAGCTTTAGAACCAATGACGCCCTGGTCACCGAGAAAGCCTATCTTGTGCTTCTCTCCAGAAGGAAGGCCCAAACTTCCTCTCGCCGGATTCCATCTGACTTTCCAAGGCCCTTTCCAGATGCCAGCTTCACATCAAGCTCCTTCTTGGAAAGCCCCCGATATGCCGAAAAGCTCTCCGCGAACCACTTCGCAAAGCCGGTAGTCCGGAAAGCCAACAACACAGGATAAGAGATCATGGCTGTAGTGTCTTCAGCACTATAGAAAGCCCATGCATTTCTCCCGTCCTGCAAACCTCCAAAGCGCTTCACCATGCTTGAAGGTGCTCCAACAATGCCTTGAGAAAAACCCAACTTCAAAGCAAAGCGAGAGGGTACATACGGCTGGATGTTGACGAAAAGATGTCTACGGTACACCATTGTGCCGACACATATGCTGAAAAGCCATTCCTTCTCTGAATTTGTCAAAGAGTAATGCCTTCCCGACCCCGCCCTGGTAGAGTCTCGGGAGGCACCAAAATCAAAAGCCTTCTTCCGGAACTCCGGAGAAAGCTTCTTCTGAAGACTGCCCCATCTCGACGTCCCTGAACCGTCGGATCCTCATGCGGGCAAACAAAAGTGATTCGGACACGGCTTTGCCCTTAGCCAGCCGAATCATCAGAGGATCATCATCCTGCGCAGCACCAAGCCGGTGGAAGCCAGGTCAGTGGTACACGTACCACGAATAAAAGATGTGGGCTGAAAATACCCTATTCATGGGAAGCCCAAGCCGAACCAAAAAAGCAGCAGCCTGCAGTTCGGTACACAGGTACGAGTAAAGAGCTGGCACCAAAGCAAACTGCTCTCGAAACGCCATCTGACAAGCCAGAAAAATACAATGCAGCCTGATGTGCGTTCCATCTCCTCCAGCAAAAATAGCCTCACCAAGCCAATAAGTGAGGTAAATAGCGAGATCTCTCCGCAGTGCAATGTCAGGACATGTGGCGTTTGTACTCGCACAGAAATCTCTCAACTATTCTTGCATAGCCAAGATCTTCTTCAAACTCGGATCCTGAGCCCTGGCTTCCTAGGTCGCACTATCAAAAGACTCCCTGCTATCAAAAAAGTGTTGGGATTGGTGTATGCCCTAAAGCCCACTAGCTGCACACTAATCTTTTGTTACTGGATATTTATTGGTTATTTAATGGAATGACTCTTTTCTGCTTAAACATGTATATATGTATGGTTGTGTAAGGCCCATTGTTTTCTAGTAAATGAATTAGGTGTGTAGTGTCTACACACAGATAGGTCTAATTCATGGACACTGGAAACAACATATTTGTTCATAACTGAGAGATGGGGCTGGGCACTTCATCTTGGTATAAGTTATAGTGAGAGACTCTGCTGTATTCAGGGTGACTTACCTAAGTCATGGGAGGACTGTCCCGGATTTATCTCATTAGTACATATGCAATGCATTGAACAGGACCATGGTAGGTGTGATCTCTAAAATAGTACTATCACAGAGAGAGATCCAGTCACCTCATGCTACTGAGTGACCAGTGCTCTTAATCTTGAGCATTTGTGGATGAACTGACGAAGTCAAGTTCTTGTGCTTTAATTCACTATGGGTGAGATTCTTTTCATGGGTCAACAGCTCTGTGTTTTGGGTACTCAGACTTGATCAGTTGGGACGTGCAGATGCAATAAAGAATCTATGCCATCTAATGATGGAATGATCGTCCCCTTAGAATTATCCGATTGATCATCAAAATCTAAGATCTTAGTATATGGATGTTCCATATGGATATTGAACTTGTAGGTCGCTCCCTGGACCAAGAGAATGATATCCGGATGATGATTATGTTAAGGATATGAAGTTCTAAGGTTTAGATGTAATCGAGAAGGTTGATAGTACATGTGATAACCTGACTCGATTATGGATGTTACATAGAGGGGCATTCAGGTCATTACACTTAGTAGGTCGAAGACAACTGTCATTTTATGATGAGCTTATTATATTATCTATTTGTCCTTGGAGTTCAACCATAACTCTTTAGTGGAATGAGTTAAGGTTAAAATGGTCTTTATGTTGCTATGGGTTTGGCATGGACATTTTGGTCATTTTGGGAGCCAATGGCAAATATGTCTTTTGGTCCCTTCTCTAGTCACTTTCCAAGATTGGCATGGTTTCCTAAAATGTTTAGATGACATTTGGATGAATTATTTTAGTGGAAAAATAATTTTGAGTTTAAATTCAAATAGGCCTTTGATGGCATACATGAATTTAATTCTAGATAAATTGTTTGTGGGCCATGGTGTGAATTAGTATGAGGGACGTCCATAATGGGATTTCCATGGGTAAGGTTTCCAACTTTGAGTAGGTCTCTCTACTTGGAAAGTTGGACTCCTCTTTGGACTAATATTCCTATGAGAAAGTTTCCTTTTTGGATTAGAAACTTAAATTAGTAAGTGTTGTACAACTAGGATTACTAATTGCATGGGAAGTTCCTTAGTTTCCTTTTCTAATTAGAATGTTTCTAAAAGGAAATAAATCTTTAGATTATACTTTCCTTTTAGAACATCTTTGAGAATTAGGAGAGATAACTTTTTAGGAAAGCTATCCCAAAGTTTTCTATAAAAGGAAGCAAGCACTCCCTTGGACGTCCAACACTAATAGAGCATTAAAGGAGTCCCACACGTCCAGCCTTGGATTGTTTTCTTCTTTATTGAAGAGAGCTTAAGGTCTGAGATTTTTCCTTAGAAAAATAGTTCTCAATTCCTAGATTAAGATCCCACCATCTTAGCCAATCAGATTTGGAAGTGAGATAGAGAAGAAGATCAAAGGCAATACTACTACAGAAAATTCCAGCAATTTGTTTGCTAATTGCAAGTCTGAGTTCGGCCCTTTGGGAATATATTTTTTCAGAGATTTGAAGTCTACAAATCTTCAAGGTAATAGTCTTCTTCATTCTCCTTTAATTATACACTTGTTGATCATGAATTCATGGAGTTATTAAGCGATCACTATAGCTGATTTATGCTGCCAAATCAGATTTTTTAAAATCTGTCATGTTACAAATTAGCCATGAATGTCTTCCGCTAGTGATGTTCAGATCTGAATCACAGTTTCTTTCAGTGGTATCAGAGCCACTCCATGTGAAATCATGATCCCATGTTGTGTATAATTAATCCTAGATTGATTATGGGCATGGTGGCACCCTACTAAAGTTATGTTGTGATGCATGTTGTGTGCAAGTTTCATTAACATTGCTGGAATTTATTTTCCAGATTTGTTTAATGATGCACATAGTATGTTTGCATGCACTAACCTCTTTGTTTGCAGCCATATATTGCATCCTTGATGGTTCGCATGATTGTTATGTGGATTTGGATATTTTTTCATTAGTTGGAAAGTGTACGATTGCGCTTTTAGCAATCATAGGAAGTTGTAATTCTTTCTTTACTTTTATTCCAACTAGTCTTGATGTAAGCTTTCTTGAAAAGCATAGGTATCTCCAATGTAATTTGGGGTTTTATTTTTTATGGGTTTGCTTGTATAAATTTAATTTATTGGAACAAGCAAGAAGAAGAAAGTTTCAAGAAAGGTTGCAAGTAACCGGATTCCTTAGTGGTGGAGGAGACAAGACTTCTTGGTGAAAGATGAGATCTATTCTTGATGTCCTAGTTCGATAAGGATTAGAAGTCCGAAGAGCAGGGAGCCATCAAGGAATGCATACTTTTATTTGCTCTTATATATGGAATGCATGGATGAATGCTTTATATAATTGTCACCTAGAAACATGGCCACCATTAGGTTCTAAAATTGGCATCTTTTTTGTATTAGATTGTTTTTAGTTTGGCAAATTGTTTTAAACGGAACTTAGACCAGCACCTTCTATTTTGTCTAAGGTTTAAAATTGGATAGGGTTTAGTTTATCTTGGTACCCTTGGTTTCCAAAGGAGGCTAAACTAAAATCTAATTAGATGCTACCTATGGGTTTTCATAACCCAAGATAGGTTTTTTTATTCTTTAAAGGGATTTTCTCAAATGTTTTAAAGCAAAGGTTATTTATTTTTAAGGTGACTTAAGTCATTAAGTCATAAATTTAATTAACCAAGTTTGCTAGATTTAAAAGAGCTTTTGAGTAAAACAATGTAAAGGTCAAAAAGTATAAACCCTAGTGATAAATAATCAAGTGGGAGAGGGGTTTTTGGAAAGACACGGCCCTCCATTTTCGGTTCATGTTATCTCATTAAGGTGTTAGTAGGAGCGGCCATCCCTTCGGTGGAGTTCTTTACTAAAGACCGCTTTGATGGGTTAATGGATGAACTAATGTGAATATTCGTAATGAGGTGTTAGTAGGAGCAGCCATCCCTTCGGTGGAGTTCTTTACTAAAGATCACTTCTATAGAATGTCAATGAAGTGTTGGTGGGTGCGGCCATCCCTTCGGTGGAGCTCTTTACTAAAGGTCACTTCTAGAATGGATAAAAGTCTCTTCCCTTCGGAAGACTTAATCATAGACATTCTGGGAAGTTTCATAAGAGATGGTTATACACTTGACATAAGACGGTAATGATCTCTCCTTAGGAGTTTAGGGTTATTTGTCATATGAGGCCAAACCAATCAGTGATTGGACTACCACTGGATATGTGTATCCAGATAGTGATAATCCAAATAAGTATGCCTTAATTCAACGTGACTGTAGGCTCGGCCATCCCTTCGATGGAGGGTCTATGAGGAGGTTGAAACACTGATACATTATGATTGGGGTTAAGTAATGTAAAAAGTCTTGTGCTTTGTTTTTCCTTTTATAACAAGCACCATATGCATATTACATAGATACTGCATGTCTAATTATAAACCGTTTCATATCTAGAGAGAGATGGGTAAAGATTCTTTTAGTCCACTGATGTGCATTCTTCGTGAGAACAAACTGACTGGACCTAACTACGTAGATTGGAAGAGAAATCTTGACATAGTACTCACTGCTGAGGAGTACAAGTATGTCTTGGTGGAAACCTGTCCTGATATTGATGCTAATTCTACTGATGACCAGTTAGAGGCTGAGAGGAAATGGAAGAAAGCGAATAGCATGGCTAAATGCTACATGCTCGCTTCCATGTCCAACGTGTTGCAAACACAGCACGAGCATATGGACACAGCCTATGAAATCATGATGTCCGTGTCTGAGATGTTCACAAACAAGAGCAGGCCAGCTAGGCAAGCTGCTATGAGGACTATCATGAATACTAGGATGGCTGAGAGAACACCTATCGGAGAGCATATGCTCAAGCTGATGGATTGTTTCAATGTAGCTGAGATTCTACGGGCTGAGATTGATGCAGAGAGTCAAACTGATATGATTCTCGAAACTCTGCCGGACTCTTTCAATCAGTTCAAGCTCAATTTCAATATGAGCAAGATGCGCATGACTCTACCTGAGTTAATGAAAGAACTCCAGGCGGCAGAGGCCATCATGAAGCCCAAAGCCCAAGCTCATTTTTTCCAGTCTTCCTCTAAACTAAACCCGAAAGGGAAAAAGTTCAAGAAGAAGCAGAATAAGGGAAAAGGGCAGAAAAAGGACAACACTGGTAATAAGAAGGACAAGGGTACAGATGGAAAGCCCAAAGGGAAATGCTTCAAGTGTGGCCTCAAAGGTCATTGGAAGAAAGATTGTCCCAAGTTCCTGGCCTCAGTTAAGAAAGGTACATCTTTTTCATACTACATTGAAACTTGTCTAGTTGTTGATTCTACTGACTCATGGATAGTAGACTCAGGAGCCACTAATCATATCTGCAATTCATTGCAGGGGTTTCAGATAATACAGAGAATTGAGAAAGGAGAGTTTGCCTTTAGAGTCGGAACTGGAGCTAAAGTTTGGGCAGTTGCAGTAGGAGTTGTTACCTTACATTTTCCAAGTGATAGGATATTAGTTTTAAATAATGTTTTCTATGTTCCGGACATGAGGAAGAATTTAATTTCAGTTTCCAGACTCATTGAATTTAATTATTCAGTTTCTTTCCATTCTGGTATTGATATCAGTAGAGATGGAAATATTATATGTTCCGGTAGAATACATGACAACTTATTTTATATATATCCTATTCCTCCCACACTGCATAATGTACAACAAGAAAACTCAACTTCCCTTAAGAGGAAGGTATCTTCAATCAATGACACATATCTTTGGCACTTACGTTTGGGTCACATTAACCTAAAATGGATTTAGAGGTTGGTAGAAGATGGGCCTTTGAGCTCATTAGATTTCGAACCTTTTCCTTAGTGCGAATCTTGTCTCAAGGGAAAGATGACCAAAAGGTCATTCTCTGGAAAGGGACTAAGGTCAAAGGAGTTGTTAGAATTGATTCACACTGATGTGTGTGGTCCTATGAACAAACCAGCTCGAGGAGGGTATGAGTATTACATCACCTTCACCGATGATTACTCTAGGTATGGATATGTATACTTAATGCGACGCAAGTCTGAGGCGTTTGATAAGTTCAAACAATTCAAGGCTGAGGCGGAGCTACAACTAGGGAAACATATCAAAGCCCTTCGATCTGATCGAGGTGGCGAGTACCTCCTGGGTGAGTTCAAAGAGTACCTCACACAACATGGGATTGTGTCTCAGTTGTCTGCACTGGGTACACCCCAGCAAAATGGTGTAGCAGAGAGAAAAAACCATACCCTTCTTGATATGGTAAGGTCCATGATGAGTCATGCAACCCTACCTATATCTTTTTGGGGATATGCCCTAGAAGCAGCTGCATACATTTTAAATCTGGTACCTTCCAAATCAGTACCTAGGACACCGCAAGAAATGTGGACAAGTCGAAAACCCAATTTAAGACATATCCACATTTGGGGTTGTCCAGCCTATGTACTGAATGATAAAGCTACCAAGCTGGAACCCAGATCGGAAATATGATACTTCATTGGGTATCCTAAGGGAACGAGATGTGGCTTCTTTTATCATCCAAAGGAGCAAAAAGTGCTCATCAGCACTCATGCTAGGTACTTGGAGGATGATTGTATGATGCACCAAGAGCTTAGTTGTAAAGAAACCCTTAAGGAGATTCTTCCAGGATCTCCTATAACATCTGTACCAGATCTTGAGACAGTAGATGAACAAGATATTCCTTTGAACACTCCGGAGCCTCGTCGTAGTGGGAGAATTTCTAGACAGCCAGAAAGATATCTAGGAGTGTTTTTTAAGACAGACTCTGAAGATCTGGTTGAGGATCCTACTAGTTATGATGAAGCAGTAACGGATATAGATGCTGACATGTGGCAGAAACGATGAAATCTGAAATGGATTCTTTGTATTCCAATCAAGTCTTGGAACTTGTAGATGCACCTGAAGGGATTAAACCCATAGTGTGCAAGTGGATCTACAAGAGGAAGAGAGGAGTGGATGGGAAGGTGGAAACCTTCAAAGCAAGACTGGTGGCGAAAGGAAATACTCAGAAAGAGGGTATCGATTATGAGGAAACCTTTTCACCAGTGGCTATGCTTAAATCCATAAGGATTCTCTTGGCCATCGCATGTCATTATGACTACGAGATATGGCAGATGGATGTCAAGACAGCTTTTCTTAATGGAAGTCTTGACGAATGCATCTATATGATACAAGCAGAGGGCTTCATTGCTAGTGGCCAAGATAACATGGTTTGTAAACTTAAGAAGTCCATTTATGGACTCAAGCAAGCATCTAGAGCATGGAACATCAAGTTTAATAAGGCAGTCAAATCTTTTGGCTTTGATCAAAACATTGATGAACCATGTGTGTATAAGAAAGGAAGTGGAAAAGCAGTTGCATTTTTGGTTCTGTATGTAGATGACATTTACACATAGGAAAAGATGTAGGTTTATTGTCATCCACAAAGGTTTGGTTATCCTCTCAATTTCAGATGAAGGATTTGGGTGAGGCCAGCTATATCTTAGGGATCAAGCTTTTGCGTGATCGCAAGAATAAGATGTTAGCCTTATCCCAATCTTCATATATTGAGAAGATATTGGTCAAGTTTAACATGCATGACTCCAAGAAGGGCCTCCTACCTTCTAGACATGGAGTACCACTGTCTCGATATCAATTCCAAAGACATCTGAAGAGATAGAGAGCATGAGGAGAGTTCCATATGCATCCGTTGTTGGAAGCCTCATGTATGCTATGTTATGTACTAGACCAGATATTTGCTTTGCCGTTGGCATGGTTAGCAGATATCAGTCAAACCCTGGACCTATGCATTGGACAGCTGTTAAGCATATATTCAAGTATCTTCGGAGAACGAAAGATTATATGCTAACCTTTCGAGCAGATGATTTAACGCCATTGGCGTATACAGACTCTGATTTCCAATCTGATAGTGATGCCAGAAAGTCTACCTCAGGGTATCAGGAGGGGCTATATCATGGAGAAGTGTCAAGCAATCCTGTACTACTGATTCTACCATGGAAGCAGAGTATGTGGCGGCATCGGAAGCTGCGAAGGAAGCAGTATGGCTCAGAAAATTCCTATTGGAATTGGGAGTTGTTCCTGCAGTGCAAAAACCGATTGTCATGTACTGCGATAACACTGGTGCTGTAGCACAGTGCAAAGAGCCCAGGAATCACAAGAAAGGCAAGCACATTCAGAGAAAGTACCACTTGATTCGGGAATTCATTCAGGATGGAGAAATAGTGGTGGAGCATATTGCTTCAGCAAATAACTTAGCTGACCCATTCACTAAGACTCTTACTGAGAAAGAGTTAAGGTTAAAAATCGGTCTTTATGTTGCTATGGGTTTAGCATGGACATTTTGGTCATTTTGGGAGCCAATGGCAAATATGTCTTTTGGTCCCTTCTCTAGTCACTTTCCAAGATTGGCATGGTTTCCTAAAATGTTTAGATGACATTTGGATGAATTATTTTAGTGGAAAAATAATTTTGAGTTTAAATTCAAATAGGCCTTTGATGGCATACATGAATTTAATTCTAGATAAATTGTTTGTAGGCCATGGTGTGAATTAGTATGTGGGACGTCCATAATGGGATTTCCATGGGTAAGGTTTCCAACTTTGAGTAGGTCTCTCTACTTGGAAAGTTGGACTCTCTTTGGACTAATATTCCTATGAGAAAGTTTCCTTTTTGGATTAGAAACTTAAATTAGTAAGTGTTGTACAACTAGGATTACTAATTGCATGGGAAGTTCCTTAGTTTCCTTTTCTAATTAGAATGTTTCTAAAAGGAAATAAATCTTTAGATTATACTTTCCTTTTAGGACATCTTTGAGAATTAGGAGAGATAACTTTTTAGGAAAGCTATCCCAAAGTTTTCTATAAAAGGAAGCAAGCACTCCCTTGGACGTCCAACACTAATAGAGCATTAAAGGAGTCCCACACGTCCAGCCTTGGATTGTTATCTTCTTTATTGAAGAGAGCTTAAGGTCTGAGATTTTTCCTTAGAAAAATAGTTCTCAATTCCTAGATTAAGATCCCACCATCTTAGCCAATCAGATTTGGAAGTGAGATAGAGAAGAAGATCAAAGGCAATACTACTACAGAAAATTCCAGCAATTTGTTTGCTAGTTGCAAGTCTGAGTTCGGCCCTTTGGATCTATTATTTCAGAGATTTGAAGTCTAAAAATCTTCAAGGTAATAGTCTTCTTCATTCTCCTTTAATTATACACTTGTTGATCATGAATTCATGGAGTTATTAAGCGATCACTATGGCTGATTTGTGCTGCCAAATCATATTTTTTAAAATCTGTCATGTTACAAATTAGCCATGAATGTCTTCTGCTAGTGATGTTCAGATCTGAATCGCAGTTTCTTTCAAAAAGTTGGGGAACGAAGAGCTAGAACTCTTCCAACTGCTGGATCTAACTTTCAAACCCTCCTTCTCCTTCAAAAAATCATAGAAGGCAACGAGCTGAAAGTACAGAAGCCTGAACTCCTCAGACTGCCCCTCAAGGACGCTGTCAATCGGCATAAACTCCTCATAGAGTTTGCCAAGGATGGGCAATCCAGTAATGGCGCTCAGCTCCATCAAAGAGAAACCAATCTCACCATTCATCATAACGAAGGTATTGGTTTGTGGGAGGAATGACTCCAGCATAGCCATGAAGGCCTCGTCGGAAAAGATCACGGTCTCCCTAAAGGCGCGGACCGCGTCAAAAACCCCAGCTTCCTTCAAAACGGCGCCACCAATCAGCAGGATGCGATCAGTCTACGACTTCCACTCGGAGTCAGCATTGAAACGGCCACGAAGTCGAAAAGGCTTTATCCAATTATTGCTGTCACCGCTGAAAACACCAAGGCCCACCGGTCTCAAATCAACCGATGGATAATCAGAGCCCTGGTAGCCGCTGGATGGCATCAACAGGTCCATGTCAGCAGGCGACCTCTCTGTGTATCCAGGAGAACTGCGAACAAAAACCCCGGTCTTGATTACATTTGTCCTTCTCACCCAGCTTGGAGGATCTTCCCTCTTAGAGCACGTGGGGGCAAGGCTCATGATCGAGACGGTGCGATCAAACGTCGACCGGGTAGCAATAGTCTTCTTCTCACCATCTGCTGTGAAAGAAAACTAAAAACATCTCCTTTGGTATGTCATGTCATCAGGGACGGCATCACCAAAGAAGAAGGTAGGCTTGGGTAAAACACTCTGATCTTCCATCACCCATGGACGACTGCTTACCATGATCTTATAGAATTCCTCTCCCTTGAGAGCGATCAGTCGCTGCCTCATCTCATCTCTATTGAGGGAGTCGCATTCTTCCAGATTTCTCTCAACATACTGGACCTTCTCAAAGGCCTGCTGAACGGCCGGATTAGAAGATCTAGAAGATCGACGAGGTACGCTTGTAGCAGGCTCTTTACCCTTGTTCGTTCTGGAAGAACCACCTGCAAAGGATGGAAAAGAAAAAGATCAAACATCAAAATGACAGAATCTTGCTAAAAAAAAATCTGGCGAAATTTTGACATGACTCCGGGGCAATTCCAAAGAAAATGAACTATCCCGAAAGAAATAGAAAGCTTGAAGATGGGCTCAACATTGCTCCGAGCTCCGAAACTCCAAACTTTTGAAACCTCAAAATCTCCACAAAATCAGGAAGGGTTCAACATCGCTGCGAGCTCCAAATTCCCAAATTTGCGAAAACTTTCAGGTATGCTATCACATCATGCTACAATTCAATTTTTTTAAAAAAATATACATGCATGAACATCTTGGTTTGCGAAAAAAATGCATTATCATGATGAGCAAATAAAAAAAAAGAAACTTTGTCAAAAAAAAAGGGGGAGAAAGAAAAGAACAAAAAAAAAATAGAAACTTTCTCAAAAAAAAGGGAGAGAGAAAGAAAACAAAAAAAAAGTGACTGGCCCACAGGCCACGTGGCCGTACGGCCAGATCCGTACGGATCTGTCCGTACGGCCCACAAAAAAAAAGAAAAAGAAAGCAAAAAAAAATTGTGAAAAAAAAGAAGCAAACACGTGGAAAAGAAAAAAAAAGAAGAAAAGAAAAGAAAGAAACAAAAAAAAAGAAAGAACCTTTTTTTTTCTACAATGGGGTTTTCTTGAAAAAGGGAACTTACTTGAAGCCATTGATGGAGAAAAAGAAAAAAAGTCTTGAAGATCTTGAAGAAGAAGAACTCTTGGTCTTGAAGCCCTCTTGGGATTGTTGCAAAAGAAAGTAATAAGAGCAAGAGATCCAACCTCCTTGCTTTTATAGAAGAGAGCAAACCAAAGAAGGAAAGAAGAAAGAGGTAAGTGTTACTAATTAGTAACCTTACCAAAGAAAGAAATTAGAAAGACTCTTTCCCAAAAGAAAGATATCTTGAGGGATTCTCTCCCAAAAAGAAATCAATGAGAGATTTTCTCCCAAAAAGAGATCAATGAAGGATTCTTTCCCAAAAGAATGATATCTTGAGATATTCTCTCCCAAAATAAAGGGAACAAGAGAGATTCTCTCCAAGTAAAGATATTCTTAGATATTCTCTATCCAAAGGAGATATTTTTGGATATCCTTTACAAAAATGGCACCATATGAGATCTAAGCCATTTCAAAAGCTTAAGGTCCCATGGGTTAGCCCATATGAGCCAGGTTTGACCACCTAGGCAAAAAAAAAAAAAAAAATTTGGGCTTTTAGTCAAAGAGAAATCCCTCTTACCAAGAGCATACAAAAATGGTTCCATGCCTCTTTTGAGTTGATTCGACCATACAAAAGAGAATTCCAAGCCCCATGAGCTTCCAAAAATCAAACCATCCAGCCTCATCTACCAAATTGAGCCAAAATCTTGAAATTGACATTCTGCAAAAATCCAAACCAAATCCTGGTCCCCTAACTTGCCACATACAGCGTGTTAGGTCACAAGACCAAAACCAAAAACCAAAACCTGATCCCCTAACTTGCCACATACAGCCTGTTAGGTCACAAGGTCAAAACCAAAATTGATCCCCCAACATTCCACATACAGCTTATTGGGTCACACGGTCAAAACCAAACCCGACCACCTAACCTGCCACATACAGCCTGTTAGGTCACAAGGTCAAAACCCAAATCCACATCCCTGATGTCATCTTCAAAACTTTGCCTCGAGATGGTACGTGATCTCTTTCACTACCATAAAATTCCCCCGGAAGCTCAAAAGGCTACAAATACCAAAAAGAAAGACTGCTCAAAGACTCTTGGTCCAGTCACAGGCTCTCCTTCACAAATCTCTTCGAGGCACATTGACTACAAAAGTTAAGCAACTCGTCGCTGCACCTCGAGGGGGCATTTGTTGACACCAAAAATGTCACTTTGCCTCTTCAAGATCCAAAGAGCTACATGAAGTCGCAACCTGCCATAAATAGGCAATGCTACTTCCAAAAAATCAAATCTTATCAGAATCAAACAAAAACTGCAAGATCCTTCAAGACAGCCAAAAGAGGAGTACACAAGAAGTTTCGGGCCATTTCAAAATCATTTGGCCTAACTTCGCTTCTCCGGCAGCTGAAAAGGAGCTCCCGGCGGCGAAAGCATCGGAGACACTAAATCTTCGATCAGAGCCGATGGATGGTGATGAGGTCTTCATTTCGTTCAGCGCAAATGCTTCTGACCACTTGGAGAAATAATCCGTAGCGGCGAAGATGAAGCGATGACCTTTGCTTGAAGGGGGACAAATATAACCTATGATGTCCATACCCCAGGCTTCGAAAGGCCATGAGATCACTGTAGGATGTAGCCATTCTGGAGGCATGTGAACATAATCTCTGTGAACTTGGCATTGTTGGCAGCGCTTAGCAAATTGCATTGCGTCAGCTACCATGGTAGGCCAGTAATAACCTAACCTTTTTATTTGATCGTAGAGCTTTGGACCAGCCTGATGAGCTCCACAAAGACCAGGATGAACTTCTTTGAGTGCTTCTTCGGCCTCTTGTTGTGACAAGCAGCGTAGAAGTACCCCATTGAAGGATTTCCTGTAAAGGATTTTTGAAGGAATATCCAAATGAAAGTTAGGGGTTCGCCTTTAGATGCTTACCCGTTCTTTTGGATCTTCAGGTAGGATTCCGAACATAGTGTAATCAATGAACAGATCCCTCCAGTCGCCGATTGAAGGTTGAGGATTGAAATTTGACTTCCAACCACTCGGTGGCATTCAACAACTGCTTGGGGTGTGTTAAGAGGAGGAAGGATTCTTCTTTCGCACACTATGATTTGCATGTTTTCCCCTTCCTGGATTGCCATAGATGTGGCAAGTCCAGCCAGGGCATCTGCACGCATGTTTTCACCTCAATGAATGTGGGTGATGTGACAGATATCAAACTTTTGCATAAGCGATTGTGCCTTGTTGTAGTAAGGCAGCAAATCGGGCTTCCTGACTTCAAATTTCTGATTCATCTGGTTGACAATCAGTTGAGAGTCTCCAAAGATTTCCAGCATGGTGATACCGGATTCGATGGTGAGTTCCAATCCTAGGATCAGAGCTTGATATTCAGCTGCATTGTTTGTGCATGGTTCCAGTAGGGAGAAAGCGTGTGGAGTCATGTATTTGTCGAGGCTAACAAAGAGGATGCCAACTCCTGAGATCAGCTGTCTTTTTTCATTTGTCCTGGTTGCACCATCAAAGTACATGTCCCAGGAGGCATTTGGTGAGAAAGTCTCCACATTATAGACTGGGTCGTCTAGGAGATCATCTCTGAGTGGAGAATCTTTAGGAAATGGATGCTCTGCAAGAAAGTCTGCAAGAGCTTACCCTTTGATTGTCTTTTGCAGTACATACCTGATATCAAATTATGACAGAAGGCTGGACCATTTTGCCAATCGGGCATTGAGAGAACCTGCTTTTGTGATGAGGACCTTCAAGAGGTTGATCGTTGAGACCAGGTAGACTGTGTTGGAAAGCAAGTAGTGACGTAGCTTTTGTACGGCGAACATCACTGCAAGACATTCTTTTTTTACTAGAGAGTAGTGATGCTCTGTACCTACTAGCATGCGGCTGAGGTAGTATAGAGCAGCTTCTTTTCTTTCATCATTTTCTTGTGCAAGCAGAGCACCCAGAGAGTGATCAAGGGCTCTTGTGTACAAGATGAATGATTTTCCAGTGGTAAGAGCAGCTAACACTGGAGGTTTGGTCAGGTATGATTTGATATCTTGGAATGCAGCTTCACAGTCAGCATCCAAGACAAAGTTTACACCTTTTTTCATCAATCGGGAGAATGGACGACATTTTCCCGGAAGATTGGAGATGAACCGTCTGATGTAGGCCAATCTCCCATAAAGCCATTTGAGTTCTCTCAAGGTTCTTGGAGAGGGCATTTCTAGAATGGCTTTGACTTTTATGGGGTCAAGCTCTATTCCAGCTTTTCGAACTAGGAATCCGAGGAACTTACCCGACGAGACGCCGAAGAAGCACTTCAGAGGATTCATCCGCAGTTTATTTTTGTTTAGTCGGAGGAAGACTTCTCAAAGGTCTTCGAGATGATCTTCTTTTCTTTTTGCTTTTGACAGCGAGGTCATCAACGTAACATTCGACCGTCTTGTGCTGCATATCTTGGAATATCTTCATCATAGCCCTCTGATATGTGGCACCAGCATTTTCAGACCAAATGGCATGACAGTGTAGCAATACACGCCAAATGGGGTCCGAAAGGATGTATGTTTTTCATCTTCAGGATGCATCTTTATCTGATTATAGCCAGAGAAACCATCCATGAATGTCATTCGCTCGAATCCACAGGTATTGTCAATCATTACCTCTGGTATAGGGAGCGGAAATTCATCTTTAAGGCATGCATTATTCAGGTCTCTATAGTCAATACAGACCCTGATCTGCCCATTTTTTTTGTCACGGGGATAATGTTGGCCAACCATTCAGGATGTTGTTCCTCACGGATGAAGCCGACGCATTTGAGTTTTTGAACTTCTTGTTCAATTTTATTCATCACATCTGGATGGAATCTTCTTTGGCCCTGTTTGACAGGCTTGATGTCTTCTTGAAGATTGAGTTTGTGGACAGCTATTTTGGGGTCTAAGCCAGGCATTTCAGCGTAAGACCATGCAAAGCAATCAACGAACTCACGAAAAAAGGCGATATACTCGGGTAACTCATCATCCTTTATATTTTTGCTTATGAATACAGGACGTGGGTTATCTGGTGTTTCCAAGTCTATCTTTTGAACAGGATCTTCCATTGGAAGGTTTGAAGGTGGTTCCTCCACAATATTTTCGGAGGCTTCCAGCTCTACAAAACCTTCAGGGGTTTCAAGGGCATTTCCAGACCAAGGTTTTGTTCCTTTCCACGGGTCTTTTTGATCGGTAATTTTCTCGAGGTTTGCTATGAGATGATCCCAATCGCCTGTTGAAACCGGGTCGAAGTAAGGTACTTCTTTTGGAGACAAGGGTTCTTCTAGGTCAGAAGACCATACATCTATGCCATCGGACAACTCCTCTTCATTGTCAGAGAAATCATATCAATTGGATGAGCTTCCTGGATCTTTGTCAGGTGACTCATCGAAGAGATATCCAAGGAGATCGATATCTTCATAGACTTGAGATGTTGAGGCTTGGTCAGTGAATTGACTTTTAAGCCTTTGTGTCAACTGTCTCAAAGGAGTGTCGGGATCATACCCTAGCCCGTGTGAAGACTTTTCTACATGGCCGTAGAGTCTCCAATCTTCTAGCTAGCTTTTGGTCAAGATGGGCCCTAATGGCGTGAGAATACCGCGTCCTTCTCCCAAACCGACTGGGTTTTGAGCATCATAGCCCATTTTCTTCATAATAGCTTGTGCCACAGGACTATATAAGGATAGTTGAGGCATACCTTCATTTTGGAAAGGTTTAAGCATGGAGTTTGATGAAGAAGCATCCGATCTATGGAAGAAGATTGGCTTTTTCTTTGCTGAAGTTGCTGGAACAACGAAGGAAGCAGATGTAGGATCTTCTACATCAGCAGGTGTCTCCATTGGAGTAAGAGCAGGCTAAACTTGCTGAGTGTCAGCTTGGCTTGACGATGTGTCATCTTCTGGCTCTGAATCCGAATCCGTGTCTTGCATGATAGACACGAAAGAGATAACAAATTTGCCCCCAGGCTTTTGTTTTGCCTTCTTCACTCTAGTCGTGATGACCAAAGGCTTTGAAGTCTTGAGGGAGATGATGAAAGGAATTTGAATGCTCTCTTCGGATTTACCAGATGGTTTGTTTTCTTCCGATGATTGTTGAGGAGCCTTGCCTTTATCTTTCTGGAGATTTCGGCAAAGGGTGTTGTGTCCTCTTCTTCGTTTTCACCTTCATTCATCTGTGAGCCTGCAAAGTGGACTTCTTTACCATTGAAGGGTTTTTTGTCCGCAAAGACTCAATGTATCATGTCGTCGTCACCAACAAACTTGATACATTGATGTAGAGTTGAAGGGACAACACTATTCTCGTGGATCCAGGGGCGTCCGAGAAGGATGTTGTAGCATGAAGGGGTTTTTATTGCATACACAGTGACCTCAGAGATAAGGTCACCGATCTGCAACTTGAACCTGATTTTGCCGATAGGCCTTTGAGTACTCCCATCGTATCCAAAGATAGATACAGATGTGTGGCTCAGCATGCTGGGTGGGATGCCCAACTTTTTGAGAGCGGAAGTGGAGATGAGGTTGAGTGCAGAACCTGGGTCGAGCTGAACTCTGTGCATAGGCATTTCCTTGATGTACCCTGTGAAGTACAGGGGTCGGTTGTGCCTTGTTTCGCCGAGTAGGAGGTCTTCCTTAGTGAAGGCGATGGTTGCACTGGCTGCCTTTTGAACCGAGAGGCATTCAATGCATGATCCCTCAGTTTTCTTCTTTTCTGCCTTTGAGGAAGCTTCTGAGTTTTTGACCCGGTAGTCCATTTCAATTTGGAGGACTTACGGGGCATGTTTGTCGACATCCTCATTCAGCTTTTGTAATTCTGAAATGAGATTATCACGAGTGCGTGGAGACATTCGCAATAAGTCTAGGATGTGCAAACATGCAGTTATGTGCTTGAAATGTTCGATCAAGTCATACTTGAAAGCCTCCTTGGGGCCTGCATGTTCATCATTGTTGCCACTAGGGGCGCTTACAACATCTTTTCCTGAAGGATTTACATAAGTAAATGAAGATTAGTTGTAATTATTGTGGTAGTCCCGGCTAGAGAGGGCGCCTCTACCAACTTTGAGAGCTTCTTGAGAAGGTTCTTCGTTTGGAAGATTGTCTTCAGGATCAAGAGGCTGTCGTTTTTCATTTGCTGATGATGTATCTGCAGCAGAGTTGCCATCCTCAGTGATTGTGTTGCATGGAGCAATTTCCAGGAACAAGTCCTGAATAGCATCTAGCAACCTTTCTTCTTCGTTGACCAACTCATCGTCCCAAGCATCAATAGCTGGGGATTCTTCAGTCAGGAAGGGTGTGAGCTCTGAAGTCACAGTCTCAGGAGAAGAAACCTGAGAGGGTGCCATCTCTGTGAAAGTCACGTGAGATGAGGTGGCTCCAGAGGATACATTGCTAGGCGTCATTGGAGTGTAAGTGATCTCATCAGACGATGCTTCAGAAGAGCTATAGTCCCGAATTATCACATACAAGAAGTTCTGACAGGAGACGTTGCCTGATCGGAGTCAGACACATCCTCGGATGTAAGAGGATCATCTATCCAGCAATTTTCTCCATTTTTAGGAGTTAAGGGAGGATGTACCTGATGGTCTTCAGGGACTTCAGGCTCTAGATTGCGAGAAGGTTCATTGACGCGGTCTTGCTCTTGTTCTAGAGCGAGATGCTGCAAGATCCTTGCATATTCTTCAAGATCAGGCATGGGAGCCAAGTCTTATTCTTCATCTACTCTTTGTGGCTCAACATAGTTGATTTCCACTGGAGCAATGACGGGTGTTGGGCTAGCAACATTTTCTTGTACAGCCTCTTGGTCTTCTTTATTATTAGACCAGGATCCTTGTGGCTGTAGGGGGTTATACCAAATTACTGGCATAAGATGAGTCTCAGGAACCCATTCTTCATCGAAGAGATATTCTCCTGTTTCAAGGGACTCCTCCCACTCATCGGTGTAGTTGGATTCGAATCCATCATCGGTATCGCTGGACTCGTATCCATTAAATGAGAATCCAACTACTGAATTGCAATAGTATGATGCCCCCTGCGTGGCTTCTTTGAATTGAGGTGGCATGAAATCACTGAGAGTGAATTTTCTTACCCCCTTTGAAGTCTCTGGAAGGGACATTTTTGTTGCTTCCAGTGAAGCGGTAGAGGAGGCCTCTGCCTTTTCTTGGACTTCTTGTTTTGGCTGGGTCTTCTCTTGCCGTTTGAGCTTGAGGAGGTGTTTCCTAGCCTGCCTTCGCTGTTGAGCTGTAGGCTTTGTTTTCACAACCTCCCATTTTTCATCTTCCAGGAGATCGGGATGTACCCATATGGGTTATCCGTCTGGTGTCGGGTAAGGAACCAGTTCTTCGGATGCTTGGATTGTGTTTATCACCTTGAAGGAAGTAGTGATCTTCTTCTTCGGTGATTTTGATGTTTGTCCACATGACACCATGTTGACGGAGGCAGACCCATAATTTTCGTCAAAGGTGATGACTCCGTTTTTCCACATCTCATTTATTTTCTCCCTCACAATGAAGCATTGATTGAGAGGATGCGAGATCATCTGGTGGTATAAACAGTACCAAGGATCGTTGGTTTTGCCAACATTACCCGGTCTTTTGGGTTCAGGCAAAGTGAGCTTGTCGTTTGCCACGAGAGCCCCAAAGATTTCATCAACATCTTCATCGAACGGGTATTTCTTTTCTACTTGCTCTTTGAAGGCATCAGAGAGTTCAGGTCTCTTACCAGCAGCTTTTTTTGGTGGCTGAGGAGCTGACTTGGTTTGCATATTGAGGACCTCTTTTTTCTTTATTTTTGAGGTTGCAATGGCGGTTGGCTCTTTTCTTTATAATTTCTGACTGTTGAGGTCTATAATCACCATTTCAGCTTCCATGGAAGCTTCTAGGAGTTCTCCCAGGTTCTTTGATTTGTTGCCAATGATCATGGAGCGGATTCTAGCTCTCATGTTGTTTCGGCAAATGTCGACTAGCGACGCTTTGTTGGAATTTGAGATGACTTGAAAGTCTTTTGACGAATTGAAGAAGATAGTATCTCAAGTATTGATTTGAGTTGGAATTATTGTCAACACATTGTTACAAGCATGATGATAGTAGGCTAGTGTTGATAGAGCTGAAAAGAAGAAATCAGAATTGAAACAGTCAGGAATTCAGAATTCCTGAAGCAGAGCACGCGGTCGACCTGGCATCCCATGCGGTCGACCGAGCAAGAAGAAACCTGCAGAAACAGATTCAGGTAGCTCCCAGTTATTTTCGTGACACAGTGTGTCTTCGGTCGACCAAGACCCCAGGATGTCGACCGAGCGCGATAATTGACTGATTCCAGACAGTGATTGAGAGAGAGAGAATTGTAGAGGGGAAGGGCTGTAGACAGAGTTTATCTTCTATTCTGTTTATACATCAAGTTGGTGCTTGGTGTTTTGGGGTTTGGTGATCCTATCTGTGGGTGCAGATAAATTGTAAGGGGAGTCGGTGCTTCCTAGATAGTTGGTGCTATCTGAAACTAAGGGTTGGTGCTCTTTGTCGTTGGTGCGACTAAATAAGATTCAGATCTGTCCCGGATTGGTGTTCGGACAGTCTTTGAACCGTGGACGTAGCCTTTCGGTGAACCACGTTAAATCTGGTGTCATTGTGTGGTTTGACTTGTTTTGTTGTTGAATTGGACCTGTTTTTAGAAATCACTGATTCACCCCCCCCCCCCTCTCAGTGATCGCGATATCCAACAATTGGTATCAGAGCGAGGTTCCCTTGATCAGTATAATATGCTAAGGGTGATCTCTTGTCAAATCACATGGCAGTCAATACAGGGAATATGAAAGCACCTCTGTTTGATGGTTCTAATTACTCTTTTTGGAAGATTAGGATGCAAGCCTTCATCAAATCTCTTGGCTATGATGTTTGGGAGGCTGTCAGAGCCGGTTACAATGCTGCCACCGTACCCAATGATACTGCATCGAAGAAGTTGGCAGACAACGACTCCAAGGCGCAGAATGCACTCTTTAGTGGCCTTGTAGACAGCGAGCTTGTCAAAGTAATTGCATGCAAAACAGCCAAGGAAATTTGGGACAAGTTGCAAAGCATACGTGAAGGTGATGAGAAGATTAAAGAAGCCAAATTGCAAACTCATCGCTCTCAATTCGAGTCTCTTCGCATGGAAGAAAGCGAGAATGTTGACTCGTATATGCAACGAGTGAATGAAGTCACGAATGACATTCGTGGACTAGGGGAGGAGATTAAAGAGCCGGTCATCGTCAAAAAGGTTCTAAGATCTCTTCTTCCCCGGTTTGATTCAAAAGTCTCAGCCATCGAAGAAGCCAAAGATCTGAATGCATTTTCCATGGATGAATTACATGGTTCTCTAACTGCCTATGAGATGCGCATAGGAAAGACGTCTTCATCTGATAAGGAAGCGGCCTTCAAAGTTCAGAAAAAGGCAAAAGAGACTGCTGGTCATGATGTTGATTCTGATGATGATGAGCTTGAGGCTCAATTTGTTAGAAAGTTGAAGAAAGGAAGCAATGGCAAGTACAAAGGGAAGCTACCCTTTAAATGCTTAAATTGTGGAGGTGTTGGTCACTTTGCTGCGAAGTGTCCGCTAAAAGAAGACAATGATAATGACTCTTATGCTGAAAAGAGTAAAGGAAAGAGAAATTTCAGAAAAAGGGGCAAAGCTAAAACTTTCTATGTCAACAAGATGACAGCACGTCTGAAACTTCAGACGATGATGAATCAACCGAAGCTCTTTTCATGGTCACTGTTGAAGAAGAAGAAGAGCTAGATCCGGAAGAGGAAGAGGAGGCTGAAGTCAATCTTGAAGAGGAACTCATAGCCGCACTTGAGGAGCTTAGCATGGAACGCAAATCAAGTAAGAAAAATCTGAAACTTCTCCATGAATCTGAAAGTTCTATTATTACTTTGAAAACTCAAGTAGAAGAATATAAAAGAATGGTAGAAGTCCTTGAAAACCAAATAAGTATCAAAAAGGAAGAGGCTATGAAACTTGAAACTGAGATCGCTAGAGCAAAGGCTGAAAATTTGGAAAATAGCAAAAAACTCAAAGCGCTCCAAGCGATTGAAGGGACTATGAAACTCGATGAACTACTGAAAGTTCAAAGACCTGCCCACTTCAGATTTGGTCTAGGATTTGAGAAAGGTGAATCCTCTAAGATTGCACCTCCTGAAAAGAAAGAGTTTATGAAGCAAGTCACTGCACCTTCTAACTCTATGAAGCCCACTCAACCTAGAAAGGAGTCCATTCCTGTTAGAAAGATAATGAAGACTAACCAGCCACAAAGAAGATATAAATTCTATGGTTATTGCTTTCATTGTAATATGTTTGGACATAAAAGAGCTGATTGCAAATTCTATGTAAGAAACAGCCCATTTGTGACTAGGAATCCTTTTTCAATCCTAAGTAGCCACAAAATTGAGTGCCATAAGTGCTATAATTATGGACACTTGGCTAGGGATTGTAGGTTGCATATTGCTAACAAATTTCAGGTTGAAAAGAAACCCAAGTTAGTCAAGGCTTGGAGAGCAAAGCAAAGTGCAGAAAGTCCCAAAGAATCTCTCATTGTGCAAACGGCATTCAATGCACAAAAGAAGGCAGCACCATGGGTCCTTGATAGTGGTTGTTCAAGCCATATGACTGGTGATAAAGAGAAATTCATCAAATTACAGCACTATGAAGGCGGTTCAGTGAAGTTTGGCAACAATGATGGTGCCAAAATCTGCGGAAAAGGTGTTATTCAGCTTATGGCAAACAAGATCAGATCGGAAGAAGTCTTATATGTGTCTGGATTGAGACACAACCTGCTTAGTGTGAGCCAGATCTGTGACAAGGGTCACGAAGTTATCTTCACAAAGAATGGGTTTGCCATCAAGAAGAGTAGCAACGGCAAAACAGTGGCAACTGGATCAAGAACTGCTGGAAATCTCTATACATTGTCAGATGGAGCTGAAAAGACCTGCTTGATGAGTCGGACAGAGGAAAGTTGGTTGTGGCACAAACGTCTTGGGCATCTAAGCTTTGATAACATGTCAAAGATTTGCAATTCAAAGGCTGTAAGAGGCATGTCTAAAGTTGAAAAGCCTTCCAATCCCATTTGCGACTCTTGCCAAAAGGGAAAGCAAACGAGGGTTATGTTCAAGACAAAGGAGCATCATTCCAAGAAACCTCTTGAGCTAGTGCACACTGATCTCTGTGGACCAATGCGAACTCAAAGCACCAATGGAGATAAGTATTTCATGTTATGCATTGATGATTATACTCGTATGACATGGGTATTGTTTCTTAAGCATAAGCATCAAGCACTTGATCGTTTTAAAGTGTTTAAAGCACAGGTTGAAAATCAATTGGAAAAACGTATCAAGATTTTAAGGTCTGATCGTGGAGGCGAGTTCACATCTGAAGAGTTCACTAAATATTGTGAACATCATGGCATTCAAAGACAGTACTCAGCCCCTAGAACTCCACAGCAAAATGGAGTTGTGGAACGGAAGAATCGCACCGTACAAGAGATGGCTCGTACGATGCTAAGTGAAAGCAAGATGGCTGACAAGTATTGGAAAGAGGCAATTCATACGGCTGTATACATTCAAAATCAATGCTTGATCAGGCCACATGAAGTCAAAACTCCCTATGAGCTATGGTTTGGAAGAAAAGCAACAGTCAAGCACTTCAGAGTCTTCGGCAGTAAGTGTTACATCAAGCGGCTCGAACAAAATCCGGGCAAATTTGAAGAAAGAGCTGACGAAGGTATATTTCTGGGTTACTCCTCTACTAGCAAGGCATATAGGTGTCTTAACAAAAGAACCAGAAAAATCACAGAAAGTGTTGATGTGAGAATAGATGAGAATATTGAACCAAAGAATGCAACTCATAATGACAGTCCAGTTTATGAGGACTCGAGTGAGATTGATGATGAGATGGTTGAATCTAATGATTCTGAGAAATCAAAGGATGACTCAGAAGATACTTCACCTAAGAAGCACAGCACTTGGGTAGAGCAACACCCTAAGGATCAAATCATTGGAGATCCTAAGGCAGGCGTTCAAACTAGACAAAGTGTAGTTAGCAATTACTCACTTGTGTCCACCATTGAACCCAAGACTGTAGCTGAAGCCAGTCTCGATGAAAGTTGGTTGAAATCTATGCATGAGGAGTTGGAGCAAATTGAGAAGAACTCCACATGGGAACTTGTTCCTAGACCTACTGATAAGAATGTTATTGGTACTAAATGGGTCTTTCGGAATAAGCTGAATGAAGATGGTCAAGTCATTAGAAACAAAGCAAGGTTGGTTTGTAAAGGCTATGCTCAAGTTGAAGGCATAGATTTTGAAGAGACCTTTGCACCGGTGGCTCGTCTGGAAGCTATTCGTATGTTTCTTGCATTGGCAGCATACAAAACCTTCAAGGTATTTCAGATGGACGTAAAGTCAGCTTTCTTGAATGGTTTACTTGAAGAAGAGGTCTACATTGAGCAACCTGATGGTTTTCCTCATCAGCAAAAATTCAGATCTAGTGTGCAAGTTGAAAAAGGCTCTTTATGGACTGAAACAAGCGCCAAGGGCATGGTATGCAAGGCTGGATCTCTATCTCCGCAAGATCGGTTTTGGAAAAGGAATGGTTGATAGCAATCTGTATGTCAAAACTGAGTTAAGCAAACAGCTGGTTGTCATTGTTTATGTTGATGACATAATCTTTGGTGGCAATGATGAGGAAATGTGCAGGAATTTTGCTGAAGAGATGAAGAAAGAATTTGAGATGTCAATGCTTGGAGAACTAAAGTTCTTCCTTGGTTTACAAGTTCAGCAGCTGAAACATGGCATCTTCATATCACAAATGAAGTACATTAAGGAAATGCTGAAACGGTTCAATATGGAAGACAGCAAGCCAGTGAGCACACCAATGTCAACGAACACGAAGCTTAGCAAAGATGATAAGGCCTCGTCCGTTGATCATACCACCTATCGCTCTATGATAGGAAGCTTGCTCTACTTAACTGCTACAAGACCAGATCTTCTACAAGCAGTATGTATGGTTGCACGTTTTCAAGCAGCACCAACTGAAACGCACCTTACAGCAGTGAAAAGAATCTTTCGATATCTGAAAGGTACTATGGAGCTTGGTATCTGGTATCCCAAAGGAAAATCCTTCACTCTTGTTGCATATTCTGATGCCGATTGGGCTGGATGCGTAGATGATCGCAAGAGTACTAGCGGCGGCGCATTTTATCTTGGAGAAAGATTAGTTGCTTGGCATAGTAAGAAGCAAGACTCAGTATCCCTTTCGACAGCGGAAGCGGAATATATTGCAGCGGCAACTTGTTGTACGCAAGTGTTATGGATGCGGCAAATGCTCTCTGATCTAGGAGTTCCTACAACGGATCCTACGCCGATCCTATGTGACAACACGAGTGCAATTCATATATCTAAGAATCCTGTTCAGCACTCTCGCACAAAGCATGTAGCAATTCGTTATCATTTTCTTAAAGATAAAGTTGCTGATGGAGAGGTCAAGTTGGAATATGTTCCAACAACTGAGCAAGTGGCTGATATTTTCACGAAACCTCTGCCAAAGGAAGTCTTCGAGTATCTCCGGAAAAAGTTAGGAGTTACTCACTCTCCTAAACCGTAGGAGTTGTGCTTGAAAGGGGGAGCAATGCATTCATTGAATATCCTATTCGTTCCTCGGTTTGGTCCCTTTGGACTTGTTTGTTAGATCTCGTGATCACTGAGAGGGGGGGGTGAATCAGTGATCACTTTTAAACAGGTCCTTGCTAACAACAATTCAAATCAAACCACACAATTGACACCAGATTTTACGTGGTTCACCAAAAGGCTACGTCCACGGTTCAATCCCGTCCGAACAACAATCCGGTACAGGTCTGAATCTTATTTAGTCGCACCGACGACAAAGAGCACCAACCCTTAAATTCAGATAGCACCAACTATCTAGGAAGCACCGACTCCCTTAAGTTTCAGATAGCACCAACTATCTAGGAAGCACCGACTCCCTTAGGTTTCAGATAGCACCAACTATCTAGGAAGCTACAACTCCCTTTACAATTTGTCTGCACCCACAGACAGGATCACCAAACCCCAAAACACCAAGCACCAACTTGATGATTACAGCAAAGAAGATAAACTGATCTACAGCCCTTTCCCCTCTACAATTCTCTCTCTCTCAATCCCTTACAAATAGAAATCTAAAGCATAAAAGAGAGACTTATCTTATGAACGAAAATACCATCTTCATGAGGCTTCAAATTCGTCCACACTTGCTGTAGAAAGTTGCAGCACAACAGCACACAGCAACAGCACCAGCTTTCTCTCAAGAACTCTCTCTCTTTTCTCTTCTCTTCTTCTCTCTCTGGTGTATCTTTAGAACGACCCATACATGCCTTTATATAGGTTTTAGTAACCCCTAATTGTGTTTAAAACGGGCTACAATTCGTTTAGAAAGAGTCCCAAACAAATTAGATAACTGTGCTGAATTTTCGTGCAAAACTTCTAATTCTGCGCAACTCTGGTTCCCGTGCTCGGTCGACATCATACTGTGCTCGGTCGACATCATACACTATCTGGAAATAGTCACTTATCGAGCTCGGTCGACATCCTGAGGGCTCGGTCGACCGAAGACACACTGTGTCACGAAAATAACTGAGAGGTGCCTTTTTCTGTTTTCTGCAAGTTTCTTCTTGCTCGGTCGACCGCATGAAGAGCCCGGTCGACCGCGTGCTCTGCTTCAGGAATTCTGAGTTCCTGACTGTTTCAACTCTGATTCTCCTTTTAAGCTCAATCAACTCCAGCCTTTATCATCATGTTTGTGACAATGTGTTGACAAGAATTCCAACTCAATTTGATGCTTGAGACACCAAACACACCAATGCTTCAAGATTCAACTCAATGCATCTCAAATTCCAACAATCTCCCCCTTTGGAATTGTTGGTAACACTTGGAACTTCAACACAGACACTTGGAACATGTTGACATCATAGAGCCTTTTTAGAACAATAAACTCCCCTTGGAACATGATCTTCTCATTCACTATCTTGATACCAATTTTCATTCCAATCTTCCATCTTCCTCATGCTATCATATTTCCATCTTCTTAGCATAAGACTAACTTTAACATGCATATAGTCTTTCCTTGCATAATCTTCTCAGCATAACTTGATACCAATCTCCAGATAACCTTCTCAAGATGACATGCATATCAACCTTTCCATGCATAATCTTCTCCCCCTTTGACAATAATTCCAAAGGGACCAATCTAGGAGCAAATAAGATATTCAACGAATTCATTGCTCCCCCTTTCTGGCACATCTCCTAAGGTGTAGGAGAATGAGTAACTCCTAATTTCTTTCGGAGATACTCGAAGACTTCCTTTGGCAAAGGTTTTGTGAAGATATCAGCCACTTGCTCAGTAGTAGGAACGTATTCCAACTTTACCTCACCATCTGCAACTTTATCCTTGAGAAAGTGATAGCGGATTGCAACATGCTTAGTCCTTGAATGCTTAACTGGATTCTTGGAGATATGAATTGCACTAGTGTTATCACAGAGGATCGGCGTAGGATCTGTTGTTGGAACTCCTAAATCAGAGAGCATTTGCCGCATCCATAACACTTGCGTACAACAAGTTGCCGCTGCAATATATTCTGCTTCCGCTGTCGAAAGTGAGACGGAGTCTTGCTTCTTGCTGTGCCAAGCTACCAATCTATCACCAAGATAGAATGCACCACCACTTGTACTCTTGCGATCATCTACGCAACCAGCCCAATCGGCGTCTGAGTATGCGACAAGAGTAAAGGATTTACCTTTAGGATACCATATTCCAAGCTCCATAGTACCTTTTAGATATCGAAATATCCTTTTCACTGCTGTAAGGTGCGTCTCAGTTGGTGATGCTTGAAATCGAGCCACCATACATACTGCTTGTAGAAGATCTGGTCTTGTAGCAGTCAAGTAAAGCAAGCTTCCTATCATAGAACGATAGGTGGTGTGATCAACGGACGAAGCCTTATCATCTTTGCTAAGTTTCGTGTTCGTTGTCATTGGCGTGCTCACGGGCTTGCTGTCTTCCATGTTAAACGCTTCAGCATTTCCTTTATATATTTCATCTGAGATATAAAAATACCATTTTTCAGCTGCTGAACTTGTAATCCTAGGAAGAACTTTAGCTCTCCAAGCATAGACATCTCAAATTCTTTCGTCATATCTTCAGCAAAAATCCTGCACATATTCTCATCATTGCCTCCAAATATTATGTCATCAACATAAACAATAACCACCAGCTGTTTGCTTGAATCAGATTTGACATACAGATTGCTATCAACTAGTTCTTTTCCAAAACCAATCTTGCGAAGATAAAGATCCAGCCTTGCATACCATGCCCTTGGCGCCTGTTTCAGTCCATATAGAGCCTTCTTCAGCTTGCAAACTAAGTCTGAATTTTTGCTAATTAGAAAGCCATCAGGTTGCTCAATGTAGACATCTTCTTCAAGTAAACCATTCAAGAAAGCTGACTTAACATCCATCTGAAATACCTTGAAGGTTTTATAGGCAGCCAATGCAAGAAACATACGAATGGCTTCCAGACGAGCCACCGGTGCAAAGGTCTCTTCAAAATCTATGCCTTCAACTTGTGCATAGCCTTTACAAACCAACCTTGCCTTGTTTCGTATGACCTGACCATCTTCATTCAGCTTGTTCCGAAAGACCCATTTAGTACCAATCACATTCTTATCAGTAGGTCTAGGGACTAGTTCCCATGTGGAGTTTTTCTCAATCTGCTCCAACTCCTCATGCATAGCTTTTAACCCAGCTTTCATCTAGACTAGCTTCAGCTACTGTCTTGGGCTCAATGGTGGACACAAGTGAGTAATTGCTAACTACACTTTGTCTAGTTTTTACACCGGCCTCAGGATCTCCAATGATTTGATCCTTAGGGTGTTGCTCTACCCAAGTACTTTTCTTTCTAGGAGAAGTATCCTCTGAATCATCTTTTGCCTTTTCAGAATCAGGTTCAGCCACTTCATCATCAATCTCACTCGAGTCCTCATACACTGGACTGTCATTATGAGTTACCTTCTTTGACTCATGGTTTTCATCAATTCTAACATCAGCACTTTCAATAATTTTTCTGGTCCTTTTGTTAAGGCATCTGTAAGCTTTACTAGAGGATGAGTAACCCAGAAAAATACCTTCATCGGCTCTTTCTGCAAATTTGCCCGGATTTTGTTCGAGCCGCTTGATGTAACACTTGCTACCGAAGACTCTGAAGTGCTTGACTGTAGCTTTTCTTCCAAACCATAGCTCATAAGGTGTTTTATCTTCATGTGGCCTGATCAAGCAACGATTCTGAATATAAACAGCCGTATGAATCGCCTCTTTCCAATACTTATCAGCCATCTTACTTTCAACCAGCATGGTGCGTGCCATTTCTTGCACAGTGCGGTTCTTGCGCTCAACAACTCCATTCTGCTGTGGAGTTCTAGGGGCTGAGTATTGTCTTTGGATGCCATGATGTTCACAATACTTAGTGAATTCATCAGATGTGAATTCGCCTCCACGATCAGACCTTAGCGTCTTGATCTGCTTCCCTAGCATGTTTTCAACCTGTGCTTTAAACACTTTGAACCGATCAAGTGCTTGATGTTTATGCTTAAGAAATAATACCCATGTCATGCGAGTAAAATCATCAATGCAAAGCATAAAATACTTATCTCCATTGGTGCTTTGAGTCCGCATCGGTCCACAGAGATCAGTGTGTACCAGCTCAAGAGGTTTCTTCGTATGATGCTCCTTCGTCTTGAACATTACCCTCGTTTGCTTTCCCTTTTGACAAGAGTCACAAATGGGGTTTGAAGGCTTTTCGACTGTAGCCATACCTCTAACAGCCTTTGAATTGCAAATCTTTGACATGTTGCCAAAGCTTAGATGCCCAAGGCGTTTGTGCCACAACCAACTCTCTTCTGACCGACTCAATAAGCATGTCTTTTCAGCTCCATCTGACAAGGTGTAAAGATTTCCAGCTGTCCTTGACCCAGTAGCCACTGTTTTGCCGTTGCTACTCTTCTTGATAGCAAACCCATTCTTTGTAAAAACAATTTCGTGGCCCTTATCACAGATCTGGCTCACACTCAACAGATTGTGTCTCAATCCAGACACATATAAGACCTCTTCAGATCTGATCTTGTTTGCCATCAGCTGAACAACACCTTTTCCAACAATTTTGGCACCATCATTGTTACCAAACTTTACCGAACCACCTTCATAGTGCTGTAACTTGATGAATTTTTCTTTATCACCAGTCATATGACTCGAACAGCCACTATCAAGGACCCATGGTGCTGTCTTCTTTTGTGCATTGAAAGCGGTTTGCACAATGAGAGATTTCTTGCCTTTTTCTGCACTTTTCTTTGCCCTCCAAGTTTTGACTAACTTGGGTTTCTTTTCAACCTGAATTGGTTTAGCAGTAGGCAGCCTACAATCCCTAGCCATGTGTCCAAAATTATGACACTTGTAGCACTCAATATTGTGGCTATTTAGGATTGAGAAAGGGTTCCTTCTCACAACTGGGCTGTTTCTCACATAGAATTTACAATCTGCCCTTCTATGTCCATACCTATTGCAATGATAACAATAGCCATAAAATTTGTATCTTTTATATGGCTGGTTAGGCTTCATGTCCTTTCTCACTTGAATGGGCTCTTTTCTAGGCAGTGTGGGCTTCACAGAATTGGAAGGTGTAGTAACTTGCTTTACAAACACCGTCTCTACAGAAGGTGTAACCTTAGAAGATTCTCCATTCTCAAATCCTATTCCAAATCTGAAGTGAGGGGGTCTTTGAACTTTCAAAATTTCATTCAGCTTTAATGTACCATTGATAGCTTGAAACTCCTTGAGCTTTTGTTTCATTTGCATATTTTCAGTCCTTGCTCCAAGGATTTCATTCTCAAGTTTCATCACTTCCTCAGTTTTGGTACAGATTTGTATTTCTAGGACATCTACCATTCTTTTATACTCTTCTAATTCAGTTTTCAAAGCAATAACTGAAATTTCAGATTCATGAAGAAGTTTCAGATTTTTCTTACTTGATCTTCGCTCCTTGCTAAGCTCCTCAAGTGCAGCAATGAGCTCTTCTTCAAGATTCACTTCAGCCTCCTCTTCGTTTTCCAGCTCTTGCTCATCGTCTTCTTCAATAGTAACCATGAAGAGTGCTTCAGTCGCCTCGACTGATTCATCATCGTCCGAAGATTCAGACGTGCTGTCATTATGCTGACTGATGAAGCTCTTTGCTTTGCCCTTCTTTCTGAAATTCTTCTTCCATTTACTCTTATCAACATAAGAGTCATTATCATTGTCTTCTTTCAGCGGGCACTTCGCAGCAAAGTGGCCAACACCGCCACAATTGAAGCATTTAAAGGGTAGCTTCCCTTTATACTTGCCATTGCTTCCTTTCTTCAGCCTTCTAATAAATTGAGCCTCAAGCTCATCATCATCAGAATCATGACCAGCAATCTCTTTTGCCTTTTTCTGAACTTTGAAGGCCGCTTCTCTATCCGATGAAGACGTCTTACCTATGCGCATCTCATAGGCAGTGAGAGAACCATGCAGCTCATCCATTGAAAACTCGTTCAGATCTTTGGCTTCTTCTATGGCTGAGACTTTAGAATCAAACCGGGGAAGGAGAGATCTTAGAACCTTTTTGACGATGACTGGTTCTTTAATCTCCTCTCCTAGTCCACGAATGTCATTCGTGACTTCATTCACCCGTTGCATGTAAGAATCAACATTCTCGCTATCCTCCATGCGAAGAGACTCAAATTGGGAGCGATGAGTTTGCAATTTCGCTTCTTTGATCTTCTCATCTCCTTCATGGATGCTTTTCAGCTTATCCCAGATTTCCTTGGCTGTCTTGCATGCTATAACTTTGATCAGCTCGCTGTCAACAAGGCCGCTAAAGAGTGCATTCTGCGCCTTAGAGTCGTTGTCTGCTAACTTCTTCGTTGCAGCATCAGTGGGTACAATGGCAGAATTGTAACCGACTCTGACAGTCTCCCAGACGTCATAGCCAAGAGATTTGATGAAGGCCTGCATTCTAATCTTCCAAAAGGTGTAATTAGAACCATCAAACAACGGTGCTTTCATATTCGCTGTGCTGGTTGCCATGTGATTTGACAAAGATCATCCTTAGCGTGTTAAGCTTATCAAGGGAAACCTTACGCTCTGATACCAATTGTTAGATCTCGTGATCACTGAGAGGGGGGGGTGAATCAGTGATCACTTTTAAACAGGTCCTTGCTAACAACAATTCAAATCAAACCACACAATTGACACCAGATTTTACGTGGTTCACCAAAAGGCTACGTCCACGGTTCAATCCCGTCCGAACAACAATCCGGTACAGGTCTGAATCTTATTTAGTCGCACCGACGACAAAGAGCACCAACCCTTAAATTCAGATAGCACCAACTATCTAGGAAGCACCGACTCCCTTAAGTTTCAGATAGCACCAACTATCTAGGAAGCACCGACTCCCTTAGGTTTCAGATAGCACCAACTATCTAGGAAGCTACAACTCCCTTTACAATTTGTCTGCACCCACAGACAGGATCACCAAACCCCAAAACACCAAGCACCAACTTGATGATTACAGCAAAGAAGATAAACTGATCTACAGCCCTTTCCCCTCTACAATTCTCTCTCTCTCAATCCCTTACAAATAGAAATCTAAAGCATAAAAGAGAGACTTATCTTATGAACGAAAATACCATCTTCATGAGGCTTCAAATTCGTCCACACTTGCTGTAGAAAGTTGCAGCACAACAGCACACAGCAACAGCACCAGCTTTCTCTCAAGAACTCTCTCTCTTTTCTCTTCTCTTCTTCTCTCTCTGGTGTATCTTTAGAACGACCCATACATGCCTTTATATAGGTTTTAGTAACCCCTAATTGTGTTTAAAACGGGCTACAATTCGTTTAGAAAGAGTCCCAAACAAATTAGATAACTGTGCTGAATTTTCGTGCAAAACTTCTAATTCTGCGCAACTCTGGTTCCCGTGCTCGGTCGACATCATACTGTGCTCGGTCGACATCATACACTATCTGGAAATAGTCACTTATCGAGCTCGGTCGACATCCTGAGGGCTCGGTCGACCGAAGACACACTGTGTCACGAAAATAACTGAGAGGTGCCTTTTTCTGTTTTCTGCAAGTTTCTTCTTGCTCGGTCGACCGCATGAAGAGCCCGGTCGACCGCGTGCTCTGCTTCAGGAATTCTGAGTTCCTGACTGTTTCAACTCTGATTCTCCTTTTAAGCTCAATCAACTCCAGCCTTTATCATCATGTTTGTGACAATGTGTTGACAAGAATTCCAACTCAATTTGATGCTTGAGACACCAAACACACCAATGCTTCAAGATTCAACTCAATGCATCTCAAATTCCAACATTGTTGTCAAAGGGGGAGAGATGTTATGCTATGATAGCAAGGAGAGATGTTATGCTATGAAAGCTAGGGGGAGATTGTTGACAGTGCATGGTTGTTATTTCAGAATTTCAGAATTTCAGAATTGGTTCCAAGTGAGTGTTGAAAAGAACTTGGAAGAGCTGCAAGCTGGAGTTGAAAGTGTTGAAGTTCCAATAGTGTTGCCAACAATTCCAAAGGGGGAGATTGTTGGGATTTGAGATGACTTGAAAGTCTTTTGACGAATTGAAGAAGATAGTATCTCAAGTATTGATTTGAGTTGGAATTATTGTCAACACATTGTTACAAGCATGATGATAGTAGGCTAGTGTTGATAGAGCTGAAAAGAAGAAATCAGAATTGAAACAGTCAGGAATTCAGAATTCCTGAAGTAGAGCACGCGGTCGACCGGGCATCCCATGCGGTCGACCGAGCAAGAAGAAACCTGCAGAAATAGATTCAGGTAGCTCCCAGTTATTTTCGTGACACAGTGTGTCTTCGGTCGATCGAGACCCCAGGATGTCGACCGAGCGCGATAATTGACTGATTCCAGACAGTGTATGATGTCGACCGAGCAAGGCAGGATGTCGACCGAGCACGGGAACCAGAGTTGCGCAGAATTAGAAGTTGTGCACGAAAATTCAGCACTCTTATCTAATTTGTTTGGGACTCTTTCTAAACGAATTGTAGCCTACTTTGAATACAATTAAGGGTTAAAATAACCTATAAAAAGGCATGTATGGGTCGTTCATAAACACACAAGAACAGAGAAGAGTTTTAGAGAGAAAATTGAGAGAGTTCTTGAGAGAAAGAAGAAGCTGCTGATGTGTGCTGTTGTGGTGCTGATGTGGTGAAGTTTTCTACAGCAATTGTGGACGAGATTGTGCTCTTGAAGATGGTGATTCGTCCATGAGTTAAGTGTCTCTCTTTATACTTTAGATTTCAATTTGTAAGGGATTGAGAGAGAGAGAATTGTAGAGGGGAAGGGCTGTAGACAGAGTTTATCTTCTATTCTGTTTATACATCAAGTTGGTGCTTGGTGTTTTGGGGTTTGGTGATCCTATCTGTGGGTGCAGATAAATTGTAAGGGGAGTCGGTGCTTCCTAGATAGTTGGTGCTATCTGAAACTAAGGGTTGGTGCTCTTTGTCGTTGGTGCGACTAAATAAGATTCAGATCTGTCCCGGATTGGTGTTCGGACAGTCTTTGAACCGTGGACGTAGCCTTTCGGTGAACCACGTTAAATCTGGTGTCATTGTGTGGTTTGACTTGTTTTGTTGTTGAATTGGACCTGTTTTTAGAGAATCACTGATTCACCCCCCCTCTCAGTGATCGCGATATCTAACACGCTTGTGGCAATACATCAGAGCATTTGTATGCCATTGCTTTCCACTTGTGAATGAAGTCATATGTTGACTCATTATCCCCCCTGTTTTAGGCTGCACAGCTGAGCCATAGTAGCGGGATGATCCTCACATTTGAAGTAAGTCAGGAAGCGTGTCTCTAGCATGGCCCAGTTTTGGATGGAATCCTCCGACAAAGTGGAGTACCAGTCGAAGGCCGTACCTTTTAGGGTACTTGCAAAGAGGCGGATCTTGAATGCATCTTGATCCGCGATAGCGCCCGTCAAGATCTTGAGGTGGATGACGTGTTGTCTGGCTGATCCTTTCCCCGTATATGTTTGGAGAGTAGGATGCTTGAATTTTGTGGGGAACGGGACCAAGTCCATCCATAAGGGATATGGTGGCTTGATCCCATGTTCCTTGAGTATATCCTCTTCTTTTGCTTTGGCGAGGATACTGTCTATGTCTTTTTTGGTAAGGGCGCGTGACTAATTTTCTTCTCCATTTACCTTATCATCTTGATGATTCGGAGGAGGTTCATTGTTCACCTGGTTTTGAAAGGCAAGAAGAAGGTTTTCCATCAGAGTTTCAATCCTCTGCTGGCCTTGTTCCAACTGCTGGATGTGTGTGAGCGCATCATCTTGAGGTGGATTGTAAGGTGGTGGCTCAGAATTTGTAGCCAGGACGTTCATCCCTCAGGATTCGAACGAAGAAACTGTCCTGGTGACTGAGCTAGGGCTCATTCTTTTTTATGAAGAGCTTGAAGAAGGATCACTCTGTCGTTCGTTGCTTAAAGGAGCAGGGGATTCTTCTGAATGTCTTCTTGTCCTAAAGACGCCGCGGGTCACCTGACGTCGGACATGGATTTTTGTTGCTGACTTTGGCATCTTCTGGTTTTTCCAACCATATGGACAGCAGCAACTTGGTTGGGTCTTTCTTTTTCGACCCATTTGTGAGAGATTTGAAGCGTAGGAGGTTGGGTCCTTTGCTTCTCTAGTCTCTTTTGTCGATACGACGCGCGGCGGCGTATACGACGAGCAATTTGAGCTTTGGTCGGCTCTGGCTGGGCTTTGACAATGAAGGATGTGCTCCCTCAGGCGCAGCAGCCAAGCCTGTCTTCTTTGTAGCTAGGTAAGGACAGGATGCGAACCCGGTCCTTCGCCTGTTGCAGCGAAGCTTTGAGTTTTTCGAGTTCGGCCCCTGTAGAGATGAAGGGTCGAAGCGAAGGCTTGTAGGCCTTAGCAGGTACTTGCAGAGGCCTTGTGATGCATGATCTGATTTTGGGCTTGTAGGAACAAGCCGGCTCATGCTGGGTTGACTTGGGAGTCAAGTTGGAGATGGGTCTCTCCTCTTTCATGTAAGCAAGAGGGTAGAACTGGTTCTCCTTGTTGGGATTGGTGTATGCCCTAAAGCCCACTAGCTGCACTCTCATCTTTTTGTCACTGGATATTTACTGGCTATTTAATGGAATGACTCTTTTCTCTATAAACATGTATATATGTATGGTTGTGTAAGGCCCATTGTTTCTAGTAAATGAATTAGGTGTGTAGTGGCTACACACAGATAGGTCTGATTCATGGACACTGGAAATAATAAATTTGTTCATAACTGAGAGATGGAGTTGGGCACTTCATCTTGGTGTAAGTTATAGTGAGATACTATCCTGTATTCAGGGTGACTTACCTAAGTCACGGGAGGTCTTTTCCGGATTTATCTCATTAGTGCATATGTCATGCATTGAACAGGACCATTGTAGGTGTGATCTCTAAAATAGTACTATCACTGAGAGAGATCAAGTCACCTCATGCTACTGAGTGACCAGTGCTCTTAATCTTGAGCATTTGTGGATGAACTGACGAAGTCAAGTTCTTGTGCTTTAATTCACTATGGGTGAGATCCTTCACATGGGTCAACAGCTCTGTGTTTTGGGTGCTCGGGCTTGATCAGTTAGGACGTGCAGATGCAATAAAGAATCTATGCCATCTAATGATGGAATGATCGTCCCCTTAGAATTATCCGATTAATCATCAAAATCTAAGATCTTAGTATATGGATGTTCCATATGGATATTGAACTTGTGGGTCGCTCCTTGGACCAAGAGAATGATATCTGGATGATGATTAAGTTAAGGATATGAAGTTCTAAGGTTTAGATATAATCGAGAAGGTTGATAGTACATCGGATAACCTGACTTGATTATGGATGTTACATAGAGGGGCATTTAGATCATTTTACTTAGTAGGTCGAAGACAACTGTCATTTTATAACGAGCTTATTTTATAATTATTATTTGTCCCTGGAGTTCAACCATAACTCTATAGTGGAATGAGTTAAGGTTAAAATGATCTTAATGTTGCTATGGGTTTAGCATGGACATTTTTGGTCATTTTGAGAGCCAAGGTCAAATATGTCTTTTGGTCCCTTCTCTAGTCACTTTCCTAGATTGGCATGGTTTCCTAATATGAGGTTGAACTATTTTGGAAAAGTTGTTGACTTGTGGGCCATGGTGTGGGCCAGCCATAAAGAGGGCCCCTTGGGTAAGGTTTACATTTTTACATAGGAATCTTTACTTGGTAAATTGGTTTACCTTAGGATTAGAAATCCTACTATTATAGTATTCTAATTATTTTGTAAACAAATCGTTAGAATAAGTTGCACACCCATATTGGTTGGTTGTTGATGTTAAAGAAAGCATTCTTTGTTTTCCTTTTGAACAAAAGAGAGCACTAAGTAGTAGGTGGGATTTCTTTTTCAAATTCTTCCTCATGGTTGTACAAGTTTTGTTTAGAAAAAAAGAGCACTAAGAAAAAGATAGGTTTTCTTTTTCAAAATCTCCATCATGGGTGTATATGATATGTTTAAATGTATCCTTAAGTTTTCTATATAAGGAGGAAGACACCATGGAACTCTAAGACATCTCATATGCTATGACAATCCTATGTGAGAAAATCCCACATGTCTAGCCTTCTTCTCTTCATTGATGAGAGTTTCAGGTCTGAGATTTTTCCATAGATTGAAAGTTCTCAAAACTCATCTAGAAATCTAGATTAAGATCCCACCATCTTAGCCAATCAGATTTGGAAGTGAAATAGAGAAGAAGATCAAAAACTATTTTACTGCAGAAAAATTCCAGCAAGGTGCTAGCTGATTGCAAGTCTAATTTCAGCCCATTGGATCATTTATTTCAGAGATTTGAAGTCTACATATCATCAAGCTAATAGTCTTCTTGTATTTCCCTTTTAATTATACACTTGTTGATCATGATTCAGTGGAGTTATAATGCGATTTATATGGCTGATTTATGCTGCGTATATGCTGAAATCAGATTTGTTTTAAAAATCTGTCATGTTCTAAATCAGCCATGGGCATCTTCTGGTAGTGTTTTCCAGATCTGAGTCGTGGTTTCTTTCAGTGGTATCAGAGCCACTCCATGTGAAATCATGATCCCATGTTGTGTTTAATTGATCCTAGATTGATTATGGGCATGGTGGCACCCTACTGAAGTTATATTCAGATTTCTTTTATGATGCATGTTGTGTGCAAGTTTCATAAACAAATCTGAAATTTATGATGCATGTTGTGTGCAAGTTTCATAAACAAATCTGAAATTTATGATGCATGTTGTGTGCAAGTTTCATTAACATTGCTGGAATTTATTTTTCAGATTTGTTTAATGATGTACATAGTGTTTAGCATGCACTAACCTCTTTGTTTGCAGCCATATATTGCATCCTCGATGGTTCGCATGATTGTTATGTGGATTTGGATGTTTTTTCATGAGTTGGAAAGTGTACGATTGCGCGTTTAGCAATCATAGGAAGTTGTAATTCATAGGAAGTTGTAATTCCTTCCTTACTTTTATTCCAACTAGTCTTGAAGAAAGCTTCAAGCAAGATAGGTTGCTAGTAACCGGGTTCCTTAGTGGTGGAGGAGACAAGGCTTCTTGGTGCAAGATGAGATCTATTTTTGATGTCCTAAGTTCGATAAGGATTTGAAGTCCGAAGAGCAGGGAGCCAACAAGGATTGCATACTTTTATTTGCTTTTATATATGGAATGCATGGTTGAATGCTTTATATAATTGCTATAATTGTCACCTAGAAACATGGCCACCATTAAGTTCTAAAATTGGTATCTTTCTATATTAGATTGTTTTTAGTTTGGCTAATTGTTTTTAAACGGAACTTAGACCAACACCTTCTATTTTGTCTAAGGTTTAAAATTGGATAGGGTTTAGTTTATCTTGGTACCCTTGGTTTCCAAAAGAGGTTGAACTAAAATCTAATTAGATGCTACCTATGGGTTCCCATAACCCAAGATAGGTTTTTGATTCTTTAAAGGGATTTGCTCAAATGTTTTAAAGCAAAGGTTATTTATTTTTAAGATGACTCAAGTCATTGAGTCATAAATTTAATTAACCAAGCTTGCTAGATTTAAAAGAGTCTTTGAGTAAACAATGTAAAGGTCAAAAGTTTTAAACCCTAGTGATAAATAATCAAGTGGGAGAGGGGTTTTGGAAAGACCCCACGGCCTTCCATTTTCGGTTCATGTTATCTCATTAAGGTGTTAGTAGGAGCGGCCATCCCTTCGGTGGAGTTCTTTACTAAAGACCGCTTTGATGGGTTAATGGGTGAACTAATGTGAATATTCGTAATGAGGTGTTAGTAGGAGCGGCTATCCCTTCGGTGGAGTTCTTTACTAAAGATCACTTCTATAGAATGTCAATGAAGTGTTGGTGGGAGCGGCCATCCTTTCGGTGGAGCTCTTTACTAAAGTTCACTTCTAGGATGGATAAAAGTCACTTCCCTTCGGAGGCCTTAATCATAGACATTCTGGGAAATTTTCATAAGAGATGGTTATACACTTGGCATAAGACGGTAATGACCTCTCCTTAAGAGTTAAGGGTTATTTGTCATATGAGGCCAAACCAATCAGTGATTGGACTACCACTGGATATGTGTATCCAGATAGTGATAATCCAAATAAGTATGCCTTAATTCAACGTGACTGTAGGCTCGGCCATCCCTTCGATGGAGGGTCTATGAGGAGGTTGAAACACTGATACATTATGATTGGGGTTAAATAATGTAAAGAGTTTTGTGCATGTTTTTCCTTTTTATAACAAGCACCATATGCATATTACATATATACAGCCTATCTAATTATAAGCCATTTCATATCCAGAAAGAGATGACTAAGGATTCTTTTAGCCCGTTGATGAGTATTCTTCGTGAGAACAAACTGACTGGCCCTAATTACGTAGATTGGAAGAGAAATCTTGACATAGTACTCACTGCTGAGGAGTACAAGTATGTCTTGTCGGAACCCTGTCCTAAGATTTATGCAGATTCTACTAATGACCAGCTAGAGGCTGAAATGAAATGGAAGAAAGCGAATGGCATGGCTAAATGCTACATGCTCGCATCCATGTCCAACGTGTTGCAAACACAGCACGAGCAAATGGACACAGCTTCTGACATCATGATGTCCTTGTCTGAGATGTTCGCAGACAAAAGCAGGCCAGCTAGGTAAGCTGCTATAAGGACAATCATGAATACTAGGATGGCTGAGGGAACACCTGTCAGAGAGCATATGCTCAAGATGATGGATTGTTTCAATGTGGCTAAGATTCTAGGGGCTGAGATTGATGCAGAGAGTCAAACTGACATGATTCTCGAAACTCTGCCGGACTCTTTCACTCAGTTCAAGCTCAATTTCAATATGAGCAAGATGGACATGACTCTATCTGAGTTAATGAAAGAACTCCAGGCGGCAGAGGCTATCATGAAGCCCAAAGCCCAAGCTCACTTTTTCCAGTCTTTCTCTAAACTGAACCCGAAAGGGAAGAAGTTCAAGAAGAAGCAGGATAAGGGAAAGGGACAGAAAAAGGGCAATACTGGTAAAAAGAAGGACAAGGGTACAGGTGAGAAGCCCAAAGGAAAATGCTTCGAGTGTGGCCTTAAAGGTCATTGGAAGAAAGATTGTCCCAAGTTCCTAGCCTCTGTTAAGAAAGGTATATCTTTTTCCTACTACATTGAAACCTGTTTTGTGGTTGATTCTGCTGATTCATGGATAGTAGACTCTGGAGCCACTAATCATATCTGCAATTCATTGCAAGGGTTTCAGATAATGCAGAAGTTTGAGAAAGGAGAGTTTGCCTTTAGAGTTGGAACTGGAACCAAAGTTTGGGCAGTTGCAGTAGGAGTTGTCTCCTTACATTTTTCATGTGATAGGATATTAGTTATAAATAATGTTTTCTATGTTCCGGACATGAGGAAGAATTTAATTTCAGTTTCCAGACTCATTGAATTTAATTATTCAGTTTCCTTCCATTCTGGTGTTGATATCAGTAGAGATGGAAATGTTATATGTTCCGGTAGAATGCATGATAACTTATTTTATATATATCCTATGGCTCCCACACTGCATAATGTACAACTAGAAAGCTCAACTTCCCCTAAAAGGAAGGTATCTTCAACCAATGACACTTACCTTTGGCACTTACGTTTGGGTCACATTAACCTAAAACGGATTCAGAGGTTGGTAGAACATTAGCAACGACTGTCGAATGTGATTTTCGGACCCGATGTGGGTGGAAACACAGTGATATATAGAGCGATACTTGAAAGAACCGACCAATTCTGAGAATTCCCGACAAATCCTCAGAATGGTAATATGTGTGATCGCCAGTCATAGTAAACGGCCATGACTCCGTTTGATCGCCTCCATGCGGGAAATTAAGGGTCCCACTCATCACAAAGCCACTGGCGACGCGTGATGGTCTCATCAATATTATTTTGGGTCATAGTTGTCACGCCCCGAAACCGGGACCTGCAGCGAACCGATCTCGGGGTGCGAAATTTTGGGATAATTTGAAACTTTTTGTTGTAGTTCCCAAGATCCGCGTGAATGAGGATAATCACATGCCAACACAATCAGAGTATATTTTCGCGGAAGCTACACATGGTGTTACGACCCGGAATCCGTGGCCATCGGGTTCCGTGTCGCACGCAACCAATGTCATAAAGCCATCATAAACAGACTGGCATAAATCATAAATCACAACACACTGAGCTGGTAGTAACAAATCTATTATTTCCCATATTCAAATTACAATTAACAAGTGTCTTAATTACAACCCAATAAAAAGGCTAATGAAGCCATACAACAATATCCAACTAAACAGAAATCCTACCCCAACATTTCAATACGAACTCTGGTGCCACACTTGACATCTAGATGATATCAACGGGCAGCCTCTCACGTCAGACCAGCGGTCCCACCGCCTCCTCTGATCAAACACCTACAAACAGAAGAGAAGAAAACTGGCACCAAACAAAAAGGGTCAGACACGACGGTCTGGCAAGTAGATAAACAAATAATATGAATGAAAGAACATACATAAAACCAGGCGAAATCCTCGTAAAACCGAATAAGGAGTCTAACCAATAATAACAATAAATCACGATAAAACGATCGAAAGACCGAACATGAATATCAAAGCAATAAACGAACAGTCTCTAAAGCATAAATGTCTCGAAAAGATAACCACCTAAGCAAAGCATTTAATAATTGGAAATACATTTCAAAACTGAATAGTAGAAACAATACGATAAAGGTCGATACCGTAACATTAAACAAATCAAAGCATAGAAAGCATAACCGACAATAATCATAAACTAAAGTAATATGCGGATAAAACCTAGGCGACCACAAATAGCTAAATCCTCCTATCACCGAAGTAATAAGAGCAAACAGAGCGTAGCCACTAAACGTGGTACTAAACAGAGGATCAGAACCGTAGCCATACAAATGGGACCGGCAGATCATTACCGTTGCCATGGTCGGTACAGACGGAATCCAAGCTGCAGCTGGCGGACAGAATAAAGACCCAAGCCGGGTGATCAGCCCGACAAGGTGACCTAAGCCTAGTGGTGCCTTTAGTTTTCAAAACTCGAACGGATACAAATCTAACATAATACTAATCCCTTTGGCTCAGGGGCTCACACCACATAGCTCTGGCCCCGTCTTGCCTCGGGGTTTTGTTTTCGGAATCATAGCCTCTTTGGCTCATGGGCTCGCACCGCATAGCTCTGGCCCCGTCTTGCCTCGAGGTTTTTATTTTCAAATACTAGTGTTGTCAAAACAATAGTCTTATCGAAGAAATCCCGAATATAACGAACATACTCAATCTCTTTTCAAATCCAATCGGAGAAAACATACGAATATCTCTGGGAAACCGTTCAAATACGCATCAAGGTGATTTGTATAAAATCATACGATCAACCCTTTCGAACATGGGAAGACACATGATTTTATAACAAATCATCGATGCTATTTAAATTAGTTCACCAAAGAATGCAAATACAAAATACAAATACATGATCTGACTTGAAATGGAATGGATAGTGGAGAATGACCTAATGACCTACCAAGGAACCATCTCAATGCACATTTAACCTTTAAACATTAATTAATAAAAAGTGCGTTTGATGCCAATGAAAATCCATAATATTTAAATGATAAAGTGCGCATTAAGACCCGAACGGTTCCCGGGTAATTTCACATACACTCATTCTCACATCATTCCCATTTCACAAATTTCCAAGTATCAAAGTAATGACAAAACTCTTACAAACAGGCCCCTAACTGGCCTTGAACCAAACCCCAAAACAATCCTTTAAATCCGGCCCAAACAGACCTTGAAATTAGTTCATAGTTAAACCATGAATGGCCCACAAAACACATCTTGAAAACAGTCCAAACTAATCTTGAAACAGGCCCACAAAAACTGGTTTTTAAAGCGACCAAAACCAACCTAAACAGGCCCACTAAACTGAACCTAAGATGACCCATAATACAAACCTTAAAACGGCCCAAAACCAAACTTGAATGGCCCACAAAACTGATTTTTAAAACAACCCAAAACTGAACTTTAACCGAGCCCACAAAACTAATTTTTAAGGCAGCCCAAAACCAAACTTTGAAAGGCCCAATACACAGTTTTTAAAACCGCCCAAACTGGCCTTGAACAGGCCCACAAAACAGTCTCAAAAACAGCCCACAACTGATCTTAAAAATGACCCAAGGAACAAGTTTTAAAACCAATCCAAACTAACTATAAAACAGGCCCACCAACCAAGTTCTAAAACAGTCCACTAACAGTCATTAAAAACAGTCAAACGTCAGGCCCAAAGATGACCCAACATCAGATCTGAAATGGCCCAATAAACAGTTTTAAAATAGCCCAAAACTAAACTTGAAACAGGCCCAAAGACAAACCCAAAGAAGTCCCAAAGAACAGGCCCAAAACTGATCCATAAACGGACCCAACCCAGCCCAGACTGAGCTGGGCTCGCTCGAGCGGCCCAGTGGGTCGCTCGAGCGGACCCAGACAGTACCTGGTCCGCTCGAGCGACCCAGTGGGTCGCTCGAGCGGACTGGGCCTGCCCAGTCCGGCCCGAGTGCAGGAACTCCTTCCCTTTTGTGATTTTCTTCCTTCTTTCTTTGATCATTTCAATTCCCTTCCTTCCATAAATCATCCTACAACATTTTGGGCCTCTTCTCAACCTCTACAAACCATTAAACCAACCAATTAACAAAAGTTCCACACTTTTTAAAGAAATCAAACTTCTCTTCCAATTCTTTGACACCCATTTGAGCACAATGAAGCAAACTCTTCAAGAAACCAAAGTGAGAGTAAATTTCCAATGCAAAGTAGAGCAATAACATACATTAAGATAGCTATTAAGGTGGTCCCTTAAATCAAAGCAACCATAACTAAAGAAGATTAACATAAAAAGAAAGAAATCAAGAAATAGAATCAAAAGAGGAAAAACATCATATTAATGTTGGAAAATACTTGCCTTAGCCAAGATAAGCTCAAAATCACTCCTTAGACAAATCCTTAGAGCCTCAAGCTCCAAATCTACAAAAGCCCCAAAAATTTCCCAAGAAACCCTAAAATGTCAATGTTTGTGAAAACTCCATGAAACCCTTAACAAATGGGATTAAAATGCTCCAAATGGAGAGGAAAGCAAGGATCTAGAGTTTGGGAGACTATTGCTCACCTTGAGGAACCCTAACAAAGAAGAAAGGCTTGAATGGAGGGCTTCTCCTAGCTCAAATTCCTCAAGAATGGTATCCCTAGGAAGCTTGAATAGGGAGGAAGAGATTGAGGAGATCAATCCTCCAAGGGTACCTCACCAAGTGAGAGTTCCAGATGAGAGAGAGTGAGAAGAGAGAAGAGAGAAGAGAAAGAAACCCTAGCCAAAGACTTGCTGGGATGAAAATGAAGAAGGGAGGAGAAGAACTCTCTTCTTAAGAGACAACCCAATGTGGGCCCCAAACTTCACAAGCCTAAAAACGGTACTCGCGGGCCCCGAACGAAAACGACGAAGAAGACAAAAATGATCGGCGAAATTTCTACTTTCCAAAAAGTATATTTTTGACAATTTCTGAAATTTTCGAAATTTGGGTACAGGTTTTGTGTGAAATGTCTGTTTTTGCCCTTTTTCTCGAAAAACGTGATTTCTGAGTATCAAACCAAAATGATCAAAACATGAAAGTTGTTAAATTTCATAAAATGAGTCAAAATACATCAAATCCAGAATTTTTAGAAATCCGTAGTAATTTCCCATAAAAATACAAATCCTAAGGACCGGGTCAAACTAAAGTCAATGGTCTTTAAAATCTCCAAGGCAAGGAAAAATCCGGTCAAACTCAAATACGCGGTCAAACTAAATCAAATCTCGCTTAAAAAAAAAAAACTAAACCACGATTAAAACAATGCTAAACAAAAGGATTGGGGTCGGGATCTTACATCCTCCCCCCCTTAGAATCCATTTGGTCCTCCAAATGGCTTAAACCAAATCAAAACTAAAAACCCGAAAGACAAACGAAAACACTGACACCCTATGCTAGACCTCGGCAACTGAGAGACCTCCTCTTAACACAGCTGACGGTGAGATGCACGGTCGACCACATTCCGATTCGATTGAAGGCTTCACACTATTCCACATATCTGCTCAAAACATACTTCTCTGCCCAAACTAGAATTTAACAATTCTTCTAAGCATCCTTGGAGTCATCTGTCGTTCCTGCACTGAATCACTTCTTTTACTCACCTTGTTAGTCACTGTTGGTTCAAGAAACTGTGAATTCCATCTCTTTCTATCACTTGGAATCCTGTGCCTTAAGCCCTACAAACTGAACACGGTGCTCCCGATGCTTGCCTCTTCAGATCTCACTCTTCAAATCTCCTACCCTTGACCTGTAAGGCCGACCTTGGAAATCCAGTCTGATGTCAATCCCTGAAGAACTGAAACTTTCAATCCAAGTCTTGAATGATGTTGATTCTCTCGTAGATCCAACCTTGTCCTCAACTATACTAGTACACATCCGGACATCCATCATCCTTCTCTTCACATACTACCAAACTCCAGCCATAACTAATACAACTCCTTCCATTCGATGCCAAACAACCCTTAAAATTTTAAACATAGAGACTAAAATAATTACTTAGCTAAATTTTATCATCTTAAAACATAGTAGAAACCGAACCTCCAATTTGCCAAGTAAAGCTTAATAAATAAAGTTTATCAAAGTTTGAGTATGAAACTACATTATTCATTTTGAAATTCATATTTATAGTATAACTATACATCAAACTTCGTTGAAATCTGAGTGTTAATTGAATACTAAACCTTGTTGAAAACTAACTTATTTGTTTATAAAAATCTTGCGAAAATCTAAATAAAGTTGAGCGTTAAAACAAATGTAGGAAATCTACATAAAATCTAAACACAAAACCTTTAAGAAATTTCATTTTACATAACCATAGAAAACAACTCAATAAAATAGAAATCTCACACTACTCTTTGAGAAAGAAACACAATTTTGAGTTACATGCTTTTAAAGACCAATCTTGAAAACAAAGATCATGTGACTCATGAAAAGAGTATATAACATAGTTAATTCCAAAATAAGCCTTAAAGAAGAACGTAAATCCATTGTTTAAACACTACGAGGATAAATCATAGATATTAATGAAAACATATCAAAGATGAAAACATCAAGAAAAATCATTTTAAATAAGAATGAACATCCAAACCACCGAGGTACTCCCTTGCTGAATCAACTACACCGGCTACGCTACAAGTCCTGAAAATTCTCAGCCAAATCCACGACAAGGCTCGTTGAATCCGGGAAATCCTTGAGTTTCTTGCACCACTCCTAATCTTACTAACTAAGATCACTTCTCCCTTCATAAAATCCACAGGTAACATGCCTCTGGCCGTCCTTCATCTTGAAAAGATGGTCTGAGTTCACCCAAAATCCACATTCACTTACCTTGGTGCATTGCCTGACGATCTCCGATTAGCCGAAAGGGGATCTTCAACTACTGCTCGAGTTCAACTCTGACGGGCAATTGTACAGATCTTCTCTCAATAACCACATTGAAAATGCTGAAGGCTGTAAGTCTGCTGACGTTCTCCGAAAACACATACTAAATCCAAGAGGTTCTCAGTCTCCGACACAAGCAAAGATAAAAGACACTGAACAAGAGTATGGAGACTTTAAAAATTCTCCACCACTAAGGAGGAAATTTGGCCATCCAAATCTCCTAACAACAGAACTAAAAGAAAAGACAAACAAAATCTCCCGAACTGAAAGAAAAGCCGACTCAAATCCAAAGAAACAAAGGCACGAGAAAACAAATCGACACAATCTAACGAATCCTCACCACACGTCTTAATGTCTCTAGAGTATTTTATTTCCTAGAAACTGACCAGCTCTGATACCAAACCTGTCACGCCCCGAAACCGGGACCTGCAGCGAACCGATCTCGGGGTGCGAAATTTTGGGATAATTTGAAACTTTTTGTTGTAGTTCCCAAGATCCGCGTGAATGAGGATAATCACATGCCAACACAATCAGAGTATATTTTCGCGGAAGCTACACATGGTGTTACGACCCGGAATCCGTGGCCATCGGGTTCCGTGTCGCACGCAACCAATGTCATAAAGCCATCATAAACAGACTGGCATAAATCATAAATCATAACACACTGAGCTGGTAGTAACAAATCTATTATTTCCCATATTCAAATTACAATTAACAAGTGTCTTAATTACAACCCAATAAAAAGGCTAATGAAGCCATACAACAATATCCAACTAAATAGAAATCCTACCCCAACATTTCAATACGAACTCTGGTGCCACACTTGACATCTAGATGATATCAACGGGCAGCCTCTCACGTCAGACCAGCGGTCCCACCGCCTCCTCTGATCAAACACCTACAAACAGAAGAGAAGAAAACTGGCACCAAACAAAAAGGGTCAGACACGACGGTCTGGCAAGCAAATAAACAAATAATATGAATGAAAGAACATACATAAAACCAGGCGAAATCCTCGTAAAATCGAATAAGGAGTCTAACCAATAATAACAATAAATCACGATAAGACGATCGAAAGACCGAACATGAATATCAAAGCAATAAACGAACAGTCTCTAAAGCATAAATGTCTCGAAAAGATAATCACCTAAGCAAAGCATTTAATAATTGGAAATACATTTCAAAACTGAATAGTAGAAACAATACGATAAAGGTCGATACCGTAACATTAAACAAATCAAAGCATAGAAAGCATAACCGACAATGATCATAAACTAAAGTAATATGCGGATAAAACCTAGGCGACCACAAATAGCTAAATCCTCCTATCACCGAAGTAATAAGAGCAAACAGAGCGTAGCCACTAAACGTGGTACTAAACAGAGGATCAGAACCGTAGCCATACAAATGGGACCGGCAGATCATTACCGTTGCCATGGTCGGTACAGACGGAATCCAAGCTGCAGCTGGCGGACAGAATAAAGACCCCAAGCCGGGTGATCAGCCCGACAAGGTGACCTAAGCCTAGTGGTGCCTTTAGTTTTCAAAACTCGAACGGATACAAATCTAACATAATACTAATCCCTTTGGCTCAGGGGCTCACACCACATAGCTCTGGCCCCGTCTTGCCTCGGGGTTTTGTTTTCGGAATCATAGCCTCTTTGGCTCATGGGCTCGCACCGCATAGCTCTGGCCCCGTCTTGCCTCGAGGTTTTTATTTTCAAATACTAGTGTTGTCAAAACAATAGTCTTATCGAAGAAATCCCGAATATAACGAACATACTCATCTCTTTTCAAATCCAATCGGAGAAAACATACGAATATCTCTGGGAAACCGTTCAAATACGCATCAAGGTGATTTGTATAAAATCATACGATCAACCCTTTCGAACATGGGAAGACACATGATTTTATAACAAATCATCGATGCTATTTAAATTAGTTCACCAAAGAATGCAAATACAAAATACAAATACATGATCTGACTTGAAATGGAATGGATAGTGGAGATGACCTAATGACCTACCAAGGAACCATCTCAATGCACATTTAACCTTTAAACATTAATTAATAAAAAGTGCGTTTGATGCCAATGAAAATCCATAATATTTAAATGATAAAGTGCGCATTAAGACCCGAACGGTTCCCGGGTAATTTCACATACACTCATTCTCACATCATTCCCATTTCACAAATTTCCAAGTATCAAAGTAATGACAAAACTCTTACAAACAGGCCCCTAACTGGCCTTGAACCAAACCCCAAAACAATCCTTTAAATCCGGCCCAAACAGACCTTGAAATTAGTTCATAGTTAAACCATGAATGGCCCACAAAACACATCTTGAAAACAGTCCAAACTAATCTTGAAACAGGCCCACAAAAACTGGTTTTTAAAGCGACCAAAACCAACCTAAACAGGCCCACTAAACTGAACCTAAGATGACCCATAATACAAACCTTAAAACGGCCCAAAACCAAACTTGAATGGCCCACAAAACTGATTTTTAAAACAACCCAAAACTGAACTTTAACCGAGCCCACAAAACTGATTTTTAAGGCAGCCCAAAACCAAACTTTGAAAGGCCCAATACACAGTTTTTAAAACCGCCCAAACTGGCCTTGAACAGGCCCACAAAACAGTCTCAAAAACAGCCCACAACTGATCTTAAAAATGACCCAAGGAATAAGTTTTAAAACCAATCCAAACTAACTATAAAACAGGCCCACCAACCAAGTTCTAAAATAGTCCACTAACAGTCATTAAAAACAGTCAAATGTCAGGCCCAAAGATGACCCAACATCAGATCTGAAATGGCCCAATAAACAGTTTTAAAATAGCCCAAAACTAAACTTGAAACAGGCCCAAAGACAAACCCAAAGAAGTCCCAAAGAACAGGCCCAAAACTGATCCATAAACGGACCCAACCCAGCCCAGACTGAGCTGGGCTCGCTCGAGCGGCCCAGTGGGTCGCTCGAGCGGACCCAGACAGTACCTGGTCCGCTCGAGCGACCCAGTGGGTCGCTCGAGCGGACTGGGCCTGCCCAGTCCGGCCCGAGTGCAGGAACTCCTTCCCTTTTGTGATTTTCTTCCTTCTTTCTTTGATCATTTCAATTCCCTTCCTTCCATAAATCATCCTACAACATTTTGGGCCTCTTCTCAACCTCTACAAACCATTAAACCAACCAATTAACAAAAGTTCCACACTTTTTAAAGAAATCAAACTTCTCTTCCAATTCTTTGACACCCATTTGAGCACAATGAAGCAAACTCTTCAAGAAACCAAAGTGAGAGTAAATTTCCAATGCAAAGTAGAGCAATAACATACATTAAGATAGCTATTAAGGTGGTCCCTTAAATCAAAGCAACCATAACTAAAGAAGATTAACATAAAAAGAAAGAAATCAAGAAATAGAATCAAAAGAGGAAAAACATCATATTAATGTTGGAAAATACTTGCCTTAGCCAAGATAAGCTCAAAATCACTCCTTAGACAAATCCTTAGAGCCTCAAGCTCCAAATCTACAAAAGCCCCAAAAATTTCCCAAGAAACCCTAAAATGTCAATGTTTGTGAAAACTCCATGAAACCCTTAACAAATGGGATTAAAATGCTCCAAATGGAGAGGAAAGCAAGGATCTAGAGTTTGGGAGACTATTGCTCACCTTGAGGAACCCTAACAAAGAAGAAAGGCTTGAATGGAGGGCTTCTCCTAGCTCAAATTCCTCAAGAATGGTATCCCTAGGAAGCTTGAATAGGGAGGAAGAGATTGAGGAGATCAATCCTCCAAGGGTACCTCACCAAGTGAGAGTTCCAGATGAGAGAGAGTGAGAAGAGAGAAGAGAGAAGAGAAAGAAACCCTAGCCAAAGACTTGCTGGGATGAAAATGAAGAAGGGAGGAGAAGAACTCTCTTCTTAAGAGACAACCCAATGTGGGCCCCAAACTTCACAAGCCTAAAAACGGTACTCGCGGGCCCCGAACGAAAACGACGAAGAAGACAAAAATGATCGGCGAAATTTCTACTTTCCAAAAAGTATATTTTTGACAATTTCTGAAATTTTCGAAATTTGGGTACAGGTTTTGTGTGAAATGTCTGTTTTGCCCTTTTTCTCGAAAAAACGTGATTTCTGAGTATCAAACCAAAATGATCAAAACATGAAAGTTGTTAAATTTCATAAAATGAGTCAAAATACATCAAATCCAGAATTTTTAGAAATCCGTAGTAATTTCCCATAAAAATACAAATCCTAAGGACCGGGTCAAACTAAAGTCAATGGTCTTTAAAATCTCCAAGGCAAGGAAAAATCCGGTCAACTCAAATACGCGGTCAAACTAAATCAAATCTCGCTTAAAAAAAAACTAAACCACGATTAAAACAATGCTAAACAAAAGGATTGGGGTCGGGATCTTACAATAGTTATGGGAGTCGGCCCATCTTTAAAATTCGAGATGAGTGAAAGGACTAAATTCCATGCATTTGAAAGAAAAGAAAGAAAAATAGCTGAAATATGAAATAGGTAACATAATCCTGAATTCTATGGGTTGCTGCATGCTTGTTGCCCAATTTTTAATAATTTCTCTGCAACTCAGATTGGTCTCAAATTTTATATGGGGTCAGTTTATATGTTGGTAAAATCCCATATTTAATTTTGGATTTTTCTGAGTATTGAAACCTTATGAAATAATGGACATAAGTCCGAATAAAAATGCTGGAATTCCTGCACTGTACAATCTGGCCCATGACACAGGTCCACTCTCCAAATTTTTATAATTTTTATAGAACTCCAATTAGTCTAAAATCTTTATGAGACTTAATGGACCCAAATAGGAGTCTCCTGTAAATTTCTCATGAATTTTGGATTAACATAACCCTTGATGATTATGCGCACAAGGCCAAATTAACCTGCAGGATTTTCTGCACTGCAGAATTTGGTCCATGACCAGGGTCCACACTCTGAATTTTGATAAATTCTATAAAGCTCCAATTAATCTGAAATTTTTATGGGAGTTAATGGACCCAAATAGGAATCTCATGTTATTTTTTATGGATTTCCAATAAACATAAGCCCTTGTGATTATGTGCACAATTCCCGGTTAACATGCTGAATTTTCTGCAGTACAGAGTCCATAACTCAGGCCCGCTGTCCGATTTTTAATAATTTCTTGAAAAATCGAGATCAGTTGAAACGAAATCTCACTGAAAGACAACTGGTATGAGAGTATTCATAAAAATTAGTGAGTTTTTATTAAAATTAGAAATCAATGAATCAGGGATTTGAAGACAGTGTACAGGTTTTCAAAATATGTTGCATTCGGATTCATATATTTTGACTGGTTTAGAGATTCTAAACTTGGGTTCAGTAGTGTCTTATCATAGCCCCAAATACACAAGATTTCAATATAAGACATAGCATAAAATCACTCCAAATCCGATAGAAATGATGATTAAAGGTATAATCAATCATTGCATGCAATAAAGGAATTCCTATCATCAATTTGCAATCCCAAAGAAAAGTCAAGCACTGTTTATCTATTTTCATTCAACTAAAAAAAATTAAAAATACTAGAAAATGATGAAAAATAAATAAATAAAGTAAAAATGGGTTGGGTACCAATATTCATTGAGGGGGGTCAACTCTGTTCACCGGATACCCTCCTCGAATCCCTTGGCGGGAAAAGGGTAGGCTTTATTTGAAAACATGCATGTAAAGATGCTTGAAAAGGGGTCAAAAGCACACGCGACATGATGCTCAAAATGAAAGCCTAGGTGCCCACTACAACATTGGTCTAAAGATGGGAGGACTAAGGCGCCCGGTCGATCTAGGGAGAGATCACCTAGAGAAGTGGACTATCGTCTGTCAGGCCCATCTTAAAACCAACAATCACTTAAGGCACGTTTGGGGATGGATATACACTAAGCTAACCTAACTTAGGAGAGAGTGAGGGACCTGTGTGCCACTGTCAATAATAGGGAGTCCGCTAGGAGGCTATCGCGGTAAGGCCTAGGGAGTCGCGTAGAAGGGTGGACGATGTCATGGTCACTAACACCTAAGGGTCGGTGTTACTTAGTGCATTAAAGCGACAATGAAAGCATGGGTGGAAGATGGTTTTGAAAATATAGCATGTGCTGAAAATTCTTTTTCAAATATCAATGAATTCATGAATCTAGTATAGCCTACCCTAATAGCATGAAGCTCAATGGTGAAAATTGGCGGAGGTTAAAAAAGAAATTAAAGAAATGTAAAATCTTTTTCTTGATTTTTAGGATTTTCTAATTTTTTCGGATTTTTGAAAATTGGCTAGAAGGGCCTAAATAGGGGTATGCATGGAACCAAATCTAACCATTCATCTCTTTTTACATTGGAGCGCATGGATGGGCTGACCCTATGAAAGGCCAGCCCGTCTACCACGATTCTCCTAGTCCCGAAAGGGCTAAGTTAACGAAAATGAAGAATGGGATCTAACGATGAATATGATGATGAGTCTATGAATTAATACGTATGAATTAATACGTAATGATGAATGAAAATGAATGCAATAATAGTGGTAATATAAAATGTAGGATGCACACTATTGAACTAGTTACGCAACCAGCGCGAACATGTTAAAATGAATATGATGAAAATAAATGGGTGCAACAATGATAATGATGATAATAATATAAGATGCACTAATTATAACAAATAAAAAAAATGAACTCAAGGGATCGAGTGGACAGATCTCACCAATGTAATGACAAAAATCCCGAATCCAACTGTTGAAACCTCATTGTTTGACTTTCTATCCTTATTGTGATGTGGGGTCGATCTCCTCTTAATCTCTTCTTGATAATAAATCCTCTCTTAAAGCGGGTCCCGAGATGTAAAATATCCTAAATCCAACTGTTGAAACCCCCTTCTTCTTTACTTTTTTTTTTATATTGAGAAGCCTTTTGAAATGGGTCCCTTGACTTGATGACGATGATGATGTTGATGAAAGAAACTGCGATTCAGATCTGAATTTTACTAGCGGAAGACATTCATGGCTAATTTGTAACATGACAGATTTTTAAAAATCTGATTTGGGCAGCATAAATCAGCCGTAGTGATCGCATGAGAACTCCATGAATTCATGACCAACAAGTGTATAATTAAAGGAGAAAGAAGAAGACTATTACCTCGAAGATTTGTAGACTTCAAATCTCTGAAAAAATAGATCCAAAGGCCCGAACTCAGACTTGCAACTAGCTAACAAGTTGCTGGAATTTTCTACAGTAGTGTTGCCTTTGATCTTCTCCTCTATCTCACTTCCAAATCTGATTGGCTAAGATGGTGGGATCTTAATCTAGGAATTGAGAACTATTTTTCTAAGGAAAAATCTCAGACCTTAAGTTCTCTTCAATGAAGAAGAAAAACATCCAAAGGCTGGACGTGTGGGACTCTCCTTATGCTCTATGTTGTGTGTTGGACGTCCAAGGTGGAAGCTCTCTCCCTTTTTATAGAAACTTTGAGGAAACCTTTCCTAAAAGTTTATCTCTTCTAATTCTCAAAGATGTCCTAAAAGGAAACTATAATCTAAAGATTTATTTCCTTTAAGAAACACTCCAATTAGAAAAGGAAACTAAAGGAACTTCCCATGCAATTAGTAATCCTAGTTGTACAACACTTACTAATTTTAAGTTCCTAATCCAAAAATGAAACTTTCTCATAGGAATACTAATCCAAAGAGGAGTCCAACCTTCCAAGTAGAGAGACCTACTCAAAATTGGAAACCTTACCCATGGAAATCCTATTATGGATGTCCCTCATGATAATGCACACCATGGCCCACATATAATTTATCTAGAATTAAATTCATGTATGCCATCAAAGGCCTATTTAAATTTAAACTCAAAATTATTTTTCCACTAAAATAATTCATCCAAATGTTATCTAAACATTTTAGGAAACCATACCAATCTTGGAAAGTGACTAGAGAAGGGACCAAAAGACATTTGCCATTGGCTCACAAAATGACCAAAATGTCCATGCTAAACCCATAGCAACATTAAGACCATTTTAACCTTAACTCATTCCACTAAAGAGTTATGGTTGAACTCCAAGGACAAATATATAATATAATAAGCTCGTCATAAAATGACGGTTGTCTTCGACCTACTAAGTGTAATGACCTGAATGCCCCTCTATGTAACATCCATAATCGAGTCAGGTTATCACATGTACTATCAACCTTTCCGATTACATCTAAACCTTAGAACTTCATATCCTTAACATAATCATCATTCGGATATCATTCTCTTAGTCCAGGGAGCGACCCACAAGTTCAATATCCATATGGAACATCCATATACTAAGATCTTAGATTTTGATGATTAATCGGATAATTCTAAGGGGACGATCATTCCATCATTAGATGGCATAGATTCTTTATTGCATCTGCACATCCCAACTGATCAAGTCCGAGTACCCAAAACACAGAGCTGTTGACCCATGAAAAGAATCTCACCCATAGTGAATTAAAGCACAAGAACTTGACTTCGTCAGTTCATCCACAAATGCTCAAGATTAAGAGCACTGGTCACTCAGTAGCATGAGGTGACTTGATCTCTTTCTGTGACAGTACTATTTTAGAGATCACACCTACCATGGTCCTGTTCAATGTATTGCATTTGCACTAATGAGATGAATCCGGGAAAGCCCTCCCATGACTTAGGTAAGTCACCCTGAATACAGGAGAGTCTCTCATTATAACTTATACCAAGATGAAGTACCCAGTTCCATCTCTCAGTTATGAACAAATATGTTGTTTCCAGTGTCCATGAATTAGACCTATCTGTGTGTAGACACTACACACCTAATTCATTTACTAGAAACAATGGGCCTTACACAACCATACATATATACATGTTTAAGCATAAAAGAGTCATTCCATTAAATAACCAGTAAATATCCAGTAACAAAAGATGAGAGTGCAGCTAGTGGGCTTTAGGGCATACACCAATCCCAACAAACTCCCACTTGCACTAAAGATCACTACTTCCTAACCTAACACCCATAGACTCAACATGAGAAGTAAAGACTTTCTCAGTAAGAGTCTTAGTGAATGGGTCAGCTAAGTTATTTGCTGAAGCAATATGCTCCACCACTATTTCTCCATCCTGAATGAATTCCTGGATCAAGTGGTACTTTCTCTGAATGTGCTTGCCTTTCTTGTGATTCCTGGGCTCTTTGCACTATGCTACAGCACCAGTGTTCTCGCAGTACATGACAATCGGTTTTTGTACTACAGGAACAACTCCCAATTCCAATAGGAATTTTCTGAGCCATACAGCTTCCTTCGCAGCTTCCGATGCCGCCACATACTCTGCTTCCATGGTAGAATCAGCAGTACAGGATTGCTTGACACTTCTCCATGATATAGCCCCTCCTGACAGAGTAAAGACGTACCCTGAGGTAGACTTTCTGGCATCACTATCAGATTGGAAATCAGAGTCTGTATACGCCAATTGCGTTAGATCATCTGCTCGATAGGTTAGCATATAATCTTTCGTTCTCCGAAGATACTTGAATATATGCTTAACAGCTGTCCAATGCATAGGTCCAGGGTTTGACTGATATTTGCTAACCATGCCAACGGCAAAGCAAATATCTGGTCTAGTACATAACATTGCATACATGAGACTTCCAACAGCGGATGCATATGGAACTCTCCTCATGCTCTCTATCTCTTCAGATGTCTTTGGACATTGATCTCGAGACAGTGGTACTCCATGTCTAGAAGGTAAGAGGCCCTTCTTGGAGTCATGCATGTTAAACTTGACCAATATCTTCTCAATATATGAAGATTGGGATAAGGCTAACATCTTATTCTTGCGATCACGCAAACGCTTGATCCCTAAGATATAGCTGGCCTCACCCAAATCCTTCATCTGAAATTGAGAGGATAACCAAACCTTTGTGGATGACAATAAACCTACATCATTTCCTATGAGTAATATGTCATCTACATATAGAACCAAAAATGCAACTGCTTTTCCACTTCCTTTCTTATACACACACGGTTCATCAATGTTTTGATCAAAGCCAAAAGATTTGACTGCCAGATTAAACTTGATGTTCCATGCTCTAGATGCTTGCTTAAGTCCATAAATGGACTTCTTAAGTTTACAAACCATGTTATCTTGGCCACTAGCAATGAAGCCCTCTGGTTGCATCATATAGATGCATTCGTCAAGACTTCCATTAAGAAAAGCTGTCTTGACATCCATCTGCCATATCTCGTAGTCATAATGACATGAGATGGCCAAGAGAATCCTTATGGACTTGAGCATAGCCACTGGTGAAAAGGTTTCCTCATAATCGATACCCTCTTTCTGAGTATATCCTTTCGCCACCAGTCTTGCTTTGAAGGTTTCCACCTTTCCATCCACTCCTCTCTTTCTCTTGTAGATCCACTTGCACCCTATGGGTTTAATCCCTTCAGGTGCATCTACAAGTTCCCAGACTTGATTGGAATACAAAGAATCCATTTCAGATTTCATCGCTTGCTGCCACATGTCAGCATCTATATCCTTTACTGCTTCATCATAACTAGTAGGATCCTCAACCAGATCTTCAGAGTCTGTCTTAAAAGACACTCCTAGATATCTTTCTGGCTGTCTAGAAATTCTCCCACTACGACGAGGCTCCGGAGTGTTCAAAGGAATATCTTGTTTATCTACTGTCTCAAGATCTGGTAACAGATGTTATAGGAGATCCCGGAAGAATCTCCTCAAGGGTTTCTTTACAACTAAGCTCTTGGTGCATCATACAATCATCCTCCAAGTACCTAGCATGAGTGCTGATGAGCACTTTTTGCTCCTTTGGATGATAAAAGATGCCACCTCTGGTTCCCTTAGGATACCCAATGAAGTAGCACATTTCCGATCTGGGTTCCAGCTTGGTAGCTTTATCATTCAGTACATAGGCTGGACAACCCCAAATGTGGATATGTCTTAAACTAGGTTTTCGACTTGTCCACATTTCTTGGGGTGTCCTAGGTACTGATTTAGAAGGTACCAGATTTAAAATGTATGCTGCTGCTTCTAGGGCATATCCCCAAAAAGATATAGGTAGGGTTGCATGACTCATCATGGACCTTACCATATCAAGAAGGGTACGGTTTCTTCTCTCTGCTACACCATTTTGCTGGGGTGTACCCAGTGCAGACAGCTGAGACACAATCCCATGTTGTGTGAGGTACTCCTTGAACTCACCCAAGAGGTACTCGCCACCTCGATCAGATTGAAGGGCTTTGATACGTTTCCCTAGTTGTAGCTCCGCCTCAGCCTTGAATTGCTTGAACTTATCAAACGCCTCAGACTTGCGTCGCATCAAGTATACATATCCATACCTAGAGTAATCATCGGTGAAGGTGATGTAATACTCATACCCTCCTCGAGCCGGTTTGTTCATAGGACCACACACATCAGTGTGAATCAATTCTAACAACTCCTTTGACCTTAGTCCCTTTCCAGAGAATGACCGTTTGGTCATCTTTCCCTTGAGACAAGATTTGCACTGAGGAAAAGGTTCGAAATCTAATGAGCTCAAAGGCCCATCTTCTACCAACCTCTGAATCCGTTTTAAGTTAATGTGACCCAAACGTAAGTGCCAAAGATATGTGTCATTGATTGAAGATACCTTCCTCTTAAGGGAAGTTGAGTTTTCTTGTTGTACATTATGCAGTGTGGGAGCAATAGGATATATATAAAATAAGTTGTCATGTGTTCTATCGGAACATATAATATTTCCATCTTTATTGATATCAACACCAGAATGGAAAGAAACTGAATAATTAAATTCAATTAATCTGGAAACTGAAATTAAATTCTTCCTCATGTCCGGAACATAGAAAACATTATTTAAAACTAATATCCTATTACATGGAAAATGTAAGGTAACAACTTCTACTGCAACTGCCCAAACTTTAGCTCCAGTTCCGACTCTAAAAGCAAACTCTCCTTTCTCAATTCTCTGCATTATCTGAAACCCCTGCAATGAATTGCAGATATGATTAGTGGCTCCTGAGTCTACTATCCATGAGTCAGTAGAATCAACCACTAGACAAGTTTCAATGTAGTATGAAAAAGATGTACCTTTCTTAACTGAGGCCAGGAACTTGGGACAATCTTTCTTCCAATGACCTTTGAGGCCACACTTGAAGCATTTCCCTTTGGGCTTTCCATCTGTACCCTTGTCCTTCTTATTACCAGTGTTGTCCTTTTTCTGCCCTTTTCCCTTATTCTGCTTCTTCTTGGACTTCTTCCCTTTCGGGTTTAGTTTAGAGGAAGACTGGAAAAAATGAGCTTGGGCTTTGGGCTTCATGATGGCCTCTGCCGCCTGGAGTTCTTTCATTAACTCAGGTAGAATCATGTCCATCTTGCTCATATTGAAATTGAGCTTGAACTGATTGAAAGAGTCCGGCAGAGTTTCGAGAATCATGTCAGTTTGACTCCCTGGATCAATCTCAGCCCCTAGAATCTCAGCTTCATTGAAACAATCCATCAGCTTGAGCATATGCTCTCTGACAGGTGTTCCCTCAGCCATCCTAGCATTCATGATAGTCCTCATAGCAGCTTGCCTAGCTGGCCTGCTTTTGTCTGCGAACATCTCAGACAAGGACATCATGATTTCATAGGCTGTGTCCATATGCTCGTGCTGTGTTTGGACATGGAAGCGAGCATGTAGCATTTAGCCATGCTGTTCGCTTTCTTCCATTTCCTCTCAGCCTCTAACTGGTCATCAGTAGAATTAGCATCAATATCCGGATAGGTTTCTACCAATACATACTTGTACTCCTCAGCAGTGAGTACTATGTCAAGATTTCTTTTCCAATCTACGTAGTTAGGGCCAGTCAGTTTGTTCTCACGAAGAATGCACATCAACGGACTAAAGGAATCTTTACCCATCTCTCTCTGGATATAAAACGGTTTATAATTAGACATGCAGTATATATGTAATATGCATATGGTGCTTGTTACAAAAGGAAAAACAAAGCACAAAACTTTTTACATTATTTAACCCCAATCATAATGTATCAGTGTTTCAACCTCCTCATAGACCGTCCATCGAAGGGATGGCCGAGCCTACAGTCACGTTGAATTAAGGCAGACTTATTTGGATTATCACTATCTGGATACACATCCAGTGGTAGTCCAATCACTGATTGGTTTGGCCTCATATGACAAATAACCTTTAACTCCTAGGGAGAGGTCATTACCGTCTTATGTCAAGTGTATAATCATCTCTTATGAAATTTCCCAGAATGTCTATGATTAAGTCTTCCGAAGGGAAGAGACTTTTATCCATCCTAGAAGTGACCTTTAGTAAAGAGCTCCACCGAAGGGATGGCCGCTCCCACCAACACTTCATTGACATTCTATAGAAGTGATCTTTAGTAAAGAACTCCACCAAAGGGATGGCCGCTCCTACTAACACCTCATTACGAATATTCACATTAGTTCACCCATTAACCCATCAAAGCGGTCTTTAGTAAAGAACTCCACCGAAGGGATGGCCGATCCTACTAACACCTTAATGAGATAACATGAACCGAAATTGGAAGGCCGTGGGGCCTTTCCAAAAACCCCTCTCCCACTTGATTATTTATCACTAGGGTTTATACTTTATGACCTTTACATTGTTTTACTCAAAAACTCTTTTTAAATCTAGCAAACTTGGTTAATTAAATTTATGACTTAAGTCATCTTAAAAATAAATAACCTTTGCTTTAAAACATTTGAGCAAATCCCTTCAAAGAATCAAAGACCTATCTTGGGTTATGAAAACCCATAGGTAGCATCTAATTAGATTTTAGTTTAGCCTCCTTTGGAAACCAAGGGTACCAAGATAAACTAAACCCTATCCAATTTTAAACCTTAGACAAAATAGAAGGTGCTGGTCTAAGTCCCGTTTAAAACAATTTGCCAAACTAAAAACAATCTAATACAAAAAGATGCCAATTTTAGAACCTAATGGTGGCCATGTTTCTAGGTGACAATTATAGCAATTATATAAAGCATTCATCCATGCATTCCATATATAAAAGCAAATAAAAGTATGCAATCCTTGATGGCTCCCTGCTCTTCGGACTTGTAGTCCTTATCGAACTAGGACATCAAAAATAGATCTCATCTTGCACCAAGAAGTCTTGTCTCCTCCACCACTAAGGAATCCGGTTACTTGCAACCTTTCTTGAAACTTTCTTCTTCTTGCTTGTTCCAATAAATTAAATTTATACAAGCGAACCCATAAAAAACAAAACCCCAAATTACATTGGAGATACCTATGCTTTTCAAGAAAGCTTACATCAAGACTAGTTGGAATAAAAGTAAAGAAAGAATTACAACTTCCTATGATTGCTAAACGCGCAATCGTACACTTTCCAACTATTGAAAAAACATCCAAATCCACATAACAATCATGCGAACCATCAAGGATGTAATACATGGCTGCAAACAAAGAGGTTAGTGCATGCAAACACACTATGTGCATCATTAAACAAATCTGAAAAATAAATTCCAGCAATATTAATGAAACTTGCACACAACATGCATCACAACATAACTTTAATTGGGTGCCACCATGCCCATAATCAATCTAGGATTAATTATACACAACATGGGGTCATGATTTCACATGGAGTGGCTCTGATACCACTGAAAGAAACTGTGATTCAGATCTGAATTTTACTAGCGGAAGACATTCATGGCTAATTTGCAACATGACAGATTTTTAAAAATCTGATTTGGGCAGCATAAATCAGCCATAGTGATCGCATGAGAACTCCATGAATTCATGACCAACAAGTGTATAATTAAAGGAGAAAGAAGAAGACTATTACCTCGAAGATTTGTAGACTTCAAATCTCTGAAAAAATAGATCCAAAGGCCCGAACTCAGACTTGCCAACTAGCTAACAAGTTGCTGGAATTTTTCTGCAGTAGTGTTGCCTTGGATCTTCTCCTCTATCTCACTTCCAAATCTGATTGGCTAAGATGGTGGGATCTTAATCTAGGAATTGAGAACTATTTTTCTAAGGAAAAATCTCAGACCTTAAGTTCTCTTTAATGAAGAAGAAAAACATCCAAAGGCTGGACGTGTGGGACTCTCCTTATGCTCTATGTTGTGTGTTGGACGTCCAAGGTGGAAGCTCTCTCCCTTTTTATAGAAACTTTGAGGAAACCTTTCCTAAAAGTTTATCTCTTCTAATTCTCAAAGTTGTCCTAAAAGGAAACTATAATCTAAAGATTTATTTCCTTTAAGAAACACTCCAATTAGAAAAGGAAACTAAAGGAACTTCCCATGCAATTAGTAATCCTAGTTGTACAACACTTACTAATTTTAAGTTCCTAATCCAAAAAAGAAACTTTCTCATAGGAATACTAATCCAAAGAGGAGTCCAACCTTCCAAGTAGAGAGACCCACTCAAAATTGGAAACCTTACCCATGGAAATCCTATTATGGACGTCCCTCATGATAATGCACACCATGGCCCACATACAATTTACCTAGAATTAAATTCATGTATGCCATCAAAGGCTTATTTGAATTTAAATTCAAAATTATTTTTCCACTAAAATAATTCATCCAAATGTTATCTAAACATTTTAGGAAACCATACCAATCTTGGAAAGTGACTAGAGAAGGGACCAAAGACATATTTGCCATTGGCTCCCAAAATGACCAAAATGTCCATGCTAAACCCATAGCAACATTAAGACCATTTTAACCTTAACTCATTCCACTAAAGAGTTATGGTTGAACTCCAAGGACAAATATATAATATAATAAGTTCGTCATAAAATGACGGTTGTCTTCGACCTACTAAGTGTAATGACCTGAATGCCCCTCTATGTAACATCCATAATTGAGTCAGGTTATCACATGTACTATCAACCTTCCCGATTACATCTAAACCTTAGAACTTCATATCCTTAACATAATCATCATTCGGATATCATTCTCTTGGTCCAGGGAGCGACCCACAAGTTCAATATCCATATGGAACATCCATATACTAAGATCTTAGATTTTGATGATTAATCGGATAATTCTAAGGGGACGATCATTCCATCATTAGATGGCATAGATTCTTTATTGCATCTGCACGTCCCAACTGATCAAGTCCGAGTACCCAAAACACAGAGCTGTTGACCCACGAAAAGAATCTCACCCATAGTGATTTAAAGCACAAGAACTTGACTTCGTCAGTTCATCCACAAATGCTCAAGATTAAGAGCACTCGTCACTCAGTAGCATGAGGTGACTTGATCTCTTTCTGTGATAGTACTATTTTAGGGATCACACCTACCATGGTCCTGTTCAATGCATTGCATATGCACTAATGAGATGAATCCGGGAAAGCCCTCCCATGACTTAGGTAAGTCACCCTGAATACAGGAAAGTCTCTCATTATAACTTATACCAAGATGAAGTGCCCAACTCCATCTCTCAGTTATGAACAAATATGTTGTTTCCAGTGTCCATGAATTAGACCTATCTATGTGTAGACACTACACACCTAATTCATTTACTAGAAACAATGGGCCTTACACAACCATACATATATACATGTTTAAGCATAAAAGAGTCATTCCATTAAATAACCAGTAAATATCCAGTAACAAAAGATGAGAGTGCAGCTAGTGGGCTTTAGGGCATACACCAATCCCAACAATTGATGAGATGGGCCAACCACTGGTGATGATTGGGATGGGAGGGTCGGTAATGCCTGATGAGCAGGTTGGATTGGATGAGATGGTTTCGGGTTCTTATTTCTCATGCACAGGTGGGCAGTTTTGATGGTGGTTTAGTTTTATGTGATGAGATGTGGCAAGGACAGGTGGAGACTGAGAGTGGAACAGGTGGGGGGGTTGAGAGTGGAAGTGGTTTATAGGTAGGGTGAAGGTTTTTGGTGTGGTTATTTGGTTTGCTGGTTGTGTGTGGTTGGATGCACGTGGTGTAAGAGATGTGGGGTATGGTGGGATGGAAAACTCAAAGTTTCATGAAGTGGTGGTGTTTGTTTGATGAAGATGGGACCTGCAGGTTAGATAAGTTTGATGCAGGATGGCGCTGGCTTCTCTGATGGGTGATGAAGGTTTCAGGGGGTTCTGCGCAGAGAGATGAGGAGTGATGCGCTGCTGGTGATGGGTGGCGAGATGCAGGCCTATGGGCATGAGGAAGATGGTGGAGAAGAGGGGTGATAATAGGATGGGGATGAAGATGACGCAGGTGGTGGGGTGTAGTGTAGGGTGGTGCAGTGGCAAGGGAGGAGAAAGGAGGGAGAAAAAAAAGGAGAGAAAGAAGAAAGAAAGAAGAGAAGAAGAGGAGCAGGGAGAGTGCAGCGGTGAGAGGTTGGTGCGGTGAGCGCTCTGCGCACGGTGTGAGAGATCGAGAGGGAATGAGAAGAAGAAGAAAAAGAAAAAGAAAGAAGAATAAAGAGGGTGATGTGCGGTGTGTGAAGGCAAGGGCGTGTGAGGGTTGAGATCGAGATCGCAGTTGGTGTTCTTCGCAGGGTGTGAGGGATCAATAAGACGAAGATGACGATGGGAAGGGGATGATGATGGTGAGATGGGTGAAAAGGAGAGGATGATGGAGATGTCTGTGGAGATGGTGGTCTTACGTAGGGATGGCTGGAGAGGATGATGAAAATGGCTAGGAATGCTGGTGACCTGAAGAAGATCGTGAGGGTCCAGAGGTGACAGGAGATCTGCGCCTTGGCGCTAGAGATAGGAGAAGGAGACGAGGTTTAAGGGGGGTATAGTGATGAGGGGATCTGGACTCTACTTTCCCAGATCTTTGGACTCCTTTTCCCTTATCTGGGTGATGGGTCAAGGGTAGTTCGGGCCCAGGTCATGGTCAGACTTGATGGGTTTTGGGGCTTAGATTGGGCAAAATGGGTTTAGTTGGCCTGGGGTCAGATCTAGGTTTAGGTTCGAGTAAGGTTGGGGTATAGTTTAGGTTTGGGTTTTGATGGCCTAATGGGATGGTTTAGTTGAGGTTTAAGCTAGGTTGAATGGGCTGATCCGGGTCATTATCACTGAGACCCAGGTTTCGCATATTTTGATCCGCCCGTCAAAATTTTGAGGTCTGAGTACTTTTGGAGATTCCTCAATGAGTAGATAATATTGGTGTATGGGTTTGAATAATTTGGAGGTCAGGAAAAGACCTGATTCTTATAAGGGACCTAGGCCTGATTAATTTTGAAGAAAAACCATAACTTGAGATTTAACCGTTGGATTTTTGAGATCTGAGTATCAGTGGAAATCTCTCGATGGGTAGGTCCCGATGATATGTGGGTCATGTCCATTTGAACATCTAGAAAATATTTGAATTTTTGGGGTGCCCACACATATTAAATTTGTGAAAAAGGCATATCTCTTGATCCGACCGTTGGATTCTTTAAATCCATATTTCATCAGGAAGCTTACTAAATGTAGAACATCATGGAAGTGAGATCCGACTCGAAACATGAGAATTGGTGAGATCCATAAAAAAAAGGGCGCCTATAATGATGCAACCTTCCTAAATGTGCACGATAATGAAGATTTTAATTTATTTATTCAATATTGTCTAAATGGAGCAAAATTGGGGCATCGATAATATGAGTATTAAAATTGTCCATAGGGGTGCCAAAATGAGGTGTCTACAACGACGTCGATACTAACCCTCGATTATAAGTGACGACGCATCGCTTGTAGAAAAGAAGCAAAAAAACCCTATTTTCTGGCAAGAATACCGATTCCGTTGCATATATACTATGAGTACCTCTTCCGGTGAGTGGCCAACTAGGGTCCTTTTTTAGGTAAAATTCTCAATTTAAAAAGATGTAAATAAGTTTCAAAAGATCCAAATAGATTTCAGAAAATGTAAATAAATTTCAAAAGATCCAAAGAAAATTAAAAAAATGCAAATAAATTTCAAAAGGCGCAAATGAATTTCAAAAGACGCAAAGAAAATTCAAAAGACATAAATAAAATAAAAATAAATAAATTTAAAAAAATGAAAATACATTTTCCAAAAACTAAGATAAACCAATTTTCCAAATTTCAAAAAAAATTACCAAAAACTCAAGTATTTTTTCTAAACTCAGTTAAATTTATTTCAAAAAATATAAATAAATTTCAAAAGACACAAATAAAATTAAAAAAACACATATTGATCTAAGAAAATACAAATAAATTTGTCAAAAATACAGAAATATTCGTTTAAAAACTCAGTTAAAATTTTAAAATGGAAATAAATTTGTTAGAAACTCAGCTATATTTTTCAAAAAATCAAATAAATTTGCTAAAAACTCAGATAGATTTACTCAGAACTCAGATAAATTTGTTCCAGAACTTAGATAAATAGCCAAAAACTCAGATAGATTTGTCCAAAACTCATATAAATTTGACAAAAACTCAGCTAAATCTGATGAAAACTTAGATAAATTTGACAAAAACTCAGCTAAATTTGACAGAAAATAAGATAAATTCCATTCTCATTAAAGCCTGCAACTAAGCTCTACTCTCTCCTCCCCCTCACCTTTCATCGCTCTCTATCCAATTCGACGGTCGACAATCTAAGGGCCTTCAATCGCCGATTTCTCTGCATTCCATAGCAGAATACCTCCAGGTCTGCTACTTCTCACCCCAGATCTTCCTTCCAGGTGAGTTTTTCCTTTGATCTACTATCTCTCACCAGAAGATGTGTTTTCCGGCAAAAAACGCCATTTTTGGCTGTTTTTTTACCGATAAATGTATTTCCCAGTGAGAACCGTCATCTTCCGGATTCTTCTACCTCAACGACGAGCAAACCCTGAACATGTCGTCTTTTTCAACTGGGTTCTGTAACAAAACCTTGTGTTGACACCAAAAATGTCATTTTGCCTCTTCAAGATCCAAAGAGCTACATGAAGTCGCAACCTGCCATAAATAGGCAATGCTATTTCCAAAAAATCAAATCTTGTCAGAATCAAACAAAAACTACAAGATCCTTCAAGACAGCCAAAAGAGGAGTACACAAGAAGTTTCGGGCCATTTCAAAATCATTTGGCCTAACTTCGCTTCTCCGGCAACTGAAAAGGAGCTCCCGGCGGCGAAAGCATCGGAGACACCAAATCTTCGATCAGAGCCGATGGATGGTCTCAAAATACATCCAAAAGGCTCCACGTCAAGTTCCAAGTCAAACCAACAACATTTGACCCTACATCAACCCTCGAACATCTAAATCAAGCCTCTCGGCGGCGAGAACCTCCAAGGCCATCACTCATCAGATAGAGCACATGGACGGCTTCAAAATGCTTACAAAGGGCTACACGTCAAATTTCAGGTCATTTCAACAACATTTGACCAGACTTTGACGCTCGGAAGCCAAATCAGGCCTCTCGGCGGCGAAGCTCCCTGGGACCATGGTTTCCAAGACAGAGCCAATGGATCATCTTAAAATGACTCCAATAGGTTCCCTGTCAAATTTCAAGTTAATCGGACATCGGTTGACCGCACATCAAGCCGCGACATCTTCATCACGATAAAAGCAAGTCTACTTGTGATAGGACCCCAAACGGCTTCAAAACTCAACAAAAAGCCTATGTTGGTCTTATTTATTGCTCAGGAGGCTTCACACCAAATTTCAGGTCATTCCGACATCGTTTGACCCAATTTCAGCTTTTGATGGAAAATCGGCAGCTCTGCGCGACAAAGTCTTCGGCTTTCTCAGAAAATTGGAAACTTTGCAAAACAAAATGCAAGGATTCTCATCAGGTTTTCTACAGGGAAATCAGGCCAATAAATGATAAAAAAATGTCAAGGAAAAATACAAAATAAAAAAGAATAAAGAAACAGCAAAAACGGGATTGGTGTATGCCCTAAAGCCCACTAGCTGCACTCTCATCTTTTGTTACTGGATATTTGCTGGTTATTTAATGGAACGACTCTTTTCTGCTTAAACATGTATATATGTATGGTTGTGTAAGGCCCATTGTTTCTAGTAAATGAATTAGGTGTGTAGTGTCTACACACAGATAGGTCTGACTCATGGACACTGGAAACAATAAAATTGTTCATACCTGAAAGATGGAGTTGGGCACTTCATCTTGGTATAAGTTATAGTGAGAGACTCTCCTGTATTCAGGGTGACTTACCTTAGTCATGGGAGGACTTTCCCAGATTTATCTTATTAGTTCATATGCAATGCATTGAACAGGACCGTGGTAGGTGTGATCTCTAAAATAGTACTATCACTGAGAGAGATCAAGTCACCTCATGCTACTGAGTGACCAGTGCTCTTAATCTTGAGCATTTGTGGATGAACTGACGAAGTCAAGTTCTTGTGCTTTAATTCACTATGGGTGAGATTCTTTTCATGGGTCAACAACTTTGTGTTTTGGGTACTCGAACTTGATCAGTTGGGACGTGCAGATGCAATAAAGAATCTATGCGATCTGATGATGGAATGATCGTCCCCTTAGAATTATCCGATTGATCATCAAAATCTAAGATCTTAGTTCATGGATGTTCCATATGGATATTGAACTTGTGGGTCGCTCCCTAGACCAAGAGAATGATATCCGGATGATGATTAAGTTAAAGATATGAAGTTCTAAGGTTTAGATGTAATCAAGAAGGTTGATAGTACATTCGATAACCTGACTTGATTATGGATGTTACATAGAGGGGCATTCAGGTCATTACACTTAGTAGGTCGAAGACAACTGTCATTTTATGACGAGCTTATTATATTATATATTTGTCCTTGGAGTTCAACCATAACTCTTTAGTGGAATGAGTTAAGGTTAAAATGGTCTTTATGTTGCTATGGGTTTAGCATGGACATTTTGGTCATTTTGGGAGCCAATGGCAAATATGTCTTTTGGTCCCTTCTCTAGTCACTTTCCAAGATTGGCATGGTTTTCTAAAATGTTTAGATGACATTTGGATGAATTATTTTAGTGGAAAAATAATTTTGAGTTTAAATTCAAATAGGCTTTTGATGGCATACATGAATTTAATTCTAGATAAATTTTTTGTGGGCCATGGTGTGCATTAGTATGTGGGACGTCCATAATGGGATTTCCATGGGTAAGGTTTCCAACTTTGAGTAGGTCTCTCTACTTGGAAAGTTGGACTCATCTTTGGATTAGTATTCCTATAAGAAAGTTTCCTTTTTGGATTAAAAACTTAAATTAGTAAGTGTTGTGCAACTAGGATTACTAATTGCTAAAGTTTATGGGAAGTTCCTTAGTTTCCTTTTCTAATTGGAGTGTTTCTAAAAGGAAATAAATCTTTAGATTATACTTTCCTTTTAGGACATCTATGAGAATTAGAAGAGATAAACTTTTAGGAAAGGTTTCGAAAGTTTCTATAAAAGGGAGAGTGTTCTTCCCCTTGTACGTCCAACACTAAGAGGAGCAAAGTCCCACACGTCCAGCCCTTGGCTTCTTTCTTCTTCATTGAAGAAAGTTTAAGGTCTGAGATTTTTTCATAGAAAATAGTTCTCAAAACCTAGATTAAGATTCCACCATCTTAGCCAATCAGATTTGGAAGTGAGATAGAGAAGAAGATCAAAGGCAATACTACTGCAGAAAATTCCAGCAATTTATTTGCTAATTGCAAGTCTGAGTTCGGCCCTTTGGATCTATTATTTCAGAGATTTGAAGTCTACAAATCTTCAAGGTAATAGTCTTCTTGATTCTCCTTTAATTATACACTTGTTGGTCATGAATTCATGGAGTTCTTTTGCGATCACTATGGCTGATTTATGTTGCCCAAATCAGATTTTTTTAAAATCTGTCATGTTACAAATCAGCCGTGAATGTCTTCCGCTAGTGATGTTCAGATCTGAATCGCAGTTTCTTTCAGTTTTCTACAGGGAAATCAGGCCAATAAATGATAAAAAATGTCAAGAAAAAAGAATAAAAAAACAGTAAAAATGGACACAAAACGGGACAAAAGGGGGGAAAACCCCCCAGGGTCGCAGACCCCTGCGACCCTAGAGCCCGGGATCGCCGGGAGGGCCCCGGAAACTCCGTTTTTCGCTGTTTCTTCGCGATTCGAAGCGTCTGACTCCTCTGATTTTCCAAAATTCATACTTTTGAGACAACAAATCCTCTGACATCTGTCAAAAACACGGGTCAATCATCAAGAGTATCGAAATCAACATTGATCGCCAACCGGTCAACAAAAAAAGTGTGCTTTCTACCTGACCGATCGAGAAATCGACAGGACAGATGGCACCAACCCGCTGTTGGCAACCAATACCTGAAGTTACATGGTCATCTGATGCCGATCTACATGAAGATTCATCATTGATCATCACCAGAAGAATCCCAAAAGACGCGGCACGGCCCGCGACTCTTCAACTGCTCGGCGACCACTTAATGCGATTAATTGACTAGCTTTATTACAGTCATTAATCCATTTCTTTGGACGGCCCAATTCTAAGCAAGGATCCGGGAGTTACAAGTCAAGAGATTCATGACATTTAAACCATGAAACTCCTCCCATCATGGCGATTAAAGGCGATTAAATGCCCTCAATCTCCTCCGGCCAATCAGAAGCCAAGAAAAAGGAGTTACAAAATAAAGGAATTAAATCCTGTAACTCCTCCCATTATGCGGCTTAATGACAATAAAAGCCCATAAACCCTCCTAAATGGCTACCAAAAAGCCTATAAATAGGAGAGCACTCCAAGAAGAAAAGACACACAACAGACTGCAGAAAATCCGGAAACTCAGACAGAAAAAGGCATCAGAAATCTAGAGAAAGAAAGAGAGAAAACTCTGCGGAAGTTCTACACCGACCACCGCTACAACGTGACAAAATCCCTTGGGGGGTACCCCCCCCCAAGGTCCTTGCCTTCTCCTTCTGCCTCCAATGGCTTAGACGTGGCTTTTCAGCCCGTCTACTTAGTTTTTTATTAGACATAGGACCTCGTTTTGGTCTTTGTCCTCTAAAAACCTGAGGTTATAGCCAAGCCAAGCGAATCAATAGCATCCTCTGTTCTCATCTGCATGGATGATGGTGAAGTCCACATATGGCTTGCGACCGTCAATCTGAACGGGTCCCCCACAATCTCCTGAGAAGTTAGATCCTCCTTTTCTCGCTTTTCATTGTAGTTTGTATTTTTTCAAAAGAGATAAAAATCACAACTCTTGTCTTTCATTATTGATAAGAATTGTAAATCGGCTATAAACGCCAAAATCGGCCATAAATGCCCAAAAAAATCGCCTTTCACGGTAAATCAAGAAAATGTCTCTTTTCTTAAATATATGTGCAATGGAAAACTTGAAAGAAGTTGATTTCCTTTTTACTTGCGAAGGTTGATCTCTGGATCACCACTTACAATTCTAAGTAAAATAGAAAATCTAGCATACCCACACAAAAGAAATGTTGATGCACGCCTCTGCCCCCCTCCGGTTACGAAAGGGTCAGACCCAAACGGACTCCCACGTCCGCCAACCTCGGTAGAACCGAGCGAGCAAAATGCGCCGGTCCATCAAGCTGGCACACCCGATGGGACTCGTTCATTTGAGAACACGATGCTAGAAATGAAATATTTGCATATCATACCTATTGCTCTATGCTTATACTTCTTTTCTTGATTCTTTGGCTACTTTCTAATTGGTGGCCTATGTTGGATTCTGCATCTAAAAAAATGAGATGAGATTTTTTGGAAATTTCTAATTCTTTGAATTTATTTCCACTCTTTCTCTTTTCAAAAAAAAAATTGGTTTTTTGGATTCAAAATTAAGAAACCATGATTCTTTCCTATCGTTCATCGTGCTTGTGGAAATGTTGAGCCTATTCGACTAAGGTTTTGGGCCATTGTTTCTCTTTGATGAGTTCATTGAAGATCTAGAAAAAAAACAAAAAAACAAAAAATCAGATTTTTCATTTTGGAATCAAAATTGAGAAACCTTGATCCTTTCCTATCGTTCATCGTGCTTGCAGAAATGTTGAGCCTGTTCGACTAAGGTTTTGGGCCATCGTTTCTCTTCGATGAGTTCATTAAAGATCTAGAAAAAAAAACCAAAAAAAAAAAAACAAAAAATCAGATTTTTCATTTTGGATTCAAAATTGAGAAACCTTGATCCTTTCCTATCGTTCATCATGCTTGCAGAAATGTTTAGCCTGTTCGACTAAGGTTTTGGGCTATCGTTTCTCTTCGATGAGTTCATTAAAGATCTAGAAAAAAAATAAAAAAATAAAAAATCAGATTTTTCATTTTGGATTCAAAATTGAGAAACCTTGATCCTTTCCTATCATTCATCGTGCTTGCAGAAATGTTGAGCCTATTCGACTAAGGTTTTGGGCCATCATTTCTCTTTGATGAGTTCATTAAAGATCTAGAAAAAAAAATAAAAAAAATCAGATTTTTCATTTTGGATTCAAAATTGAGAAACCTTGATCCTTTCCTGTCGTTTATCGTGCTTGCAGAAATGTTGAGCCTATTCGACTAAGGTTTTGGGCCATCGTTTCTCTTCGATGAGTTCATTAAAGATCTAGAAAAAAAAGAACAAAAAATTAGATTTTTCATTTTGGATTCAAAATTGAGAAACCTTGATCCTTTCCTATCGTGCTTGCAGAAATGTTGAGACTGTTCGACTTAGGTTTTGGGTCATCGTTTCTCTTCGATGAGTTCATTAAAGATCTAAAATATATATATATATATAAAAACAAAAAAAAAAGACATAGACCACTAGGGTTAAACCAACTGCGTTCTTTGATCATGGTTGATTCAAGAAAAGCCTTATCCATAGTGTGGAGACAGCTTGACTGTTCTAGGCAAGGGTCCTCCAAACGGGTTCATTAAGTAATCCTACCCTTACCTGGGGGCAATTCTATCAATCGAGATTTCATAAGACCGGGTTAGGAGGTCTATGTGTACTCTCTCGTCTTTTAAATAAAAATTTTTCAAAAAACAAAATTTGAAATAAAAAATAAAAGATAAAAAATTTTCAAAAAAAAATCTTTAAAAAAAATAAAAAAAAGATTTTTTTTAAAAAAATCTTCAAAAAAAAAATTCCAACATTTTGGGTTTAGATTGGAGAAATCTTGGTCTTCTCCTTTCTGAGCACTGGGGCTCGCGGAAATCGCTGAGCCCGTGTTCAGATTGGAGTGCCTTTTGCTCTCTTTGATGAACCCGATATTGGCCTTTCAAAAAAAAAAACTCGTCATTTTTGGATTTAGATCCGAGAAATTATGGTTCATTTCCTTCTGAATACTGGCGCACGCGGAAATCGCTGAGACCGTATTTGGATCGGAATACCATCTGCTCTCTTTGATGAATCCAATCTTGACCTTTCAAAACAGAGAATCTCATCTCATGGATGCGGTCTCAAAACTTTTGTGTCTAGCGGTACTAGTACACCTTTTCAGGGTCTACTGTATTCGCGACCGGCACATTTGTAACTCCAACTTTATATTCTTCTTACCTCGAGCAAGCTCTGCATCTCGATAAGTCGAATTTAAGTTCACAATTGCTTCTAACAGTCACTGGGACGCTCATTCTGGGATTAACATACCTGCGATCAGAACAATTGTACCCTCTATGGCATTTTGCCTTCTTCATATTGCTTGGGTCATCTCCCTCAAGCAATTTGAAAAGAAAAAACCATAGAACTTCCCATCTATGATCATTATATTCTTGTGATTACTAATGGATGTGGTCTTGTTTCAGAAACTTTTCGAAAAAACTAACAATGGCAGCATCACTAACCATTACCTTCGACGAGAACAAGCACCAACTTATGCTTCAACAGAAGCAAACCACGCACAGATACAAGCGCCCCATCAGCTGTCGAAGCATCAACTCCCTCGGCAACTCTCTGAACTCCGGGTCAACCTCGACTCCCCGGACTATCGTCTTTAGGACGCTGGGACCATTCCCACTTCCCAAGGAACAAACTGCTCCTTCCAAGAAGCAGAAACTCGCCTCTCAACATGTCACTACCGTGACACCAAAGGCGGTCACCAGAAGGCCCGAAGCCCGTGGCAGCCCCACGAAGCCTCAACCCTCAAATGACCAGGTCTATCCCAAGACTTGGTCCCCAAGACCTTCACCAAAATAAAGAAGGTCCCAAACATCCACCAAGCCAGCATTCCTGGCCCCACTCAAGGAGAACCAGTTCTACCCTCTTGCCTACATCAAAGGGGAGAGACCCATCTCCAATCTGACTCTCAAGTCAACCCAGCATGAGCCGGCTTGTTCTTACAAGCCCAAAATCAAGTCATGCATCACAAGGCCTCTGCAAGCACCTGCTAAGGCCTACAAACCTACAGTTCAACCCTTCATCTCTACAGGGGCCGAACTCCAAAAATTCAAAGCTTTGCTGCAACAGGCGAAGGACAGGGTTCGCATCCTATCCTTGCCCAGCTACAAAGAAGACAGGCTCGGCTGCTGCGCCCGAGGGACCACATCCTTCGTCGTCAAAGCCCATCCAGAGCTGACCGAAGCTCAAGTTGCTCATCGTATACGCCGCCGCGCGTCGTATCGGCAAAAGAGACTAGAGAAACAAAGGACCCAGCCTCCTACACTTCAAGTCTCTCCCAAATGGGTCGAAATAGATAGACCCAACCAAGTTGATACCGTCCATATGGTTGGAAAAACCAGAAGGCGCCAAAAGTCAGCAACAAAAATCCATGTCCGACGTCCGATGACCCGCAGCGTCTCCAGGACAAGAAGACATTCAGAAGAATCCCCTGCTCCTTCAAGCAAAGGACGGTAGAATGATCATTCCTCAAGCTTTTCTTCAAAAAGAATGAGCCCCAGCTCAGTCACCAGGATAGTTTCTTCGTTCGAATCACGAAGGATGAACGTCTTGGCTATAAATTCTGAGCCACCACCCCGCAATCCACCTCAAGATGATGCGATCACCCGCATCCAGCAGTTGGAACAAGGCCACCAGAGGATTGAAACTTTGATGGAAAACCTTCTCCTCGCCTTCCAAAATCAGGCGAACAATGAACCTCCTCCGAATCATTAAGACGATGAGGTAAATGGAGAAGAAAATGAGTCACGCACCCTTACCAAAAAGGACGTAGACAGTATCCTCGCCAAAGCAAAAGAAGAGGATATACTCAAGGAGCATGGGATCAAGCCACCATATCCCTTATGGATGGACTCGGTCCCGTTCCCCACAAAATTCAAGCATCCTACTCTCCAAACATATACGGGGAAAGGATCAGCCAGACAACACGTCATCCACTTCAAGATCCTGACGGGAGCTATCGCGGATCAAGATGCACTCAAGATCCGCCTCTTTGCAAGTACCCTAAAAAGTACGGCCTTCGATTGGTACTCCACTCTGCCGGAGGACTCCATCCAAAATTGGGCCATGCTAGAGACACACTTCCTAACTCACTTCAAAGGTGAGGATCATCCCGCTACTATGGCTCAGCTGTGCAACCTAAAACAGGGGGAGAATGAGTCAACATATGACTTCATTCACAAATGGAAAGCAATGGCATACAAATGCTCTGATGTATTGCTATAAGCGTCGCTAGTCGACATCTGCCGAAACAACATGAGAGCTAGAATCCGCTCCATGATCATTGGTAACAAATCAAAAAACCTGGGAGAACTCCTAGAAGCTTCCATGGAAGCTGAAACGGTGATTAAAGACCTCAACAGTTAAAAATCAGCAAGAAAAGAGCAAACCGCCGTTGCAACCTCTAAATCAAAGAAGAAAGAGGTCCTCAATGTGCAGACCAAGTCAGCTCCTCAGCCACCAAAGAAAGCTGAAAACAAAGCTACTGGTAAAAGACCTGAACTCTCAGATGCCTTCAAAGAACGAGTAGAGAAGAAATCCCCTTTTAATGAAGATGTTGATGAAATCTTCGAGGCTCTTGTGGCAAACGGCAAGCTCACCTTGCCTGAACCAAAAAGACCGGGTGATGTTGGCAAAACCAACGATCCTCGGTACTGTCCATACCACCAGATGATCTCGCATCCTCTCAATCAATGCTTCGTTGTGAGGGAGAAAATAAACGAGATGTGGAAAAACGGAGTCATCACCTTTGACAAAAACTATGGGTCTGCCTCCGTCAACATGGTGACATGTGGACAAACATCAAAATCACCGAAGAAAAAGATCACTACTTCCTTCAAGGTGATAAACTCAATCCAAGCGTCCGAGGAACTGGTTCCTTACCCGACACCAGACGTTCAACCCATATGGGTACATCCCGATCTCTTGGAAGATGAAAATTAGGAGGTCGTGAAAACAAAGCCTACAGCTCAACAGCGAAGGCAAGCTAGGAAATATCTCCTCAAGCTTAAAAGGCAAGAGAAGACCCAGCCAAAACAAGAAGTCAAAGAAAAGGCAGAGGCTTCCTCTACCGCTTCACTGGCGGCAACAAAAACATCCCTTCCAAAGACTTCAAAGGGGGTAAGAAAATTCACTCTTAGTGATTTCATGCCACCTCAATTCAAAGAAGCCAGGCAGGAGGCATCATACTTTTGCAATTCGGTAGTTGGATTCTCCATTGATGGATACGAGTCCAGCGACACCGATGATGGATTCCAATCCAACTACACAGATGAGTGGGAGGAGTCCCTTGAAACGGGAGAATATCTCTCCGATGAAGAATGGGTTCCTGAGAATCATCTTATGCCAGTAATCTGGTATAACCCCCTACAGCCACAAGGATCCTGGTCTGATGATGAAGAAGACCAAGAGGTTGTACAATAAAATGTTGTTGAACCAGCACCCCTCATTGCTCCAGTGGAAATCAACAATGTTGAGCCACAAAGAGTTGATGAAGAAGAAGATTTGGCTCCCATGCCTGATCTTGAAGAATATGCAAGGATCTTGCAGCGTCTCGCTCTAAAACAAGAGCAAGACCGCGTCAATGAGCCTCCTTGCAATCCAGAGCCTGAAGTCCCTGAAGACCATCAGGTACATCCTCCCTTAACTCCTGAAAATGGAGAAAATTGCTAGATAGACGATCCTCTTACATCCGAGGATGAGTCTGACTCCGATCAGGCAACGTCTCCTGTCAGAGCTTCCTGTAATGTGATAATTCGGGATTATAACTCTTCTGAAGCATCGTCTGATGAGAGCACTTACACTTCGGCGACGCCCAGCAATGTATCTTCTGGAGCCACCTCATCTCACGTGACTTTCACTGAGATGACACCCTCTCAGGTTTCTTCTCCTGAGACTGTGACTTCAAAGTTCACACCCTTCCTGACTGAAGAATTCCCAGCTATTGATGCTTGGGACGATGAATTGGTCAACGAAGAAGAAAGGTTGCTGGATGCTGTTCAGGACTTGTTCCCGGAAAATGCTCCGTGCAACACAATCACTGAGGATGGCAACTCTGCTGCTGATACACCCTCGGTAAATGAAAAACAACAGCCTCTTGATCCTGAAGACAATCTTCCAAACGAAGACCCTTCTCAAGAAGCTCTCGAAGTTGGTGGAGCCACCCGCTCTGGCTGGGACTACCACAAAAATTACAACAAATCTTCCTTTACATATGTAAATCCTTCGGGAAAAGATGTTGTAAGCGCCCCTAGTGGCAACAATGATGAACATGCAGGCCCTAAGGAGGCTTTCAAGTATGACTTGATTGAACACTTCAAGCACATACCTGCACGTCTGCACATCCTAGATTTGTTGCAAATGTCTCCGCACACTCGTGATAATCTCATTTCAGAATTACAAAAGCTGAATGAGGATGTCGACAAACATGCCCCGCAAGTCCTCCAAATTGAAATGGATTACCGGGTCAAAAACTCAGAAGCTTCCTCAAAGGGAGAAAAGAAGAAAACTGAGGGATCATGCATTGAATGCCTCTCAGTTAAAAAAGCAGCCAGTGCAACCATCGCCTTCACAAAGGACGACCTCCAACTTGGTGAAACAAGGCATAACCGACCCCTGTACTTCACAGGGTACATCAAGGAAATGCCTATGCACAGAGTTCAGATCAACCCAGGTTCTGCACTCAACCTCATCTCCACATCGGCTCTCGAAGAGCTGGGCATCCCACCTAGCAAGCTGAGCCACACATCTGTATCTATCTTTGGATACGATGGGAGTACTCAAAGGCCTATCGGCAAAATCAGGTTCAAGTTGCAGATCGGTGATCTTATTTCTGAGGTCACTGTATACGCAATAAAAACCCCTTCATGCTACAACATCCTTCTCGGACACCCTTGGATCCACGAGAATGGTGTTGTCCCTTCAACTCTACATCAATGCATCAAGTTTGTTGGCGACGATGGCATGATACATCGAGTCTTTGTGGACAGAAAACCCTTCAAAGGTAAAGAAGTCCACTTTGCAGACTCACAAATGTATGAAGGTGAAAAAGAAGAAGAGGAGAAGCACACAGCACCCTTTGCCGAAAATCTCCAGAAAGATAAAGGCAAGGCTCCTCAACAATCACCGGAAGAAAACAAACCATCCGGTAAATCCGAAGAGAGCATTCAAACTCCCTTCATCATCTCCCTCAAACCTTCAAAGCCTTTGGTCATCACAACTAAAGTGAAGAAGGCAAAGCAAAAGCTTGGGGGCAAATTTGTTGTCTCTTTCGTGTCTATCATGCAAGACACGGATTTGGATTCAGAGCCAGAAGACGACACATCGTCAAGCCAAGCTGACACTCAGCAAGTTCAGCTTGCTCTCACTCCAATGGAGACAACTTCTGACATAGAAGATCCTACGTCAGCTTCCTTCGTTGTTCCAGCAACTTCAGCAAAGGAAAAGCCGATCTTCTTCCATAGATCGGATGTTTCTTCATCAAACTCCATGCTTGATCCTTTCCAAAATGAAGGTATGCCTCAACTATCCTTATAGAGTTCTGTGGCACAAGCTATTATGAAGAAAATGGGCTATGACGCTCAAAACCCAGTCGATTTACGAGAAGGACGCGGTATTCTCACGCCATTGGGGCCCGTCTTGACCAAAAGCCAGCTGAAAGATTGGAGACTCTACGGCTATGTAGAAAAGTATTCACACGGGTTAGGGTATGATCCCGACACTCCCCTGAGACAGTTGACACAAAGGCTTAAAAGTCAATATACTGACCAAGCCTCAACATCTCAAGTCCATGAAGACATCGATCTCCCTGGATATCTCTTTGATGAGTCACCTGACAAAAATCCAGGAAGCTCATCCAGTTGGCACGATTTCTCTGAGAATGAAGAGGAGTTGTCCGATGGCACAGACATGTGGTCTTCTGACCTAGAAGAACCCTCATCTCCAAAAGAAGTAGCTACTTGACCCGGTTTCAACAGACGATTGGGATCATCTCATAGCAAGCCTTGGGAAGATTACCGATCAAGAAGACCCGTGGAAAGGAACAAAACCTTGGTCTGGAAATGCCCTTGAAACCCCAGAAGGTTTCGTTGAGTTGGAAGTGTCAGACCCCGACCCAGGTTTGGAATATTTAATTATATTTTTAACCGTGATTAGTTGATAAGTGGGATTAGTGGACGATTAGCTTATTTTCTTAAGCTAGATTGGAATGTTTGATTAGCTTTGGGAACTTTTGAGAGTCATTGACTTAGGCTTGACACGGGCCGGGGCGCCCGTGTGTTGTGTGTGAATCTGTGGAGTTTAACTTTGATTTTTGTAAAATCCTAATTTTGTGCATTTTGACTCATTTCATTTAGATTATCAACTTTCATGTTTTGACCGTCTTGATTTAATGATCAGAAATCACGTTTTTCGAGGAAAAGGGCAAAACTGACCTTTCACACAAAATCTGTACCCAAATTTTGAAAATTTTAGAAATTGACAAAAATATACTTTTTGGAAAGTAGAGATTTTGTTGATCGTTTTTGTCTTCTTTGTCGTTTTCATTCGGGGCCCGCAAATGCCACTTTCAGCCTTGTGAAGATCGGGGCCCACAAAACCCATCTTATAAGAAGAGGAACTCTCTTCTTCTCCTTCATTTCTTTTTCCTGCAAGGTTTTGAGCTAGGGCTCTTTCCCTCTCTTCCAACACTTTCTCTCTCATCTGAAACACCAATCTCTTGGAGTTTTCTTGGAGGATTGATCTCCTAAGGTTCTTCCCCTTCATTCAAGCTTTCCAAAGATGTCTTTTTCAAAGGTTTTGAGCTAGGGCAAGGCTCTCATTCAAGCTTCTCTTCTTCGTTTGATCTTTTCAAGGTTAGCAATGGCTTTCCAAACTTGAGATCCTTGTTTTCCTCTTCATTGGGAGTGTTTTCATCCCATATACAAGAGCTTTCCTTGGAGATTTGCAAATATTGATTTTTAGGGTTCTCTTTGGAAAATTTTGGGGTTTTTGTAGATTGGGAGCTTGAGACCCTAGAGCTTTGTTTGAGGAGTATTATTTCTCTCATTTAGACTTGAGGCAAGGTTTTCAATTAATATGATGACTTCATTTATTTTGTTGCATATGATGGTGTTTCATGCTATAAGCTAGTCTTCTTATGTTTCATAGTTTTGCTTTGGGATAAATGGAGTAATGTTGTGTGTGACTTCACTCATGATATTGTTTTGCAATGTATTGGAAGTTTTTTTCTACTTTGGTCATCTTAAAATATAGCCTTCTTCTTGTCAAAGTGTTTGTGCTCAAAGAATGGAGGAAAAACCTTTGATTTAAAAGTGTTTGATAGATTAATTGGATGGATTATGAATGGTGGTTTGATGAGTTTGGGAGGTCAAGGAAGGGTCCAAATGATCTAGGAAAATTGCATGAAAGAAAAAGAATGAAAAAGAATCAGAAAAAGAGGCAAAAATGTGAAAAATCCCCCTGCCAAGCCGGACTGGACAGAGCCCAGTCCGCTCGAGCGACCCAGTGGGCCGCTCGAGCAGACCAGGCTCTGCCTGGCCCTCGCTCAAGCAACCCACAGGGCCGCTCAAGCGACCCAGGCTCTGTCTGGGCTTCGCCGCTCGAGCGAGCCCAGCCCAGCCTGGGGGCTCGGATCAGACCTGTTTTTGGGTCCATTTAGAAACTATTTTGGGCCTGTTTTCAAGGCTTCTTTGGGCCTGTTTCAAGGTCAGTTTTTGGGCCATTTCAAGACCTGATATTGGACCATTTCAGGGCCTGATATTGGGCTATTTTGAGACCTGTTTCTTGAGCCATTTAAGGGCTATTTTGGGCTAAATGGGAGGGCTGTTTTGGGCTTGGGTTAAGGCCAGCTGTGGGCCTGATTTAAAAAAAAAAGTTTAAATCAATTTTTAATGGGGATTCCTTGGACATACTTTCAGGTCCACTTCAAGCCCGCATTCAAGTCCAATTTGGCCCAATTCTTTTCTATATGTGAGGCCATTCAGCCCATTTACAATCCTTGAAATGTTATGTAAAGTGGTTTGAATTATGATCAAAATCATTTGGGAACCTTCCAAGTTTAAATGTACACTTCATCTCTTGTGATTGTCAAGGATCTTCTGTGGCACCAAATCTCTTTCTATTAATGACAATAAAGGGGTTAAATTTATAACAAGACGACCCGCATAAGACTGTTGAATCATCATACATTCATTCCATGTAAAAAGACTTTTGTTCGGATTCTTTCATCAATCTTTTGAATGCTTTAAGGTGGTTTACCACATCTTTAGACATTGATAAGACTACTCATCTATTTTGCTCGGATTCGTCAATATGTATTTGTTTGGAGTAGTTTTCTTATCGACTTTGAAAATGTATCTCACGAACGGATTTGCATTACTTCGAGGTTTCGAACTTTTACTCTAATGGCACCACTAAGCTTAGGTTACCTTGTCGGACTGATCATCCGGCTTGGAATCTTTAATCTGTTCACCAGCTGCAGTTTGGATTCTGTCTGTACCGACCATGGCAACGGTTATATCCGGTCCCACGTGTAGTGGCTATGGTTTTGTTTGATAACGACTATGTTCGTTCTGGTCCCACGAGTAGTGGCTACAGTTTGTCTGCTCCAGTTACTTTGGTAACAGGAGAATTTAGCTTTACGTGGTCTGCCAATGTTTTTACACATTCAATGTTTTATCTTCTGGTTCTTGTTTATTTCACTTATCATAATATTGGATTTGTAAACCATTAAGATGTTTATCTTCTATCTTTAGTTCGTCATTTTTATTATTCGTGATTTAATCGTGGCTCTCATTTATTTAATGTTTTGCTTTTCTATCATCCTATTATTGTTATATTTGCTTGCTAGACCGTCGTGTCTGACCCTGTTTGCTTGGTGCCAGATGTCGAGCCCCTCGCGGTTGAGGCGCACTTCGAGGTGGATCCCATAGTCCTTGTGGAGGGCGAGTGGCAGCCCGATGATGTCGTTTAGACGTCGGGTTGTTTTTGGAGCTGCGATCACATTTTGGGGAATAGATACTATACTTTTTGGGATTTTTTTGTAGCCATTGTTGGCTTATTCTTTTTGGGGAAAAATTGTAATTATTGGTTAACTTTACTTTTGTATTAACTTGAAACTAACTTTGGGGCCTACCAATGAAATGTTTCTCTTTTTTATGCTAGTCTCGTGCGTTCTCATCTTATACCCGTATGTGAGAGACTTTTATGTTTGCTACAATGCTTCCGCGTAAGTTATTCGTATGAATGTGATTCTTATTAATCACTGTTGGATTGGATTTCGTGGATCCTTACTGCGGAAACCTGTGGGAAACTAACGTGTGCGGGCGGAATTCTCCGGCCCGTTGCGCCACGACCCCGGATTAAGGTCTCGTTTAACGGGCCCTCCGTCCTGGGGCGTGACAGGAAGCCTCCGAAAATATTGTGGAGGAACCACCTTCGAACCTTCCAACAGAAGATCCTGTTCAAAAGATAGACTTGGGAACACCAGATAACCCACGTCCTGTATTCATAAGCAAGAATATAAAGGATGATGAGTTACCCGAGTATATCGCCTTTCTTCGTGAGTTCGTTAATTGCTTTGCATGGTCTTATGCTGAAATGCCTGGCTTAGACCCCAAAATAGAGGTCCACAAACTCAATCTTCAAGAAGACATCAAGCCTGTCAAGCAAGGCCAAAGAAGATTCCGTCCAGATGTGATGGATAAGATTGAACAAGAAGTTCAAAAACTCAAAAGCGTCGGCTTCATCCATGAGGAACAACATCCTGAATGGTTGGCCAACATTGTCTCCGTGACAAAGAAAAACGGGCAGATCAGGGTCTGTATTGACTATAGAGACCTGAATGACGCATGCCCAAAAGATGAATTTCCGCTCCCCATACTAGAGGTAATGATTGATAATACCTGTGGATTCGAGCGAATGACATTCATGGATGGTTTCTCTGGCTACAATCAGATAAAGATGCATCCTGAAGATGAAAAACATTCGTCTTTTCGGACCCCATTTGGCGTGTATTGCTACACTGTCATGCCATTTGGTCTGAAAAATGCTGGTGCCACATATCAGAGGGCTATGATGAAGATATTCCAAGATATGCAGCACAAGACGGTTGAATGTTACGTTGATGACCTTGCCGTCAAAAGTAAAAGAAAAGAAGATCATCTCGAAGACCTTCTAGAAGTCTTCCTCCGGCTTCGCAAACACAAACTGCGAATGAATCCTTTGAAATGCTTCTTCGGCGTCTCGTCGGGTAAGTTCCTCGGATTCTTAGTTCGGAAAGCTGGAATAGAGCTTGACCCCATAAAAGTCAAAGCCATTCTAGAAATGCCCTCTTTAAGAACCTTGAGAGAACTCAAAAGGCTTCAAGGGAGATTGGCCTACATCAGACGGTTCATCTCCAATCTTTCGGAGAAATGCCATCCATTCTCCCGGTTGATGAAAAAATGTGTAAACTTTGTCTAGGATGCTGACTGTGAAGCTGCTTTCCAAGATATCAAGTCATACCTGACAAAACCTCCAGTGTTAGCTGCTCCTACCACTGGAAAACCATTCATCTTGTACACAAGAGCCCTTGATCACTCTTTGGGAGCTCTGCTTGCACAAGAAAATGATCAAAGAAAAGAAGCTGCTCTATATTACCTCAGTCGCATGCTAGTAGGTGTAGAGCATCGCTACTCTCCAGTCGAAAAAGAATGTCTTGCAGTGATGTTCGTGTTGGGATTGGTGTATGCCCTAAAGCCCACTAGCTGCACTCTCATCTTTTGTTACTGGATATTTACTGGTTATTTAATGGAATGACTATTTTCTCTTTAAACATGTATATATGTATGGTTGTGTAAGGCCCATTGTTTCTAGTAAATGAATTAGGTGTGTAGTGGCTACACACAGATAGGTCTGACTCATGGACACTGGAAACAATAAAATTGTTCATAACTGAAAGATGGAGTTGGGCACTTCATCTTGGTATAAGTTATAGTGAGAGACTCTCCTGTATTCAGGGTGACTTACCTAAGTCATGGGAGGACATTCCCAGATTTATCTCATTAATGCATATGCAATGCATTGAACAGGACCATTGTAGGTGTGATCTCTAAAATAGTACTATCACTGAGAGAGATCAAGTCACCTCATGCTACTGAGTGACCAGTGCTCTTAATCTTGAGCATTTGTGGATGAACTGACGAAGTCAAGTTCTTGTGCTTTAATTCACTATGGGTGAGATTCTTTTCATGGGTCAACAGCTTTGTGTTTTGGGTACTCGGACTTGATCAGTTGGGACGTGCAGATGTAATAAAGAATCTATTCCATCTAATGATGGAATGATCGTCCCCTTAGAATTATCAGATTAATCATCAAAATCTAAGATCTTAGTATATGGATGTTCCATATGGATATTGAACTTGTGGGTCGCTCCCTGGACCAAGAAAATGATATCCGGATGATGATTACGTTAAGGATATGAAGTTCTAAGGTTTAGATGTAATCGATAAGGTTGATAGTACATCTGATAACCTGACTTGATTATGGATGTTACATAAAGGGGCATTTAGGTCATTTTACTTAGTAGGTCGAAGACAACTGTCACTTTCTGACTAGCTTAATATCATATTAAATATTTGTCCCTGGAGTTCAACCATAACTCTTTAATGGAATGAGTTAAGGTTAAAATGGTCTTAATGTTGCTATGGGTTTAGCATGGACATTTTGGTCATTTTGGGAGCCAAGGGTAAATATGTCTTTTGGTCCCTTCTCTAGTCACTTTCCTAGATTGGCATGGTTTCCTAAATTGTTTAGATGACATTTGGTTGAATTATTTTAGTGGAAAAATAATTTTGAGTTTAAATTCAAATAGGCCTTTGATGGTATACATGAATTTAATTCTAGATAAATTATTAGTGGGCCATGGTGTGCATTATTGTGTGGGACGTCCATAATGGGAATTCCATAGGTAAGGTTTCCAACTTTGAGTAGGTCTCTCTACTTGGAAGGTTGGACTCCTCTTTGGATTAGTATTCCTATAGTAAAGTTTTCTTTTTGAATTAGAAACTTAAAATTAGTAAGTGTTGTGCAACTAGGATTACTAATTGCTAAAGTTTGGGGATGTTCCTTTAGTTTCCTTTTCTAATTGGAGTGTTTCTAAAAGGAAATAAATCTTTAGATTATACTTTCCTTTTAGGACATCTATGAGAATTAGAAGAGATAACCATTAAGGAAAGGAATCCCAAAGTTCTATAAAAAAGGAGGAGGCTTCCCCCTTGGACGTCCAACACAACAAGAGATCCCTATCCCACACGTCCAGCGGCCTCTTTTCTTCTTCATTGAAGAGAGTTTCAGGTCTGAGATTTTCCATAGATAAAAAGTTCTCAAAACCCATCTAGAAATCTAGATTAAGATCTCACCATCTTAGCCAATCAGATTTGGAAGTGAAATAGAGAAGAAGATCAAAAGCAATTCTACTGCAGAAAATTCCAGCAAGTTGTTTGCTAATTGCAAGTCTGAGTTCAGTCCTTTGGATCTTTTATTTCAGAGATTTGAAGTCTACACATCATCAAGGTAATAGTCTTCTTGAATCTCCTTTAATTATACACTTGTTGGTCATGAAACCATGGAGTTTTTATGCGATCAATATGGCTGATCGGCGCTGCCCAGATCAGATTTTTTAAAACCTGTTTTGTTACAAATCAGCCATGGACGTCTTCCCCTAGTGATGTCCAGATCTAAATTGCAGTTTCTTTCAGTTCGCCGTACAAAAGCTGCGTCACTACTTGCTTTCCAACACAGTCTACCTGGTCTCGAGGGTCAACCTCTTGAAGGTCCTTGTCACAAAGGCAGGTTCTCTCAATGCTCGACTGGAAAAATGGTCATTCCTTCTGTCACAATTTGATATTAGGTATGTACCACAAAAGGCAATCAAAGGGCAAGCTCTAGCGGACTTCCTCACAGAGCATCCATTGCCTAAAGATTCTCCACTCAGAGATGATCTCCCAGACGAACCAGTCTACAATGTGGAGACTTTCTCACAAAAATGCTTCCTGAGACATGTACTTTGACGGTGCAACCAGGACAAATGAAAAAAGATAGCTGATCTTGGGAGTTGGCATCCTCTTTGTTAGCCCCGACAAATACATGATTCCACGCGCTTTCTCGCTACTGGAACCATGCACAAACAATGCAGCTGAATATCAAGCTCTGATCCTAGGATTGGAACTCGCCATCGAATCCGGTATCACCATGCTCGAAGTCTTTGGAGACTCTCAACTGATCGTCAACCAGATGAATCAGAAATTTGAAGTCTGGAAGCCAGATATGCTGCCTTACTACAACAAAGCACAATCGTTTTTGCAAAAGTTTGACATCTGTCACATCACCCACATTCGTAGAGGTGAAAACATACGTGCAGATGCCCTGGCTGGACTTGCCGCATCTATGGCAATCCAGGAAGGGAAAAATATGCAAATCACTTTGTGCGAAAGAAGAACCCTTCCTCCTCTTAACACACATCAAGCAGTTGCTGAATGCCACCAAGTGGTTGGAAGTCGAATTTCAATCCTTCAAACTTCAATCGGCGACTGGAGGGATCCGTTCATTGATTACATTATGTTCGGAATCCTACCTGAAGATCCAAAAGAACGGGTAAGCATCCAAAGGCGAACCCCAAGCTTTCATTTGGATATTCCTTCAAAAATCCTTTACAGGAAATCCTTCAACGGAGTACTTCTACGTTGCTTGTCACAACAAGAGGCTGAAGAAACACTCAAAGAAGTTCATGCTGGTCTTTGCGGAGCTCATCAGGCTGGTCCCAAGCTCTATGATCAGATAAAAAGGTTAGGATATTACTGGCCTACCATGGTAGCTGACGCAATGCAATTTGCTAAGCGCTGCCAGCAATGCCAAGTTCATGGAGATTACATTCACATGCCTCCAGAATGGCTGCATCCTACAGCGATCTCATGGCCTTTCGAAGCCTGGGGTATGGACATCATAGGTCCTATTTCTCCCCCTTCGAGCAAAGGTCATCGCTTCATCTTCGCCGCTACGGATTATTTCTCCAAGTGGTCAGAAGCATTTGCATTCAACGAAATGAAGACCTCATCAGTCCTTCAGTTCCTGCACACCAACATCATTTGTCGTTTCGGCATACCCAAAAGATTCGTCCATGATAACGGACCACAATTCCGGGATCATCGATTCTACAGATTCTGCGACAAATGTAAAATCCAAAGCTGTCCTTCGACTCCATACAATCCGGCAGCAAACAGATTAGTAGAAGCTTTCAACAAGACACTCTGCAAAATCCTCAAAAAAATGGTCTCTAGTCACAAAAGAGACTGGAGCGACAAACTGTCTGAAGCTTTGTGGGCCTATCGAACCACCATTCGAGGACCAAACCATAGCACACCATTCTCCTTGGTCTATGGATGCGAAGCTGTCGTGCCATTGGAAGTACAAATTCCTTCCTTGAGGGTATCTTTGCAAAATGACATGACTCAAGAAAGCAATGTCAAATTGCGACTCCATGAGCTGGACAATCTCGATGACAGACGGCTCGAAGCTCAACAAAGCATTGAACTTTACCAAGCACGCATGGCAGGATCTTTCGACAAAAAGGTCAGGCAACGTGCCTACAAAAAGGGTGACTTGGTTCTTGCGGTAAAAAGACCAATGGTCTTCGGTCACAAGTCCAAAGGCAAATTTGAGCCAAAATGGGAGGGACCCTACGTCATCGACAAGGTTTTCTCCAACGGCGCATACGCACTCCTAAACATGGAAGGTGACAGATGTATGCTGCTCATCAACGGCAAGTTCTTAAAGTGGTACTACCCTTGAAGACTTACCCAACTGGGTAAGAGCAATGCCCGTACGGCCAAACCGGTTTCCAGGTACACGCTCGCTAAACCCACCTTTTTTAGAATTTTCATGTCAAATGTTGAAATTTCTAAATATTTAAACAATGCTTACTTTCATCGTTTCATTGTTCAAGAATCCAAGTTTAGGAACCTTTCCCTAACTTGACCAAGATTTTCAACCCTTGAACTCAAAATTCATGGTTTGAAACAAAATTCGGATTCAGGGATTTCCACCCTAGTCCACCCTACCTTTTACCGCCTAAATGGTTTTAGGTCAAAACTTATGACCCTCGTGTCTTTAAACAAAAAAAAAAGGTTTTTCAAAAAGCCGCGGGAAACGACGTTTAGTCGATACTCACACAAATCGGAAGCATGTGAACCACGTTTGACACTTCCAAAATCGCAGGGAAGCGACATTTCGTCGATACTTGCAAAATCCAAAACCATGGAGATGCAACATTTCGGTTAATATCCACAACCCAAATTTCAAAGGTTCGAAAAAACCTAAAAAAACCATGGAGACGCAACATTTCAGTTGATATCCATAACCCAAAGGTTCGAGAAAACCACAAATTTAAAAAAAAAAACCGTGGGGAAACGACATTAAGTCAGTACCCGCAAAACCAAAATTTTTTAAAAGCAAGGATGCGACATTCCATCGATACTTGCACCCAAATCCGCGAGGATGCGACATTCCATCGATACTCACAACCGAATGAGCAAGGATGCGATATTCCATCGATACTTGTAAGAACATTCATCAGGGAGGCGACTTTTAGTCGATACTTGCATTTTTGAAAACCAAACCGGCTATAAATGCCACAAAACGGCTATAGATGCCACCAAAACAAACCGGCTATCAATGCCACAAAATTAAAAAAAACCGGCTTTCAAAAAACCCGGCTGTAGATGCCACCAAAACCGGCTATCAATGCCACAAAATCGGCTTCCAGACCACAAACAAAAATCTGGCTTTCATGCCAAAACAATCATTTGACAAAAGATTTTCACAAAATGACAAGCTTTTGATCAAATCCCATTTAGCAATTACTTTTATCACAAAAAGATTTAAGTGAGCATAGGGAAAACAAAAAAAAAGCATCCCATTTAGCAATTACTTTTATCACAAAAAGATTTAAGTGAGCGTAGGGAAAACAAAAAAAAAAGAGCATCCCATTTAGCAATTACTTTCATCACAAAAAGATTTAAGTGAGCGTAGGGAAAACAAAGAAAAAGATCCAAAAAAATACATGTGGTACCAAAAAAAAGAAGGATAGTTTCTGCTACAAAAATAAGGAGCTCAGCCAAAAATGGTCTCCAACCAAGAGTTCAGCTCCTCAAGCAAACTTTTGGCCTCAGCCGTCAGGGATTCCAGGGCACACTTCTTCAGGAACTTGCCATGAGATGCTGGGATGGGCTGTAACCTTTCTTTCACACCGGGAAGCTTATCCCGAGCAGTTTGCCATTGTTTGTCCTCTTGAAACTTCCTTTCAAGGACTCGATCAGCATCTGCAACCCGGCGAATCAGAGCACTCTCCCTGTCGCGAGCCTCTGTTATAGCAGCCCACTTGGCAGCGACTTGTGCCTTTAAATGCTCAAGACGTTTCCTGGCCTCATTGACCTCCCTTTCAAGGATGTTAAGGTCATGTGTCAGCCCAATGATCGCTAGCTCTTCTAAGTTCTTCTCTTGGACTATCTGCTTCCTGCTTTGTGTAGCCTCATTCAGGTCAGACTTAGCCTTATCAGCAGGGTCCATGAACATCTCCTTGAAGAACTGGTCATCAGCAAAACCCATGGTCTCAAACCACTTGTCACCTAGTGCAATGATCCTATCAACGATCGCCCTGGCACCTGTGACATCCAGACCAGCCTCTTCGGCATCACTGAGAATCTCCTACACTTGCTGGATCATGCCAAATCCGGCATCCAAGTGCCCAGAAAGGAGAGTCTCAATCCAAGAGCTCAGAACCCGCACCACCACCTTCTTCGCAAAAAGAAGAGATGGCCCAGCTGAAGATTCGCCCAACTCCGTTGGTCGGCTGCTCATGTCATCACCCGTTGGAAGAGTAACAAAAGAACTCTTTCCAGTTGGAGATGCTCGGGAAGGAATCTCAGCACGAGGTATCTCCTCAACAGTGTCAGAACTGGTCCCAGGAGTCTCTACCTCTGGATCGATCTCTGGCATCTCTTGTTCTGGTTCTAAAGGAAGCGACGGACTCTCCTCTGTCACCTCAAAACCTGCCAAAGAAACACAAAAGGTATGAATATGATCCTATTTGAAAATCATTATCAGGGTTATTACTACAAAATACCTTCTTCGACGACTGGCGGAACACTTTTTTCCTCCATGAACTCATCAGAAGCATCATCAACATTTGCGTCCATCGATGGTTCAAAGTCATCAGAATCCTGTGGCAAGTCAGCTGACAAGAAAAATGTTAGCAAACCAAGTCACAGACACAAAAAAAAAGAAGAAAAAAAAAGTCATACCAATTGGAGATTCTGGATTCACTCCAGAGTCCCTCGGTTCTTCTTCAGGTGCCCCGACAGGGTCTGTCACCCCCTCATCAGTTGGAACCTTAAGCATCGCCAAATCTTCCTCTGCTAAAAAAAGTGAGCAGTAGAGAGAGAAAACAAATCAAGACATGGAAAAATCCCATGAAAAGAAATGGAAAGAGAAAAAGGAAGAATCATACCTTCATCGACGGTCTCTTCTTATGGCTTCTCTTCTCTGGAGGCTCGTCAGCATCCCCTGGTGCCTCCTCATTGATAGTAAGAGGTACTTCCAAGTTAGGAGAGTCCTCATGCTGCCCCTTCCTGCGATGATGACTCCTCCTCCTCTTACTCCTGCGGGCTCGCTTCTTAGAGGAACCTGCCCCGCTGTCAGAGTCAGGTTTCGCACTTGACTCCTCACTGGATGATCTACTCTTGCCAGTAAACTCCACGGAAGCTTGCCTTTGCGCCGTTTGCATCCAAGCATCAAGTTCAGCTTCCTCCTATTCTAGCTGTTCTAAAGCCCCATCAGGTATTTCTCGAACAGCTTCAGAACCAATGACGCCCTGGTCACCGAGAAAGCCTATCTTGTGCTTCTCTCCAGAAAGGAAGGCCCAAACTTCTTCTCGCCGGACGCCATCCGACTTTCCAAGGCCCTTTCCAGATGCCAGCTTCACATCAAGCTCCTTCTTGGAAAGCCCCCGATATGACGAAAAGCTCTCCGCTAACCACTTCGCAAAGCCAGCAGTTCGGGAAGTCAACAACACAGGATAAGAGATCATGGCTGTAGTGTCTTCAGCACTATAGAAAGCCCATGCATTTCTCCCATCCTGTAAACCTCCAAAGTGCTTCACCATGCTTGAAGGCGCTCCAGTAACGCCTTGAGAAAAACCCAACTGCAAAGCAAAACGAGAGGGCACATACGGCTGGATGTCGACGAAAAGATGTATGCGGTACACCATCGTGCCGACACGTATGCTGAAAAGCCACTCCTTCTCTGCGTTCGTCAAGGAGTAATGCCTTCCCAACCCCGCCCTGGTAGAGTATCGGGAGGCACCAAAATCAAAAGCCTTCTTCCGCAACTCCAGAGAAAGCTTCACTGAAGACTGCCCCATCTCGACGTCCCTGAATCGTCGGATCCTCATGCGGGCAAACAAAAGTGATTCGGACACGGCTTTGCCCTAGCCAGCCGAATCATCAGAGGATCATCATCATATGCGGCACCCAGCCGGTGGAAGCCAGGACAGTGGTACACGTACCACGAATAAAAGATGTGGGCTGAAAATACCCTATTCATGGGAAGCCCAAGCCGAACCAAAAAAGCAGCAGCCTGCAGTTCGGTACACAGGTAGGACTAAAGAGCTGGCACCAAAGCAAGCTGCTCTCCAAACACCATCTGACAAGCCGAAAAAATACAATGCGGCCTGATGTGCGTTCCATCTCCTCCAGCAAAAATAGCCTCACCAAGCCAATAAGTGAGGTAAACAGCGAGATCTCTCCGCAGTGCAATATCAGGACATGTGGCGTTTGTACTCGCACAGAAATCTCTCAACTATTCTTGGATAGCCAAGATCTTCTTCGAACTCGGATCCTGAGCCTTGGCTTCCTGGGTCGCACTATCAAAAGACTCCCTGCTATCAAAAAAGTTGGGGAACGAAGAGCTAGAACTCTTCCAACTGCTGGATCTAACTTTCAAACCCTCCTTCTCCTTTAAAAAATCATAGAAGGCGACGAGCTGAAAGTACAGAAGCCTGAACTCCTTAGACTGCTCCTCAAGGATGCTGTCGGTCGGCATAAACTCCTCATAGAGTTTGCCAAGGATGGGCAATCCAGTAATGGCGCTCAGCACCTTCAAAGAGAAACCAATCTCACCATTCATCACAACGAAAGTATTGGTTTGTGGAAGGAATGACTCCAACATAGCCATGAAGGCCTCGTCGAAAAAGATCACGGTCTCCCTAAAGGCGCGGACCGCATAAAAAATCCCGGCTTCCTTCAAAACGGCGCCACCAATCAGCAGGACGCGATCAGTCCACGACTTCCACTCGGAGTCAGCATTGAAATGGCCACGAAGTCAAAAAGGCTTTATCCAATTACTGCCGTCACCGCTGAAAATACCAAGGCCCACCGGTCTCAAATCGACCGATGGATAATCAGAGCCTTGGTAGCCGCTGGATGGCATCAACAGGTCCATGTCAACAGGCGACCTCTCTATTTATCCAGGAGAACCACCAACAAAAACCCCGGTCTTAATTACATTTGTCCTTCTCACCCAGCTTGGAGGATCTTCCCTCTTAGAGCACGTGGGGGCATGGCTCATGATCGAGACGGTGCGATCAAACGTCGACCGGGTAGCAACAGTCTTCTTCTCACCATCTGCTGTGAAAGAGAACTGAAAACATCTCCTCTGGTATGTCATGTCATCAGGGACGACATCACCAAAAAAGAAGGTAGGCTTGGGTAAAACACTCTGATCTTCCATCATCCATGGACGACTGCTTACCATGATCTTATAGAATTCCTCTCCCTTGAGAGCGATCAGTCGCTGCCTCATCTCATCTCTATTGAGGGAGTCGCACTCTTCCAGATTTCTCTCAACATACTGGACCTTCTCAAAGGCCTACTGAACGGCCGGATTAGAAGATCTAGCAGATCGACGAGGTACGCTTGTAGCAGGCTCTTTACCCTTGTTCGTTCTGGAAGAACCACCTGCAAAGGATGGAAAAGAAAAAGATCAAACATCAAAATGACAGAATCTCGCTACAAAAAATCTGGCGAAATTTTGACATGATGCCGGGGCAATTCCAAAGAAAAGGAACTATCCCGAAAGAAATAGAAAGCTTGAAGATGGGCTCAACATTGCTGCGAGCTCCGAAACTCCAAACTTTCAAAACCTCAAAGTCTCCGCAAAATCAAGAAGGGCTCAACATCGCTGCGAGCTCCAAATTCCCAAATTTGCAAAAACTTCCAGGTATGCTATCACATCATGCTACAATTCAATTTACAAAAAATATACTTGCATGAACATCTTGGTTTGCAAAAAAAAAAATGCATTATCATGATGAGCAAAAAAAAAAAGAAAAGAAAAACTTTCTAAAAAAAAAGAGAAAGGAGAAAGAAAAAGAACGAAAAAAAGAAAAGAAACTTTCTCGAAAAAAAAGAGAGAAAAAGGGGCTGGCCCACAGGCCACGTGGCCGTACGGACAGATCCGTACAAAAGAAAAAAAAACATGCAAAAAACAAAAAAAGAAAAGAATAAAGCATAAAAAAAACGTGTAAAAAAAAGAGCAAACACGTGAAACAAAAAAGAAAGAAAGAATTTTTTCCTACAATGGGGTTTTCTTGAAAAAAGGAACTTACTTGAAGCCATTGATGGAGAAGAAGAAGAAAAGTCTTGAAGATCTTGAAGAAGAATAACTCTTGGTCTTGAAGCCCTCTTGAGATTATTGCAAAAGAAAGTAATAAGAGCAAGAGATCCAACCTCCTCCTTGCTTTTATAGAAGAGAGCAAACCAAAGAAGGAAAGAAGAAAGAGGTAAGTGTTACTAATTAGTAACCTTACCAAAAGAAATAGATTAGAAAGATTCTTTCCCAAAAGAAAGATATCTTGAGGGATTCTCTCCCAAAAAGAAATCAATGAGAGATTTTCTCCTAAAAGATAGGATCGATGAAGGATTCTTTCCCAAAGGAAGATATCTTGAGATATTCTCTCCCAAAATAAAGGGAACATGAGAGATTCTCTCCAAATAAAGATATTCTTAGATATTCTCTATCCAAAGGAGATATTTTTGGATATTCTTTATAAAAATGACACCATATGAGATCTAAGCCATTTCAAAAGCTTAAGGTCCCATGGGTTAGCCCGTATGAGCCAGGTTTGACCACCTAGGCACTAAAAAAAAAAATTTGGGCTTTTAGTCAAAGAGAAATCCCTTTTACCAAGAGCATACAAAAATGGTTTCATGCCTCTTTTGAGTTGATTCGACCATACAAAAGAGAATTCCAAGCCCCATGAGCTTCCAAAAATCAAACCATCCAGCCTCATCTACCAAATTGAGCCAAAACCTTGAAATTGACATTCTGCAAAAATCCAAACCAAGTCCTGGTCCCCTAACTTGCCACATACAACTTGTTAGGTCACAAGACCAAAACCAAAAACCAAAATCTGATCCCCTAACTTGCCACATACAGCCTGTTAGGTCACAAGATCAAAACCAAAATTGACCCCCCAACATTCCACATACAGCTTGTTGGGTCATGTAAGACCCCGACCCCCAATCCCTCTGTTTAGTATTGTTTTAATCGTGGTTTAGCTTTTTAAGTGAGATTTGAGTTGGTTTGACTTTGTCTTTGAGTTTGACTAGATTTTTCATAGCCTTGGAGATTTTGAAGACCGTTGACTTTAGTTTGACCCGGTCTTTGTAAAATGTATTTTTGTGAGAAATTATTCTTATTTTGGAAGAATTACAAATTTTGCTCCTTTTGACTCATTTTATCGAGTTGAACAACTTTCATGTTTTGACCATTTTGATTTGATGCTCTGAAATCGCATTTTTTGAGAAAAATGGGCAAAAATGACATTTTCACTAAATCTGTCCATAAATTTCGAAAATTTCAGAATTTGGGGAAAATATACTTTTTGGAAAGTAGGAATTTTGCTGATCGTTTTTGTCTTCTTCGTCGTTTTCATCCGGGACCCGCAAATAGTAGTTTCAGCCTTTGTAAGATTGGGGCCCATGGGACCCATCTCATTCAACTCTTTAAAAGGCAAATGGGTTTCTTCCCCATTCATTTTTCCTGCAACGATTCCAGCAAGGGCTGGAATCATTCTTCTTCATTTCCAGCCACTCTCTCTCCTCTTGTATCTCTTCTTCTTGGATGCTAAATGGGGATTTGATCTCCAAGCTTTCTTCCCCACCTTCCAAGCTTTCCAAGGATGTATTTTTCAAGAGATTTGAGCTAGAGAAGATCCCTCTTTCAAGCTTTTCTTCTTTGTTTGAGCTACCAAAGGTTAGCAATGGTTTTCCTTTCATGAGATCTTGTTTTTTCAAACCCTTTGGAGTATTTTTCTCATTTATGCAAAGACTTTCTTTGAGATTTGCAATGGATTGATTTTCTAGGGTTTTTTCTTAAGCTATTTTGGGGGTTTTGTGATTTTGGAGCTTGGGGCTATAAGAGGACCATCAGAGAGTGTTTTGCATCTCCTCTTGACCCAAGGCAAGTTAATATTTCAGTCAATATGTGATTTGTTCAATGTGAATGATTTTTGAATCTTCATTTTATGTTTTTTGCCCTCTTCAATACATGGATTTAATCTTGGTGTATCTGAGCAATGTTTTATGTTTATTGACCTCCAAGTTATTGTTTCCAACCATTTGATATTCATTTGGCAATATGTCTCCTTGAATCAATTTTATATATCTCAATGTTAGTGCCTTTGTTGGATAAAAATGTCATGTTTATATCAATCTTTGTTGTGAATAGAATGGTTGGATGAAGATGTTTTGAGGCCAAGAAATGTTGAAAATGTGTGAAAGAAGTTGGAATTGATAGAGGAAGAAGGAAGGAAAAAGAACCCCATCATCAGCCAGGAGAAATGCAGAATTCTGCACTGAGCCGAGCCCAACCAGAAGCTGGGCCGCTCGAGTGAGCCCATGGTCCGCTCGAGCGGACCAGGTTCTAGGAGGGGTCCGCTCGAGCGAGCCCTGGGCCGCTCGAGCGGACCTGGGCCCAGTCCAGGGCCCTTTTTTAGCTTGATTCGTGGGCTGTTTTCAACCCGTTCGCTCGGGTCGTTTCCCACTTATTTCAGGGCCTTTTTCCATCCCATCTCCCTCCATTTGTTTGAGGCCCATTTAGCCTCTAATGATGTATGGAAGCCCATGAAAGTTTGGAATTATGTGTGATACTTGGAATTTGCGAAATGGGAATGGGATCAATGAGAGAATGAGCGTATGTGAAGTTACCTGGGAATCTTTCAAGTCTCAATACGCACTTTATCATTTACATGTTGTGGATTTTCATTGGCATCAAACATACTCTTTATTAATCAATGTTTAAAGGTTAAATGTGTATTGAGATGGTCCCTTGGTAAGTCATTAAGTCATTCTCCACTATCCATTCCATTTCAAGTCAGAGAAGGTATATGTATTTGTATTCTTCGGTGAACTAATTTGAATAACATCGGTGATTTATTATAAAATCATGTGGTTTTCCATGTTCGAAAGGATTGATCGCATGGTTTTATACAAATTACTTTGATGTGTATTCGAGTGGTTTACCCTGGAAATTCGTATGTTTTCTCTGAATCGATTTGGAAGGAGATTGGAGTGATTCACCACATTCGGGATTTCATCGATGAGACTATTATTTGAAAAGACTGTTATTTTGAAAATAAAACCTCGAGGCAAGACGGGGCCAGAGCTTTGTAGTGCGAGCCCATGAGCCAAAGAGACTATGATTTCAAAAATAAAACCTCGAGGCGAGATGGGGCCAGAGCCCTGTGGTGTGAGCCCATGAGCCAAAGGGATTAGTATTTTGATTTGTATTGGTTCAGGTTTTAAAAACTAAAGGCACCACTAGGCTTAGGTCACCTTATCGGGCTGATCACCCGGCTTGGGATCTTAAATTTTTCCGCCAGCTGCAATTTGGATTCTGTCTGTACCGACCATGGCAACGGTTCTGATCTGCCGGTCCCATTTGTATGGCTACGGTTCTGATTCTGTTTCCGGTCCCACGTGTAGTGGCTACGGTTCTGTCTGCTCTTGTTACTTCGGTAATAGGAGAATATAGCTATGTGTGGTTGCCAATGTTTTATCTGTTTATTAATTTGTTTTATGATTCTTGTTTGTTTATGCTCATTATATTCTTTGGATTTATTAATGTTTATGAAACCTATCTTTTATTGTATTGTCTCTATTATTCGGGATTTTAAATGTATTTCCAATTATTAAATGTTTTGCGTAGACTGTTATCTTTTCGAGATATTTATGCTCCAGAGACTGTTCGTTTAATTGTCTTGATATTTATGTTCGGTCTTTCGATCGTTTTATCATGATTTATTGGCATTATCGTTTAGACTCTTTAAATGGATTTACAATGATTCCATAAGGTTTTATAAATGCCCATGATACATATTACTTGTTTATTTGCTTGCCAGACCGTCGTGTCTGACCCTGTTTGTTTGGTGCCAGATTCCTCTCTTTCTGTTTTTAGGTGTTTGATCGGAGGAGGCGGTGGAGCCGCCGGTCTGACATGAGGCTGCCCATTGATATCATCTAGATGTCAAGTTGGCACCGGAGTTCGTATCTAAATACTGGGGGTAGTATTTCTGTTTAGTTGGATATTTTTGTATGGCTTTGTTAGCCTTTTTCTTGGGTTTGTAATTAAGACACTTGTTAATTGTAATTTGAATATGTAGGAAATAAATAGTCCTATTACTACCAGCTCAGTATTCTTTGAATTATGATTTGTGCCAGTCGGCTTTTATGATGGTTTTATGATATTGGTCGAGTGCGACATGGAATCCGATGGCCACGGACTCCGGGTCGTAACACCATGATTAGCTTCCGCGAAAATATACTCTAATCGTGATGGAATTTTATTATCCTCATTCACGCGGATCTTAGGAAATATAACAAAAGTTTCAAATTTATTCCAAAATTTCGCATTTCGAGATCTGGTCACTGCAGGGCACTCCTAAATGGCTACCTAAAAGCTTATAAATAGGAGAGCTCTCCAAGAAGAAAGGGAGACACACAGAGACACGGACAAAGCACAGGAATTCAGAGAAGGAAAGAGAGAAAACTCTGCGGAAGTTCTACACCGACCACCGCTACAAGGTGACAAAAGTCCCTTGGGGGGTACCCCCCCCCCCCAAGGTCCTTGCCTTCTCCTTCTGCCTCCAATGGCTTAGACGTGGCTTTTCAGCCCGTCTACTTGGCTTTTTATTGGACATAGGACCTCCTCTTTGGTCTTTGTCCTCTAAAAACCTGAGGTTATAGCCAAGCCAAGCGAATCAATAGCATCCTCTGTTCTCATCTGCATGGATGATGGCGAAGTCCACATATGGCTTGCGACCGTCAATCTAAACGGGTCCTCCACAATCCCCTGAGAAGTTAGATCCTCCTTTTATTGCTTTTCATTGTAGTTTTTATTTTTTTTAAAAGAGACAAAAATCACAACTCTTGTCTTTCATTATTGATAAGGATTGTAAATCGGCTATAAACGCCAAAATCGGTTATAAACGCCAAAAAATCGGCTATAAATGCCAAAAAAAAATCGTCTTTCACGGCAAACGAAGAAAATGTCTCTTTTCTTCGTGCAATGGAATACTTGAAAGAAGTTGATTTCTTTTTTACTTGTGAAGGTTGATCTCCGGATCACCACTTGCAATTCCAAGTAAAAATAGAAAATCTGGCACACCCACACAAAAGAAATGTTGATGCACGCCTCTGCCCCCCGGTTACGAAAGGGTCAGACCCAAAGGACTCCCATGTCCGCCGACCTCGGTAGGACCAGGCAGGAGCGCGGTCCATCAAGCTGGCACACCCGGTGGGACTCGTTCATTTGAGAACACGATGCTAGAAATGAAATTTTTGCATATCATATCTTTTGCTCTATGCTTATATTTCTTTTCTCGATTCCTTGGCTACTTTCTAATTGGTGGCCTATGTTGGATTCCGCATCTAAAAAAAATGAGATGAGATTTTTTGGAAATTTCTAATTCTTTGAATTTATTTCCACTCTTTCTCTTTTCAAAAAAAATAAAAAGTAAAAAATCAGATTTTTTCATTTTGAATTCAAAATTGAGAAACCTTGATCATTTCCTATCGTTCATCGTGCTTGCAGAAATGTTGAGCCTATTCAACTAAGGTTTTGGGCCATCGTTTCTCTTCGATGAGTTCATTAAAGATCTAAATAAAAAAATAAAAAAATCAGATTTTTCAGTTTGGATTCAAAATTGAGAAACCTTGATCCTTTCCTATCGTTCATCGTGCTTGCAGAAATGTTGAGCCTGTTCGACTAAGGTTTTGGGCCATCGTTTCTCTTCGATGAGTTCATTAAAGATCTAAAAAACAAAAAAAAAACAAAAAATTAGATTTCTCAGTTTGGATTCAAAATTAGGAAACCTTGATCCTTTTCTTTCATTCATCGCGCTTGCAGAAATGTTGAGCCTGTTCGACTAAGGTTTTGGGCCATCGTTTCTCTTCGATGAGTTCATTAAAGATCTAAACAAAAAACAAAAAAATAAAAAATCAGATTTTTTCATTTTGAATTCAAAATTGAGAAACCTTGATCCTTTCCTATCGTTCATCGTGCTTACAGAAATGTTGAGCCTGTTCGACTAAGGTTTTGGGCCATCGTTTCTCTTCGATGAGTTCATTAAAGATCTAAAAAAAAAAACAAAAAATTAGATTTCTCGATTTGAATTCAAAATTGAGAAACCTTGATCCTTTCCTATCGTTCATCGTGCTTGTAGAAATGTTGAGCCTGTTCGGCTAAGGTTTTGGGCCATCATTTCTCTTTGATGAGTTCATTAAAGATCTAAAATATATATATATATAAACAAAAAAAAAGACATAGACCACTAAGGTTAAACCAACTGCGTTCTTTGATCATGGTTGATTCAAGAAAAGCCTTGTCCAGAGTGTGGAGACAGATTGACTGTTCTAGGCAAGGGTCCTCCAAACGGGTTCATTAAGTAATCCTACCCTTACCTGGGGGCAATTCTATCAATCGAGATTTCATAAGACCGGGTTAGGAGGCCTATGTGTACTCTCTCGTCTTTTAAATAAATTTTTTTTAAAAATAAAAATTTTAAAAATAAAAATTTTAAAATAAAAAATAAAAAATAAAAAAATTTCAAAAAAAAATCTTAAAAAAAAAATAAAATAAATAAAAAATAAAAAAATCTTCAAAAAAAAAAACTTCCGTCATTTTGGGTTTAGATTGGCGAAATCTTGGTCTTCTCCTTTCTGAGCACTGGCGCTCGCGGAAATCGCTGAGTCCATGTTCAGATTGGAGTGCCTTTTGTTCTCTTTGATGAAAAAAACTCGCCATTTTTGGATTCAGATCCGAGAAATTATGGTTCATTTCTTTCTGAGTACTGGCGCTCGCGAAAATCGCTGAGCCCGTGTTCAGATCGGAATACCATCTGCTCTCTTTGATGAATCCAATCTTGACCTTTCAAAACAGAGAATCTCATCTCATGGATGCGGTCTCAAAACATTTGTGCCTAACGGTACTAGTACGCCCTTTCAGGGTCTACTGTATTGCGACCGGCACATTTGTAACTCCAACTTTATATTCTTCTTACTTCGAGCAAGCTCTGCTTCTCGATAAGTCGAAATTTAAGTTCACAATTGCTTCTAACAGTCACTGGAACGCTCATTCTGGGCTTACCATACCTGCGATCAGAACAATTGTACCTCCTATGGCGTTTTGCCTTCTTCATATTGCTTGGGTCATCTTCCTCGAGCAATTTGAAAAGACAAAACCATAGAACTTCCCATTTATGATCATTATATTCTTGTGATTACTAATGGATGTGGTCTTGTTTCAGAAATTTTTGAAAAAAAACTAACAATGGCAGCATCACTTACCATTACTTTCGATGAGAGCAAGCACCAAGTCATGCTTCAACAGAAGCAAACTACGCGCACCTACAAGCGCCCCATCAGCTGCCGAAGCGTCAACTCCCTCGGCAACTCTCTGAGCTCCGGGTCGACCTTGACTCCCCGGACTATCGTCTTTGGGACGCTGGGACCATTCCCACTTCCCGAGGAATAAGCTGCTCCTTCCAAGAAGCAGAAACTTGCCTCTCAACGTGTCACTACCGTGACACCAAAGGCGAGCACCAGAAGGCCCTAAGCCCGAGGCAGCCCCACGAAGCCTCAACCCTCAAATGACCAGGTATATCCCAAGACTTGGTCCCCAAGACCTTCACCAAAACAGAGAAGGTCCCAAACATCTACCAAGCCAGCATTCCTGGCCCCACTCAAGGAGAACCAGTTCTACCTTCTTGCTTACATGAAAGAGGAGAGACCCATCTCCAACCTGACTCCCAAGTCAACCCAGCATGAGCCGGCTTGTTCCTACAAGCCCAAAATCAAGTCATGCATCACAAGGCCTCTGCAAGCACCTGCTAAGGCCTACAAACCTGCAGTTCGACCCTTCATCTCTACAGGGGCCGAACTCCAAAAATTCAAAGCTTCGCTCCAACAGGCGAAGGACAGGGTTCGCATCCTGTCCTTGCCCAGCTACAAAGAAGACAGGCTCGGCTGTTGCGCCCGAGGGAGCACATCCTTCATCGTCAAAGCCCAGCCAGAGCTGACCGAAGCTCAAATTGCTCGTCGTATATGCCGCCGCGCGTCGTATCGGCAAAAGAGACTAGAGAAGCAAAGGACCCAGCCTCCTACACTTCAAGTCTCTCCCAAATGGGTCGAAAAAGATAGACCCAACCAAGTTGCTGCTGTCCATATGGTTGGAAAAACCAGAAGACGCCAAAAGTCAGCAACAAAAATCCATGTCCGACGTCCGATGACCCGTAGCGTCTCCAGGACAAGAAGACATTCAGAAGAATCCCCTGCTCCTTCAAGCAAAGGACGGTAGAGTGATCCTTCCTCAAGCTCTTCTTCAAAAAGAATGAGCCCCAGCTCAGTCACCAGGACAGTTTCTTCGTTCGAATCACAAAGGATGAACGTCTTGGCTACAAATTCTGACCCACCACCCCGCAACCCATCTCAAGATAATGCGATCACCCGCATCCAGCAGTTGGAACAAGGCCACCAGAGGATTGAAACTCTGATGGAAAACCTTCTCCTCGCCTTCCAAAATCAGGCGAACAATGAACCTCCTCTGAATCATCAAGACGATGAGGTAAATGGAGAAGGAAAATGAGTCACGCGCCCTTACCAAAAAGGACGTAGACAATATCCTCGCCAAAGCAAAAGAAGAGGATATACTCAAGGAGCATGGGATCAAGCCCACCATATCCCTTATGGATGGACTCGGTCCCGTTCCCCACCAAATTCAAGCATCCTACTCTCCAAAACATATACGGGGAAAGGATCAGCCAAAACAGCATGTCATCCACTTCAAGATCCTGACGGGAGCTATCGAGGATCAAGATGCACTCAAGATCCGCCTCTTTGCAAGTACCCCTAAAAGGTACGGCCTTACGATTGGTACTCCACTCTGCCGGAGGACTCAATCCAAAACTGGGCCATGCTAGAGACACGCTTCCTGACTCACTTCAAAGGTGAAGATCATCCCGCTACTATGGCTCAACTGTGCAGCCTAAAACAGGGGGAGAATGAATCAACATATGACTTCATTCACAAGTGGAAAGCAATGGCATACAAATGCTCTGATGTAATGCCACAAGCGTCGCTAGTCGACATCTGCCGAAACAACATGAGAGCCAGAATCCGCTCCATGATCATCGGCAGCAAATCAAAAAACCTGGGAGAACTCCTAGAAGCTTTCATGGAAGCTGAAACGGTGATTAAAGACCTCAACAGTCAGAAATCATCAAGAAAAGAGCCAACCGCCGTTGCAACCTCTAAACCAAAGAACAAAGAGGTCCTCAATGTGCAGACCAAGTCAGCTCCTCAGCCACCAAAGAAAGCTGAAAACAAAGCTACTGGTAAAAGACCTGAACTCTCAGATGCCTTCAAAGAACGAGTAGAGAAGAAATACCCTTTTAATGAAGATGTTGATGAAATCTTCGAGGCTCTTGTGGCAAACGGCAAGCTCACCTTGCCTGAACCAAAAAGACCGGGTGGTGTTGGCAAAACCAACGATCCTCAGTACTGTCCATACCACCAGATGATCTCGCATCCTCTCAATCAATGCTTCGTTGTGAGGGAGAAAATAAACGAGATGTGGAAAAACGGAGTCATCACCTTTGACAAAATCAATGTGTCGGCCTCCGTCAACATGGTGACATGTGGACAAACATCAAAATCACCGAAGAAGAAGATCACTACTTCCTTCAAGGTGATAAACTCAATCCAAGCGTCCGAGCAACTGGTTCCTTACCCGACACCAGACGGACAACCCATATGGGTACATCCCGATCTCCTGGAAGATGAAAATTGGCGAGGTTGTGAAACAAAGCCTACAGCTCAACAGCGAAGCCAGCTAAGAAATATCTCCTTAAGCTCAAACGGCAAAAGAAGACCCAGCCAAAACAAGAAGTCAAAGAAAAGGCAGAGGCTTCCTCTACCGCTTCACTGGAGGTAACAAAAACATCCCTTCTAGAGACTTCAAAGGGGGTAAGAAAATTCATTCTTAGTGATTTCATGCCACCTCAATTCAAAGAAGCCATGCAGGAGGCATCATACTCTATCAATTCGGTAGTTGGATTCTCCATTGATGGATACGAGTCCAGCGACACCGAGGATGGATTCGAATCCACTACACAGACGAGTGGGAGGAGTCCCTTGAAACAGGAGAATATCTCTCCGATGAAGAATGGGTTCCTGAGTCTCATCTTATGCCAGTAATCTGGTATAACCCCCTACAGCCACAAGGATCCCGGTCTGATGATGAAAAGACCAAGAGGCTGTACAAGAAAATGCTGTTGAACCAGCACCCCTCATTGCTCCAGTGGAAATCAACAATGTTGAGCCACAAAGAGTTGATGAAGAAGAAGATTTGGCTCCCATGCCTGATCTTGAAGAATATGCAAGGATCTTGCAACGTCTCACTCTAGAACAAGAGCAAGACAGCGTCAACGAGCCTCCTTGCAATCCAGAGCCTGAAGTCCCTGAAGACCATCAGGTATATCCTCCCTTAACTCCAGAAAATGGAGAAAATTGCTGGATAGACGATCCTCTTACATCCGAGGATGAGTCTGACTCCGATCAGGCAACGTCTCCCGTCAGAGCTTCCTGTAATGTGATAATTCGGGATTATAGCTTTTCCAAAGCATCGTCTGATGAGAGCACTTACATTCAGGCGATGCCGAGCAATGTATCTTCTGGAGCCACCTCATCTCACATGACTTTCACTGAGATGACACCCTCTCAGGTTTCTTCTCCTGAGACTGTGACTTCAAGTTCACACCCTTTCTGACTGAAGAATTCCCAGCTATTGATGCTTGGGACGATGAATTGGTCAATGAAGAAGAAAGGTTGCTGGATGCTGTTCAGGACTTTTTCCCGAAAAATGCTCCGTGCACACAATCACTGAGGATGGCAACTCCGCTGCTGATACATCCTCAGTAAATGAAAAATGATAGCCTCTTGATCCTGAAGACAATCTTCCAAACGAAGACCCCTTCTCAAGAAGCTCTCGAAGTTGGTAGAGGCACCCGCTCTGGCCGGGACTACCATAAAAATTACAACCAATCTTTCTTTACATATGTAAATCCTTCGGGGAAAGATGTTGTAAGCGCCGCTAGTGGCAACAATCATAAACATGCAGGCCCTAAGGAGGTTTTCAAGTATGACTTGATTGAACACTTCAAGCACATACCTGCACGTCTGCACATCCTGGATTTATTACTAATGCCTCCGCACACTCGTGATAATCTCATTTCAGAATTACAAAAGTTGAATGAGGATGTCGACAAACATGCCCCGCAAGTCCTCCAAATTGAAATGGATTACCGGGTCAAAAACTCAGAAGCTTCCTCAAAGGGAGAAAAGAAGAAAACTGAGGGATCATGCATTGAATGCCTCTCGGTTAGAAAAGCAGCCAGTGCAACCATCGCCTTCACAAAGGACGACCTCCTACTTGGCGAAGCAAGGCACAACCGACCCCTGTACTTCATAGGGTACATCAAGGAAATGCCTATGCGCATAGTTCAGATCGACCCAGGTTCTGCACTTAACCTCATCTCCACATCGGCTCTCGAAGAGTTGGGCATCCCACCCAGCAAGCTAAGCCACACTTCTGTATCTATCTTTGGATACGATGGGAGTACTCAAAGGCCTATCGGCAAAATCAGGTTCAAGTTGCAGATCGGTGATCTTATTTCTAAGGTCACTGTATACGCAGTAAAAACCCCTTCATGCTACAACATCCTTCTCAGACGCCCTTGGATCCACGAGAATGGTGTTGTCCCTTCAACTCTACATCAATGCATCAAGTTTGTTGGCGACGATGGCATGATACATCGAGTCTTTGCGGACAGAAAACCCTTCAAAGGTAAAGAAGTCCACTTTGCAGACTCACAATGTATGAAGGTGAAAAAGAAGAAGAGGAGAAGCACACAGCACCCTTTGCCGAAAATCTCCAGAAAGATAAAGGCAAGGCTCCTCAACAATCACTGGAAGAAAACAAACCATCCGGTAAATCCGAAGAGAGCATTCAAACTCCCTTCATCATCTCCCTCAAACCTTCAATGCCTTTGGTCATCACAACTAAAGTGAGGAAGGCAAAACAAAAGCCTGGGGGCAAATTTGTTGTCTCTTTCGTGTCTATCATGCAAGACACGGATTCGGATTCAGAGCCAGAAGATGACACATCGTCAAGACAAGCTGGCACTCAGCAAGTTCAGCCTGCTCTCACTCCAATGGAGATAACTTCTGACATAGAAGATCCTACGTCAGCTTCCTTCGTTGTTCCAGCAACTTCAGCAAAGGAAAAGCCAATCTTCTTCCATAGATCGGATGCTTCTTCATCAAGCTCGACGCTTGAACCTTTCCAAAATAAAGGTATGCCTCAACTATCCTTATATAGTTCTGTGGCACAAGCTATTATGAAGAAAATGGGCTATGACGCTCAAAACCCAGTCGGTTTGGGAGAAGGACGCGGTATTCTCACGCCATTGGGGCCCATCTTGACCAAAAGCCAGCTGGAAGATTGGAGACTCTACGGCTATGTAGAAAAGTCTTCACACGGGTTAGGGTATGATCCCGACACTCCCCTGAGACAGTTGACACAAAGGCTTAAAAGTCAATATACTGACCAAGCCTCAACATCTCAAGTCCATGAAGACATCAATCTCCCTGGATATCTCTTTGATGAGTCACCTGACAAAGATCCAGGAAGCTCATCCAATTGGCACGATTTCTCTGAGAATGAAGAGGAGTTGTCCGATGGCACAGACGTATGGTCTTCTGACCCAGAAGAACCCTCATCTCCAAAAGAAGTAGCCTACTTCGACCCGGTTTCAATAGGCGATTAGGATCAACTCATAGCAAGCTTTGGGAAAGTTACCGATCAAGAAGACCCGTGGAAAGGAACAAAACCTTGGTCTGGAAATGCCCTTGAAAACCCCAGAAGGTTTCGTTGAGCTGGAAGCCTCCGAAAATATTGTGGAGGAACCACCTTCGAACCTTCCAACAGAAGAACCTGTTCAAAAGATAGACTTGGGAACCCCCACGTCCTGTATTCATAAGCAAGAATATAAAGGATGATGAGTTACCCGAGTATATCGCCTTTCTTCGTGAGTTCGTTGATTGCTTTGCATGGTCTTACGCTGAAATGCCTGGCTTAGACCCCAAAATAGCAGTCCACAAACTCAATCTTCAAGAAGACATCAAGCTTGTCAAGCAAGGCCAAAGAAGATTCCGTCCAGATGTGATGGATAAAATTGAACAAGAAGTTTAAAAACTCAAAAGCGTCGGCTTCATCCGTGAGGAACAACATCCTGAATGGTTGCCAACATTGTCCCCGTGACAAAGAAAAACGGGCAGATCAGGGTCTGTATTGACTATAGAGACCTGAATGGTGCATGCCCAAAAGATGAATTTCCGCTCCCCATACCAGAGGAAATGATTGATAATACCTGTGGATTCGAGTGAATGACATTCATGGATGGTTTCTCTGGCTACAATCAGATAAAGATGCATCAAGAAGATGAAAAACATACATCTTTTCGGACCCCATTTGGCGTGTATTGTTACACTGTCATGCCATTTGGTCTGAAAAATGCTGGTGCCACATATCAGAGGGCTATGATTAAAATATTCCAAGATATGCAGCATAAGACGGTTGAATGTTATGTTGATGACCTAGCCGTCAAAAGCAAAAGAAAAAAGATCATCTCGAAGACCTTCGAGAAGTCTTCCTCTGGCTTCGCAAACACAAACTGCGAATGAATCCTTTGAAATGCTTCTTCGGCGTCTCGTCAGGTAAGTTCCTCGGATTCTCAGTTTGGAAAGCTGGAATAGAGCTTGACCCTATAAAAGTCAAAGCCATTCTAAAAATGCCCTCTCTAAGAACCTTGAGAGAACTCAAAGGGCTTCAAGGGAGATTGGCCTACATCAAACAGTTCATCTCCAATCTTTCGGGGAAATGTCGTCCATTCTCCCGGTTGATGAAAAAAGGTGTAAACTTTGTCTGGGATGCTGACTGTGAAACTGCATTCCAAGATATCAAGTCATACCCGACAAAACCTCCAGTGTTAGCTGCTCCTACCACTGGAAAACCATTCATCTTGTGCACAAGAGCCCTTGATCACTCTTTGGGAGCTCTGCTTGCGCAAGAAATGATCAAAGAAAAGAAGCTGCTCTATATTACCTCAGCCGCATGCTAGTAGGTGCAGAGCATCGCTACTCTCCAGTCGAAAAAGAATGTCTTGCAGTGATATTCGCTGTACAAAAGCTGCATCACTACTTGCTTTCCAACACAGTCTACCTGGTCTCAAGGGTCAACCTCTTGAAGGTCCTTATCACAAAGGCAGGTTCTCTCAATGCTCGACTGGCAAAATGGTCCATCCTTCTGTCACAATTTGATATTAGGTATGTACCACAAAAGGCAATCAAAGGGCAAGCTCTAGCGGACTTCCTCGCAGAGCATCCATTGCCTAAAGATTCTCTGCTCAGAGATGATCTCCCAGACGAACCAGTCTACAATGTGGAGACTTTCTCACAAAGTGCCTCCTGGGACATGTACTTTGATGGTGCAACCAGGACAAATGAAAAAAGACAGCTGATCTCGGGAGTTGGCATCCTCTTTGTTAGCCCCGACAAATATATGATTCCACACGCTTTCTCGCTACTGGAACCATGCACAAACAATGTAGCTGAATATCAAGCTCTGATCCTAGGATTGGAACTCGCCATCGAATTTGGTATCACCATGCTGGAAGTCTTTGGAGACTCTCAACTGATCGAAAACTAGATTCTCCATGAAATCCAAAGCTGTCCTTCGACTCCATACAATCCAGCAGCAAACGGGTTAGCAGAAGCTTTCAGCAAGACACTCTGCAAAATCCTCAAAAAAATGGTCTCTAGTCACAAAAGAGACTGGAGCGATAAAATGTCTGAAGCTTTGTGGGCCTATCGGACCACCGTTCGAGGACCAACCCATAGTACACCATTCTCCTTGGTCTATGGATGCAAAGCTGTCGTGCCCTTGGAAGTACAAATTCCTTCCTTGAGGGTATCCTTGCAAAATGACATGACTCAAGAAAGCAATGTCAAATTGCGACTCCATGAGCTGGACAATCTCGATGAGAGACGGCTCGAAGCTCAACAAAGCATTGAACTTTACCAAGCACACAAGGCAGGATCTTTCGACAAAAAGGTTAGGCAACGCGCCTACAAAAAGGGTGACTTGGTCCTTGTGGTAAAAAGACCAATGGTCTTCGGTCACAAGTCCAAAGGCAAATTTGAGCCAAAATGGGAGGGACCCTACGTCATCGACAAGGTTTCTCCAACGGCGCATACGCACTCCTAAACATGGACGGTGACAGATGTATGCTGCCCATCAACGGCAAGTTCTTAAAGCGGTACTACCCTTGAAGACTTACCCAACTGGGTAAGAGCAATGCCTGTACGGCCAAAACCGGTTTCCAGGTACACGCTTGCTAAACCCACCTTTTTTTAGAATTTTCATATCAAATGTTGAAATTTCTAGAAATTTAAATAATGCTTACTTTCATCGTTTCATTGTTCAAAAAACCCAAGTTTAGGAACCTTTCCCTAACTTGACCAAAATTTTCAACCCTTGAACCCAAAATTCATGGTTTGAAACAAAATCCGGATTCAGGGATTTCCACGCTAGTCCACCCTGCCTTTTACCGCCAAAATGGTTTTAGGTCAAACCTTATGACCCTCGTGTCTTTAAACAAAAAAAAAATGGTTTTTCAAAAATCTGCGGGGAAGCGACGCTTAGTCGATACTCGCACAAATCGGAAGCATACGAACCACGTTCGACACTTCCAAAATTGCAGGGAAGCGACATTTCGCTAATACTTGCAAAATCAAAAACCGTGGAGATGCAACATTTCAGTTGATATCCACAACCCAAATTTCAAAGGTTCGAAAAAACCTAAAAAACCATGGAGACGCAACATTTCAGTTGATATCCAAAACCCAAAGGTTCAAGAAAACCACAAATTTCAAAAATCGTGGGGAAATGACATCAAGTCAGTACCCGCAAAACCAAAATTTTTGAAAAGCAAGGATGTGACATTCCATCGATACTTGAACCCAAATCCGGGAGGATGCGACATTCCATCGATACTCGCAACCGAATGAGCAAGGATGCGACATTCCATCGATGCAGGGAGGCGACTTTTAGTCGATGCTTGCATTTTTGAAAACCAAACCGGCTATAAATGCCATAAAACGGCTATCAATGCCACAAAACAAAACCGGCTATCAGTGCCACAAATAAAAAAAATGGCTTTAAAAAAAAACCCGGCTATCAATGCCACAAACTCGGCTATCAATGCCACCAAAAACCGGCTATCAATGCCACAAATCGGCTATCAATGCCACAAAAAAGCTGGCTCTCATGCCAAAAATCGGCTTCCATGCCAAAACAATCATTTGACAAAAGATTTTCACAAAATGATAAACTTTTGATCAAATCCCATTTAGCAATTACTTTTATCACAAAAAGATTTAAGTGAGCATAGGAAAAACGAAAAAAAAAAGGGCATCCCATTTAGCAATTACTTTTATCATAAAAAGATTTAAGTGAGCGTAGGGAAAACGAAGAAAAAAGGGCATCCCATTTAGCAATTACTTTCATCACAAAAAGATTTAAGTGAGCGTAGGGAAAACAAAAAAAAAGTACCAAAAAATACATGTGGTACCAAAAAAAAGAAAGTGTTCACAAGCACTACAAAAAAAGAAAAGTACCAAAAAATACATGTGGTACCAAAAAAAAAAAAGTGTTCACAAGCACTACAAAAAAAAAGTACCAAAAAAATATATATACATGTGGTACTAAAAAAAAAGAAGGATGGTTTCTGTTAAAAAAAAAAAAAAAACAGGAGCTCAATCAAAAATGGTCTCCAGCCAAGAGTTCAGCTCCCCAAGCAAACTTTTGGCCTCAGCCGTCAGGGATTCCACGGCACGATTCTTCAAGAACTTTCCATGAGATGCTGGGGTGGGCTGTAACCCTTCTTTCGCACCGGGAAGCTTATCCCGAGCAGTTTGCCATTATTTGTTCTCTTCAGACTTCCTTTTAAGAACTCAATCGGCATCTGCAACCCGGCGAATCAGAGCACTCTCCCTGTCACGAGCCTCTGTTATTGCAGTCCACTTGGCAGCGACTTATGCCTGCAGATGCTCAAGACGTTTCCTGGCCTCATCGACATCCCTATCAAGGATGTTAACGTCATGTGTCAACCCAATGATGTTTAGCTCTTCTAAGTTCTTCTCTCGGACTATCTGCTTCCTGCTTTGTGTAGCCTCATCCAGGTTAGACTGAGCCTTATCCGCAGGGTCCAGGAACAGTTCCTTGAAGAACTGGCCGTCAGGAAAACCCATGGTCTCAAACCACCTGTCACCCAGCTCAATGATCCTATCAACGATCGCCCTGGCACTTGTGACATCCAGACCAGCCTATTCGGCATCACCGAGAATCTCACGCACATGCTGGATCATCCCAAATCCGCATCTAAGTGCCCAAAAAGTAGAGTCTCAATCCAAGAGCTCAGAACCCGCACCACCACCTTCTTTGCAAAAAGAAGAGATGGCCCAGCTGAAGATTCGCCCAACTCCGTTGGTCGACTGCTCATGTCATCACTCGTTGGAAGAGTAACAAAAGAACTCTTTCCAGTTGAAGCTGCTCCTGTTCGGGAAGGAATCTCAGCACGAGGTATCTCCTCAACAGTGTCAGAACTGGTCCCAGGAGTCTCTACCTCTGGATCAACCTCTGGCATCCCTTGCTCTGGTTCTGAAGGAAGCGACGGACTCTCCTCTGTCACCTCAAAACCTGCCAAAAAAACACAAAAAGGTATGAATATGATCCTGTTTGAAAATCATTATCAGGGTTATTACTACAAAATATCTTCTTCGACGACTGGCGGAACACTTTCTTCCTCCATGAAAGCTGACAAGAAAAATGTTAGCAAACCAAGTCACAGACACAAAAAAAAATGCAAAAGAAGTTATACTAATTGGAGATTCTGGATTCACTCCAGAGTCCCTCGGTTCTTCTTCAGGTGCCCCGACAGGATCCGTCACCACCTCATCGGTTGGAACCTCTGGCATCACCAAGTCTTCCTCTGCTAAAAAATAAATAAAAGCAGAAACAAGAAGCAAATCAAAACATGGAAAAATCCCATGAAAAGAAATGGAAAGAGAAAGAGGAAGAATCATACCTTCACCGACGGTCTCTTCTTCTCGGCTTCTCTTCTCTGGAGGCTCTTCAGCACCCACTGGCATATCCTCATTGATAGTAAGAGGAACTTCTAAGTCAGGAGAGTCCTCATGCTGCCCCTTGCTACGATGATGACTCCTCCTCCTCTTACTCCTACGGGCTCGCTTCTTAGAGGAAGCTGCCCCACTGTCAGAGTCAGGTCTTCCACTTGACTCCTTACTGGATGGTCTACCCTTATCAGTAGACTCCACGGAAGCTTGCCTTTGTGCCGCTTGCAACCAAGCATCAAGTTCGGCTTCCTCCTGTTCTAGCTGTTCTAAAGCCTCATCAGGTATTTCTCGAACAACTTCAGAACCATTGACTCCCTGGTCACCGAGAAAGCCTATCTTGTGCTTCTCTCCAGAAAGGAAGGCCCAAACTTCCTCTCGCCGGACGCCATCCGACTTTCCAAGGCCTTTTCCAGATGCCAGCTTCACATCAAGCTCCTTCTTGGAAAGCCCTCGATATACCGAAAAGCTCTCCAAGAACCACTTCGCAAAGCCGGCAATCCGGGAAGTCAACAACACAGGATAAGAGATCATGGTTGTAGTGTCTTCAGCACTATAGAAAGCCCATGCATTTCTCCCGTCCTGTAAACCTCCAAGGCGCTTCACCAAGCTTGAAGGCGCTCCAATAATGCCTTGAGAAAAGCCCAACTGCAAAGTAAAGCGAGAGGGTACATACGGCTGGATGTCGACGAAAAGATGTCTGCGGTACACCATTGTGCCGACACATATGCTGAAAAGCCACTCCTTCTCTGCATTCGTCAAGGAGTAATGCCTTCCCGACCCCGCCCTGGTAGAGTCTCGGGAGGCACCAAAATCAAAAGCCTTCTTCCGCAACTCCAGAGAAAGCTTCACTGAAGACTGCCCCATCTCGACGTCCCTGAACCATCGGATCCTCATGCGGGCAAACAAAAGTGATTCGGACACGACTTTGCCCTTAGCCATCCGAATCATTAGAGGATCATCATCCTATGCAGCACCCAGCCGGTGGAAGCCAGGATAGTGGTACACATACCGCGAATAACAGATATGGGCTGAAAATACCCTATTCATGGGAAGCCTAAGCCGAACCAAAAAAGCAGTAGCCTTCAGTTCGGTACATAGGTAGGAGTAAAGAGCTGGCACCAAAGCAAGCTGCTCCCCAAACGCCATCTGACAAGCCGAAAAAATACAATGCGGCCTGATATGCATTCCATCTCCTCCAGTAAAAATAGCCTCACCAAGCCAATAAGTGAGGTAGACAGCGAGATCTCTCCGCAGTGCAATGTCAGGACATATGGCGTTTGTACTCGCACAGAAATCTCTCAACTCTTCTTGCATGGCCAAGATCTTCTTCGAACTTGGATCCTGAGCCCTGGCTTCCTGGGTCACACCATCAGAAGACTCCCTGCTATCAAAAAAGTTGGGGAAAGAAGAGCTAGAACTCTTCCAACTGTTGGATCTAACTTTCAAACCCTCCTTCTCCTTCAAAAAATCATAGAAGGCGACGAGCTGAAAGTACAGAAGCCTGAACTCCTCAGACTGCCCCTCAAGGAAGCTGTCAATCGGCATAAACTCCTCATAGAGTTTGCCAAGGATGGGCAATCCAGTAATGGCGCTCAGCTCCTTCAAAGAGAAACCAATCTCACCATTCGTCACAATGAAGGTATTGGTTTGTGGGAGGAATGACTCCAGCATAGCCATGAAGGCCTCGTCGGAAAAGATCATGGTCTCCCTAAAGGCGCAGACCGCATCAAAAATCCCGGCTTCCTTCAATACGGCGCCACCAATCAGCAGGACGCGATCAGTCCACGACTTCCACTCGGAGTCAGCATTGAAACGGCCACGAAGTCAAAAAGGCTTTATCCAATTGCTGCCGTCACCGCTGAAAATACCAAGGCCCACCGGTCTCAAATCGACCGACGAATAATCAGAGCCCTGGTAGCCGCTGGATGGCATCAACAGGTCCATGTCAGCAGGCGACCTCTCCGTATATCCAGGAGAACTGCCAATAAAAACCCCGGTCTTGATTACATTTGTCCTTCTCACCCAGCTTGGAGGGTCTTCCCTCTTAGAGCTCGTGGGGGCAAGTCTCATGATCGAGACGGTGCGATCAAACGTCGACCGGGTAGCAACAGTCTTCTTCTCACCATCTGCTGTGAAAGAGAACTGAAAACATCTCCTCTAGTATGTCATGTCATCAGGGACGGCATCACCAAAGAAGAAGGTAGGCTTGGGTAAAACACTCTGATCTTCCATCACCCATGGACGACTGCTTACCATGATCTTATAGAATTCCTCTCCCTTGAGAACGATCAGTCGCTGCCTCATCTCATCTCTATTGAGGAGTCGCATTCTTCCAAATTTCTCTCAACATACTGGACCTTCTCAAAGGCCTGCTGAACGGCCGGATTAGAAGATCTAGCAGATCGACGAGGTACGCTTGTAGCAGGCTCTTTACCCTTGTTCGTTCTGGAGGAACCACCTGAAAAGGATGGAAAAGAAAAAGATCAAACATCAAAATGACAGAATCTCGCTAAAAAAAAATCTGGCGAAATTTTGACATGATGACGAGGCAATTCCGAAGAAAAGGAATTATCCTGAAAGAAATAGAAAGCTTGAAGATGGGCTCAACATGGCTTGCGAGCTCCGAAACTCCAAACTTTTGAAACCTCAAAGTCTCCGCAAAATCAGGAAGGGCTCAACATCGCTGCGAGCTCCAAATTCCCAAATTTGCGAAAACTTTCAGGTATGCTATCACATCATGCTACAATTCAATTTACAAAAATATACATGCATGAACATCTTGGTAAAAAAAAAATGCATTATCATGATGAGCAAAAAAAAAAAGAGAAGAAAGAAACTTTCTCAAAAAAAGAGGGGGAGAAATAAAAGAACAAAAAAAATAAAAAAAATTCTCAAAAAAAAAGGAGAGAGAAAGAAAACAAAAAAAAAAAGAAAAGAAAAAAGAGACTGGCCCACAGGCCACGTGGCCGTACGGCCAGATCCGTACGGATCTATCCGTACGGCCCACAAAAAAAACACATACAAAAAAAAAAGAAAAAGAAAAAAAAACGTGTGAAAAAAAAAGCAAACACGTTGAAAAAAAAAGAAGAAAAGAAAAGAAAGAAACAAAAAAAAAAGAAAGAACCTTTTTCTACAATAGGGTTTTCTTGAAAAAGGGAACTTACTTGAAGCCATTGATGGAGAAGAAGAAGAAAAGTCTTGAAGATCTTGAAGAAGAAGAACTCTTGGTCTTGAAGCCCTCTTGGGATTGTTGCAAAAGAAAGTAATAAGAGCAAGAGATCCAACCTCCTCCTTGCTTTTATAGAAGAAAGCAAACCAAAGAATGAAAGAAGAAAGAGGTAAGTGTTACTAATTAGTAACCTTACCAAAAGAAAGAGATTAGAAAGATTCTTTCCCAAAAGAAAGATATCTTGAGGGATTTTCTCCCAAAAAGAAATCAATGAGAGATTTTCTCCCAAAAGATAGGATCAATGAAAGATTCTTTCCCAAAGGAAGATATCTTGAGATATTCTCTCCCAAAATAAAGGGAACATGAGAGATTCTCTCCAAGTAAAGATATTCTTAGATATTCTCTATCCAAAGGAGATATTTTTGGATATTCTTTATAAAAATGACACCATATGAGATCTAAGCCATTTCAAAAGCTTAAGGTCCCATGGGTTAGCCCATATGAGCCAGGTTTGACCACCTAGGCACTAAAAAAAATAAAAATTTTGGGCTTTTAGTCAAATAGAAATCCCTCTTACCAAGAGTATAGAAAAATGGTTTCATGCCTCTTTTGAGTTGATTGGACCATACAAAGAGAATTCCAAGCCCCATGAGCTTCCAAAAATCAAACCATCCAGCCTCATCTACCAAATTGAGCCAAAATCTTGAAATTGACATTCCACAAAAATCCAAACCAAATCCTGGTCCCCTAACTTGCCACATACAGCTTGTTAGGTTATAAGACCAAAACCAAAAACCAAAACCTGATCCCCTAACTTGCCACATACAACCTGTTAGGTCACGAGATCAAAACCAAAATTGATCCCCCAACATTCCACATACAGCTTGTTGGGTCACACGGTCAAAACCAAACCTGACCCCCTAACCTGCCACATACAGCCTGTTAGCTCATAAGGTCAAAACCCAAATCCACATCCCTGATGTCATCTTCAAAACTTTGTCTCGAGATGGTACGTGATCCCTTTCACTGCCATAAAATTCCCCTGGAAGCTCAAAAGGCTACAAATACCAAAAAGAAAGACTGCTCAAAGACTCTTGGTCCAGTCACAGGCTCTCCTTCAAAAATCTCTACGAGGCACATCGACTACAAAAGTTAAGCAACTCATCGCTGTACCTCGAGGGGGCATTTGTTGACACCAAAAATGTCACTTTGCCTCTTCAAGATCCAAAGAGCTACATGAAGTCGCAACCTGCCATAAATAGGCAATACTACTTCCAAAAAATCAAATCTTGTCAGAATCAAACAAAAACTACAAGATCCTTTAAGACAGCCAAAAGATGAGTACACAAGAAGTTTCGGGCCATTTCAAAATCATTTAGCCTAACTTCGCTTCTCCGATAGCTGAAAAGGAGCTCCCAACAGCGAAAGCATCGGATACACTAAATCTTCGATCAGAGCCGATGGATGGTCTCAAAATACATCCAAAAGGCTCCACGTCAAGTTCCGAGTCAAACCGACAACGTTTGACCCTACATCAACCCTCGAATAGCTAAATCAAGCCTCTCGGCGGCGAGAACCACCAAGGCCATCACTCATCAGATAGAGCACATGGGCAGCTTCAAAATGCTTACAAAGGGCTACACGTCAAATTTCAGGTCATTTCGACAACATTTGACCATACTTTGACGCTCGGAAGCCAAATCAGGCCTCTCGGCGGCGAAGCTCCCTAGGACCATGGTTTCCAAGACAGAGCCTATGGATCATTTAAAATGACTCCAATAGGTTCCCTGTCAAATTTTAAGTCAATCGGACATCGGTTGACCGCACATCAAGCCGCGACATCTTCATCGCGACAAAAGCAAGTCTACCGGTGATAGGACCCCAAATGGCTTCAAAACACAAACAAAAGCCTATGTTTCATCTTATTTATTGCTCAGCAGGCTTCACCCCAAATTTCAGGTCATTCCGACATCGTTTGACCCAGTTTCAGCTTCTGACGGAAAATCGGCAGCTCTGCGCAACAAAGTCTTATGCTTTCTCAGAAAATTGGAAACTTTGCAAAATTAAATGCAAGGATTCTCATCAGGTTTTCTACAAGGAAATAAGCCAATAAATGATCAAAAATGTCAAGAAAAAATACAGAAGAAAAAAGAATCGAAAAAACAGCAAAAACGGACACAAAACGGGACAAAAGGGGGAAAACCCCCAGGGTCGCCGGCGACCCTAGGGCCCGGGATCACCCGGTGGGCCTCGGAAACCCCATTTTTCGCCGTTTTTTCACGATACGAAGCGTTCGGCCTCTAGTATTTTCCAAAATTCATACTTTTGAGACACCAAATCCTCTGACATCTGTCAAAAACACGGGTAATCATCAAGAGTATCGAAATCGACATTGATCGCCAACTAGTCAACCAAAAAAAGTGTGCTTTCTACCCGACCGATTGAGAAATCGACAGGACAGATGGCACCGACCCGCTGTTGGCAACCAACACCTGAAGTTACATGGTCATCCGATGTCGATCTACATGAAGATCCATCGATGATCATCGCCAGAAGAATCCCAAAAGACGCGGCACGGCCCGCGACTCTTCAACTGCTCGGCGACCACTTAATGCGATTAATTGACTAGCTTTATTACAGTCATTAATCCATTTCTTTGGACGGACCAGTCAGAAGCAAGCATCCGGGAGTTACAAGTCAAGAGATTCATGGCATTTAACCCATGAAACTCCTCCCATCATGGCGATTAAAGGCGATTAAATGCCCTCAATCTCCTCTGGCCAATCAGAAGCCAAGAAAAAGGAGTTACAAAATAAAGAATTCAATCTTGTAACTCCTCCCTTTATGTAGCTTTATGACAATTAAGGCTCATAAACCCTCCCAAATGGCTACCTAAAAGCCTATAAATAGGAGAGCTCTCCAAGAAGAAAGAGAGACACAAAGAGACACGGACAAAGCACAGAAATTCAGAGAAGGAAAGAGAGAAAACTCTGCGGAAGTTCTACACCGACCACCGCTACAAGGTGACAAAAGTCCCTTGGGGGGTACCCCCCCAAGGTCCTTGCCTTCTCCTTCTGCCTCCAATGGCTTAGACATGGCTTTTCAGCCCGTCTACTTGGCTTTTTATTGGACATAGGACCTCCTTTTGGTCTTTGTCCTCTAAAAACCTGAGGTTATAGCCAAGCCAAGCGAATCAATAGCATCCTCTGTTCTCATCTGCATGGATGATGGCGAAGTCCACATATGGCTTGCGACCGTCAATCTGAACGGGTCCTCCACAATCTCCTGAGAAGTTAGATCCTCCTTTGCTTGCTTTTCATTGTAGTTTGTATTTTTTTAAAAGAGGCAAAAATCACAACTCTTGTCTTTCATTATTGATAAGGATTGTAAATCGGCTATAAACGCCAAAATCGGTTATAAATGCAAAAAAAAAAAAATCGCCTTTCACAGCAAATCAAGAAAATGTCTCTTTTCTTAAATATATGTGCAATGGAAAACTTGAAAGAAGTTGATTTCTTTTTTACTTGCGAAGGTTGATCTCTGGATCACCACTTGCAATTCCAAATAAAAATAGAAAATCTGGCACACCCACATAAAAGAAATGTTGATGCACGCCTCTGCCCCCCGGTTACGAAAGGGTCGGACCCAACGGACTCCCACGTCCGCCGACCTCGGTAGGACAAGGCAGGAGCGTGGTCCATCAGAGCTCCCGACGGCGAAAGCATCGGAGACACCAAATCTTCGATCAGAGCCGATGGATGGTCTCAAAATACATCCAAAAGGCTCCACGTCAAGTTCCGAGTCAAACCAACAACGTTTGACCCTACATCAACCCTCGAACAGCTAAATCAAGCCTATCGGCGGTGAGAACCTCCAAGGCCATCACGCATCAGATAGAGCACATGGACGGCTTCAAAATGCTTACAAAGGGCTACACGTCAAATTTCAGGTCATTTCAACAACATTTGACTAGACTTTGACGCTCGGAAGCCAAAACAGGCATCTCGGCGGTGAAGCTCCCTGGGACCATGGTTTCTAAGATAGAGCCTATGGATCATCTTAAAATGACTCCAATAGGTTCCCTGTCAAATCTCAAGTCAATCGGACATCGGTTGACCGCACATCAAGCCGCGACATCTTCATCGCAACAAAAGTAAGTCTACTGGTGATAGGGAGCCAAATGGCTTCAAAACTCAAACAAAAGCCTATGGTTGGTCTTATTTATTGCTCAGGAGGCTTCACACCAAATTTCAGGTCATTCTGACATCGTTTGACCCAGTTTCAGCTTCTAATGGAAAATCGGTAGCTCTGCGCGACAAAGTCTTCGGCTTTCTCAGAAAATTAGAAACTTTGCAAAACAAAATGCAAGGATTCTCATCAGGTTTTCTATAGGGAAATCAGGCCAATAAATGATCAAAAGTGTCAAAGAAAAATACAGAAGAAAAAAGAATAAAAAAACAGCAAAAACGGACACAAAACGGGACAAAAGGGGGGAAAACCCCCCCAGGGTCGCAGACCCCTGCGACCCAGGAGCCCGGGATCGCCGGGAGGGCCCCGGAAACTCTGTTTTTCACCGTTTCTTCACGATTCGAAGCGTCCGACTCCTCTGATTTTCCAAAATTCATACTTTTGAGACACCAAATCTTCTGACATCCGTGAAAAACACGGGTCAATCATCAAGAGAATCGAAATCAACATTGATCGCCAACTGGTCAACCAAAAATGTGTGCTTTCTACCCGACCGATCGAGAAATCGACAGGACAGATGGCACCGACCTGCTATTGGCAACCAATACCTGAAGTTACATGGTCATCTGATGCCGATCTACATGAAGATCCATCATTGATCATCACCAGAAGAATCTCAAAAGACGCGACACGGCCCGCGACTCTTCAACTGCTCGGCGACCACTTAATGCGATTAATTGACTAGCTTTATTACAGTCATTAATCCATTTATTTGGATGGCCCAATCAGAAGCAAGCATCCGGGAGTTACAAGTCAAGAGATTCATGACATTTAAACCATGAAACTCCTCCCATCATGGTGATTAAAGGCGATTAAATGCCCTCAATCTCCTCCGGCCAATCAGAAGCCAAGAAAAAGGAGTTACCAAATAAAGGAATTAAATCCTGTAACTCCTCCCATTATGCGGCTTAATGACTGTGTGGGGAGATTTCCAAAGCTCCAGGATTACGCTAATCACAGCCATCAAATGGGACTAAGCATTCTCACGTGCCATCCGCGCGCCACCTACGTGGCACCAGACTCACCTCGACTACCAGGACAGGGGCCCAGCCGAAGTCAGGCAGGTCCGGGCCGCTAGCGCCGAGCTCGGCTACCCAGGTGCCCACCTCGGCTGAAAACTCCACCTCGGCCGAAGGTGCCGGGACGAAAGCCGAAGCAGGAAGAGAATCTCCACTCGCGCCCTTCGCCCCCCACATCATCGGACACGTGGAGGAATAGGGGCGCGAGCCAGTGAGACAGATGCGACATCCAGCCGTCCACAATCTTCGCCAGATCCCTGACAGGGCGGCATCCAGCGCCTGAGGCCAAATCAGGGCAAGGCCCGAGGGTGGATCCGGTGGTACCCCTACCGCCAAAGGCGTCCAACACAATCTGGCCCAACGTGACACGCATTTAATGCGATATGGGCCGATCCGACTGCCATTAAATGCAAAGTGGGCTGGATTGGACCGCATTTATTACTTTGTGGGCTGATGATGACTTCCCTGTCAAGTCATGGGATCCACACCAAAATATCATCCAAAGATATCGCCCAGGCGTCTATAAATAGAGCCTCATTTCACATGCAAAGGTACGCATAATCCAACCCAGAGAGTCGTTACTCTGCCTCTCTTCTTCCTCTCCTTCCTTTGTTCCAGTTCATTCACTGACTTAGGCATCGGAGAGCCTTGCGCCGCCCAGGCCAGGGTCCTCTGACCGTTTGCTCTTCCCTTTCAGGCTTTCAGGCAGCCGGTCGTCTTCTTCATTTGGATAAGTCCTGTAAGGCACCCCGATTATTGTGGGTCATTATTTTTCTGCACCTACAATTGGCGCCGTCTGTGGGGAAGCACTATCCCAACCTTCCTAACCTTCCTAGAAACCATGCCTCCGAAAGCTAAGAAGGGCGGAGAGTCCCAGCGAGCAATATTCGAGCGTCCGGGCCCATCGATGGGCGTCCCTCCTCAGGGACGGGCCGGAGCGGACCGTGGCGCGTCAGCGGGCGAGGAGCGCGTAGCCTCGCGACCCTTCGTCGAATCTCCCTTCCGAGAGGGAGTCGAGACCTCGTGCTCTGACGATGAAGTCCCGCCTCCCCCACGGGGAGAGCGTCGACGTGAGCACCCTCTCAAAGGCAAAGCTCCAGCAGTGGAGGAGCCACGCCACGTGCAACCCCCTGATGCTGGAGGAGACATCGCGGCTCAAAATGCTCTCCTCCAGGAGCAGGAGCGAGTAATCCGCCAGCTCCAGCAGCAGCTGAGGGCGGTACAAAATGCCTCTCAAAGGCAGCCCTCAGAGCCCCGAGGCGAGAAGAGAGCTGTCCAAAGCAAGGTAGTCCAGCCATCCCGAGAGGATCTAAGAGCCTTTCTGGATCAGAAGCGCAGCCATGCCTACGATGAAGGCTCGAGCAACACCCGTAGCCATCGTGGCCGCGACGGGCGAGCTCATAGCCACCATGGTCGAAGCCATGCAAAGCAGAAGCCAAGAGCGCCGACACCAGAGAAGGACGACGAGCAGGAGCGGCTCTCCAGTGCATCAATCTAGCTCTCCAGCGCAATCTGGAGATGCGGGACCAGCAAGAGATCTGTGGCCCCGCCGACCTAGGGGCCTCTCCTTTCACTCGGGACATCGAGAGAACCCCCTTGCCCAGGAAGTTCTCAGTCCCGAGGTTCGTCCCCTATGACAGACTGTCCGACCCGTCCGCTCACCTTCGTCACTTCTCCCAAAAGATGTCCATCTGGGGGAATGAGGGCCATCTCAACTGCAAGATCTTTTCCTCCAGTCTGAGCAACCTCCCTCTAAAGTGGTTATGCGCTCTGCCAGAGAAGTCTATTTCGAGTTGGAAGGAACTCCAACTCTCTTTCCTGAAGAAGTTCCAAGCCTACAGCGTCTTCCCCAAAACCGATGCTGACATCCTCGCTCTAAAGATGAAGCAGGGCGAGACCCTCACCCAGTTCGCCCGACGGTTCTGGGCAATTTACAGCCAAATCGAAGATACCAGAGAGGAGGTGGCGACTTTCGCCTTCCAGAATGCCCTGTTACCAGGGCACGAGCTGCGAAAAGATTTGGCAGGAGATCCCGCTCCCTCCATGCCGGCCTTGATGTCCCGGATAAAACGCTTTATCGCCCGGGACGAGGACGAAATCAGGGCTCGGGAGGAGGAAGGCCGGGAGATCGCAGGCCCGGAACCCAAAGAAAGGAACAGTCAGCCCCAGCAGCGGGGTAAAAAGCCATTCCAGAGACAAGAGCCGAAGCAGGCATGGGTCTCCAATTCGGCGAGACCCTCAACGTCCCGGTCTCGGGGCGGCAGGAGGGCCAGACCACCCTCCGACACCTACCAGGCCATGAGCATCACCTTCGAAGAGCCAATCCACCAAGTTATGAACAAAGTCAAATCCCAACCATTCTTCAGGTGGCCTCGTCCCTTGACAGGCGTTCCCTCCACTCGTGACCAATCCAAATTTTGTGCCTACCATAAGGGTAACGGGCACAGAACCGAAGATTGCAGAACTCTGAGGTTTCACTTGGAGAGGCTCGCCAAGGAAGGCCATCTCGCGGAGTTCGTGAAGGCGGGAGACGTCGGCAGCGGCGGCGATAGCCGAGCTCATCAGAACGTGGCCAGGGATCCGGACAGTGAAGACTCCGAAAAGATAATCAATGTGATCCACCTGGTGCCCTCAGCTCCCTCTCCCTCAGCTCGAGACAGCCCACAGGCTCGTGCCGAAGCCAGGCGGGCCTCGCACGGGAAGGAAGTGATGAGAGCCGAGCTCGAGCCAGCGCCCAAGAGACCTCGCCGCGACCGTCCAGCAATCTCTTTCTCAGACAAAGATCTGGAGGGAATCCAACTCCTCACAGCGACCCTCTACTCTTGACCATGAAGCTGAAGGACTTCACTGTGAAGAGGATCCTCGTCGACTCCGGCAGCTCTTCCGAGGTCCTCTACTATGACTGCTTCAAGAAAATGAACCTCTCCGAAGCCGACCTCACGGAGGTCCGTGCACCCTTGCTTGGGTTATCCGCCAAACCAGTTTATCCCAAGGGTAAAATCACCCTGGAAACCCGAGTAGGGGGGGCTTCCTTGTTGGCCGATTTCCTAGTCGTGGACGCCCCTTCTCCCTACAACGCCATCCTGGGTAGAACGTGGCTCCACAAGTTGGAAGCAGTCCCCTCTTCCCTCCACCAGAAGCTAAAGTACGTGCTCGAGAACAAGGAGGGCAAGATGGAAGTGGTCACAGTAGAGGGAGATCAGTAGCAATCTAGGCAGTGCATGCTGGCCGTGGTCCCAGCAGAGAAGGAGCCAGAGCGCGTCAACCTGGCGGAGTTTGAAAAGGGTCTAGAAGAGATCGGCCGAGACCCTGACAAGAAAAGTATTGAAGACCTAGCCGAAGTCAGGCTCGATCCAGCAGACCCTGATAGATTTTTTCTGATTGGCACGCGGCTGCCAGACGAAGAGAGAGCCGAGCTCTCGAGATTTTTAACGCAAAACGTGGATGTCTTCTCTTGGACCCCGAGCGAAATGCCTAGGGTCGACCCTGAGGTCATGTGCCACAGGCTGATGTGGATCCCAGCCACAAGCCAGTGGTGCAGAAAGCCCGAAGGACGGGGATCCAGCAGACAGACGCGGTGGTCGACGAGGTCGGCAAGTTACTGGAGGCAGGCGCATTACTGGCTGGCCAATACGGTGGTGGTTAAGAAGAAAACAGGCAAATGGAGGGTGTGCGTGGACTTCACTGATCTCAACAGGGCCTACCCTAAAGATAGTTTCCCCCTTCCGAAGATTGATCAGATGATCGACGCCACCGCCGGCCACGACCGAATGAGCTTCCTTGACGCCTACAGAGGCTACCATCAAATCCCGATGTATGAGCCAGACGAGGAGAAGACCGCTTTCATAACCCCCCGTGGCACTTATTGCTATAAAGTCATGCCCTTCGGGCTAAAGAACGCGGGGGCAACATATCAGCGCCTTGTAACGAAGATGTTCCAGGCTCAGCTCGGCAAGACGGTGGAAGTCTACATTGACGACATGGTCGTCAAGTCAAAGCACTCCAGCGGCCATCTGGCTGATCTGGCCCAAGCCTTCAGCATCCTTCGCGCGTTCAAACTCAAGCTCAATGCTTCCAAGTGCGCCTTCGGCGTGGCTTCTGGTAAGTTCCTCAGAAGCCTGGTAACGCGGAGGGGAATAGAGGCCAACCCGGACCAGATCACTGCAATCTTGGGCATCCAGAGCCCATCTACTACAAAGGAAGTTCAGAAGCTCACAGGCATGGCTGCAGCACTCAATCGCTTCATCAGCCGGTAAGTGCAGGCCTTTCTTTCAGCTTCTGAGAAAAATTTTAAAATTCCAGTGGACCCCTGAGTGCGACCAAGCGTTGGCAGCACTCAAAACTTATTTATCTTCACCTCCTTTACTCTCTACCCCACCTCAGGGGGAGATTTTGTATCTATATCTTGCGGTCTCGGATCATGCGGTGAGCTCCGTCCTCATCAGAGAGGACGAAGGAGTACAAAAACCAATTTACTATACAAGCAAGATCCTGTTTGACGCCGAGACCAGATACCTTTTGTTGGAGAAGCTCGCACTGGCACTCGTCAGCGCCTCCCGCAAGCTCTCCCATTATTTCCAGTCCCACACCGTTGTGGTGATCACGGAGCATCCACTCCGTTCTATTTTCAAAAAGGCTGACTTTTCAGGGCGAATTTCAAAGTGGGCAGTCGAACTGGGACAGTATGACATCCAGTACCGTCCCCGGACTGCGATCAAATCCCAAATTCTGGCTGACTTCATTGTTGAGTTCGTCTCACCAAGCTCGGCTCCGACCCAGCCCGGCACGGAACTGGGGGGCGTAGGGCATGAGCCTGAAGTTACCAAGGTCGAACAAGCTCCCACTGCGGTGTGGAAGGTCTTTGTTGACGGTTCGTCCACCTCCAAGCGAGCTGGCACCGGCATAGTCCTCCAATCGCCAGAGGGACTGGTCATAGAGCAAGCCTTCACCTTGGACTTCAAAGCAACAAACAATGAAGCAGAGTATGAAGCACTGATAGCAGGGTTGAACAGCGCCCGAATCCTCGGAGCCCAGCACTTGGTGATCTTCAGCGATTCGCAACTGGCTAGCCAGCTCGCTGGGGACTACCAGGCCAGGGACGACAGGATGGCGGCCTACTTAGCCCTCGCGCAAAAGCTGCTCTCCCATTTCAAGACAGCCAAGGTCAGGCAAATCTCCAGAGACACCAACACGCACGCTGATGCGCTTACAAACCTGGCCTCCGCTGTCGAAGCAGGAAAGAGAAGGACTGTCGAAGTTGGATCGATATCAAGATCAAGCTTAGAGCTCCACTCACCTCGGCAAGTCCTTTGTGTTGATCTTGGCCCGAGCTGGATGGACCCAATCATCTCCTACTTGAAGGACGACCAGCTCCCCGAGGACAAGACTGAAGCCCATCGAATCAGACTCAAAGCAGCTCGATTCTGGCTATCTCCCGAAGGCAAACTCTACAGAAAATCCTTCACGGGTCCATACCTCCAATGCGTCCACCCGACCAAGGTGGACAACTTCCTGTATGAAATCCATGAAGGAATCTGTGGTAGCCACATCGGGGGCCGATCACTGGCCTACAGGACAATAAGCCAAGGTTACTGGTGGCCCTACATGCAGAAGGATGCGCAAGTGTACGCCAGGAAATGCGAGAAGTGCCAGAAGTTCTCCCACTCTCTTCATCAGCCAGCACAAGACCTGAGTCCCCTCTCTAGTCCATGGCCCTTCGCTCAATGGGGGCTGGACATTGTGGGGCCTTTTCACCGTGCCCCGGGGAACAAGAGGTGGCTGATCGTTGCGACGGATTACTTCACGAAGTGTATAGAAGCTGAGCCGCTGTCCTCCATCACGGATAGGGATTCTAGGAACTTCGTATGGAAGAACATCATAACGAGGTTCGGCATCCCCAGGACCCTGATTTCGGACAACAGGACTCAGTTCGACTCCAAATCCTTCAAGGACTTCTGCCAAGAGCATGGCATCCGAAATCACTACTCCACTCCGGCGTATCCACAGAGCAATGGCCAGGCCGAAATTTCCAACAAGATAATTCTGGACGGCCTGAAGAAGCGATTAGACAAGGCAAAGGGGAGATGGGTAGAGGAGCTTCCCAGCGTGCTATGGGCGTACAGGACAACTCCAAGGCGATCCACCTTGGCGACCCCTTTCTCTCTGGCTTATGGGATGGAGGCAGTCATTCCCTTGGAAATTGGCCTCCCCACCCTGAGGACAGAGTTGGTCGACCAGGGTTGAAACGAGACAAACTTGGCAATGGAGCTCGACCTGGCAGATGAACGTCGAGAAGCAGCAGCCCTACGACTGACTGACTACCAACAGCGGCTAGCAAGAGGATACAATGAAAAATTTACAGAAAAAAGTTTCTCCATGGGGGAGCTAGTCCTCAAGAAGACCTTGCCAGGCGACAGAAATCCAAACGAACGAAAGCTGGCCCCGAACTGGTATAGCCCGTTCAGGGTGGTCTCACCGGCAGGACGATCCTCCTACAAGCTCGAAGACTTGGAAGGCAAGCCATTACTGAGACCATGGAATGCATCCCATTTGAAGAAATTCTACTTTTAAAAAGATGTAACATGAGTCCCAGAATCAATGAAAGTAGCATTTGCCAACAATCTGTGTCATCTCTCCCTATCTGAGTTCGGCAGCTCTGGGTCCTTGACCCTGGAAGGGACTCCGGATCCATACATCCAGTCACTTCCTAAAGTTTGGGTCCTTGACCCTGGAGAAGGCTCCGAGTTCATACACTCAGTCGTCTCCTAAAGTTTGGGTCCTTGACCCTGGAGAAGGCTTTGAGTTCATACACTCAGTCGTCTCCTAAAGTTTGGGTCCTTGACCCTGGAAAAGGCTTCGAGTTCACACACTCAGTCGTTTCCTAAAGTTTGGGTCCTTGACCCTGGAAAAGGCTTCGAGTTCACACACTCAGTTGTTTCCTAAAGTTTGGGTCCTTGACCCTGGAAAAGGCTTCGAGTTCATACACTCAGTCGTTTCCTAAAGTTTGGGTCCATGACCCTGGAAAAGGCTTCGAGTTCGTACACTCAAGTCGTTTCCTAAAGTTTGGGTTCCTAACCCTGGGAGAGGCTTCGGATTCATACGTTGGTCGCTTCCTAAATTCCGGTTTCATACATCCCTCAAGATTGTTCCCGAACTCAGGCTCGTACAGCCGAGATCATCAAGATTCTGGGTTCATCTCGGCGCGGGATAGTTCATCTCGGCCAATGCTGGTCCATTTCGGCCAATGATAGTTTCCAAAAGAAAAAGAGCAGTGCAAGCGCTAAAGTGCAAAAAAGCAGCACAGAAATACAAGTATCACAATTGTATGTTCAAAAAGGCAAAAAAGAAATATTGTACACAAATTATATGATCATGAAAACTGTTCTTTTTATTCATTGTGATTACTTCATTACATGGGGTACAAAAAATAAACCAAATACACCAAGGAGGCTCGCAGTCCTCTGAAAGCAGAAAAAGAAATAAAAACTGGGAGGCTCTGATCTTCACCGACTCTTCAGTCCGGCCTCCAGCGCCCTGAGCTCTTCAACGCCCTCCAGACTGCAAACTTGAAGACCCTGGACCTCACTGAGCTCTACAATACCCTATGGTCGGTTAGACCAAACTTTGTAAAAAAGAGCCCCCTCGGTCCAAGGGCCTCTGGATCCTGCCCACCGCTCGGAGGTCTTGACATCCCATAAGAAGATCTGCAGCGTGGTTCCACGCAGAGTCCTTTGGGATGAAAACAAGACCGCCAAACGCACGAGGCGCCGCCAACCCACGACTGCAAAGATTCCCATGCAGCCGCGCCGGAGAGGGTTGGCCGTGGACCCGCGTTCAGAGAGCGCGTGGTCCACGAGGATCGTCTACAGAGAGCGCGCAGACTACGACAGACTTTCCCCCTCGGAAAAAGCCATCTTCTGGCGCAAGGGTTCCCCCAGGGTCAAATATTCCTAATGATCTACCAAGCATGGCTGCCGAGTTGGTTAGCAGAGAAAGACAGGCTCCTATGTCTATATGGATTATGCTATCCTAGTTCTTTTTTCTCTCCCATGGCGAGCCTACCACTCTTATTTATAGGAAGAAGAAAGGCCCGGTCATCGAAGGAAATTAAGAGGCGAGGTCTCCCACGCCTTACGTGAGATGCACGACTTCTTATACGCTGACCAGCGGTTCCGATGACACCACGTGGAGCCATTCGCCCGTTTTCCTCATTGGTCGTACCGCCACACTTACTGCTATTTATGGTCTCCAGAATACGGAGAATCGGCACAGATAGCTATGAAGATCGTTCGATACTCTCTCTGACTCAAAACTCACACTTCACATCACGTGAAAGGTATTCAGCCAAATTCAAAAGAAAGAGAATGAGAGAAAATGCACAAGTAAAGAAGCTCTGTTTTTCATTAAAGCCAAAAGATATTACAGGGCTGAAAGTTGCATAACAAAGATAGAAAGGAAAAGTTACAAATAGCAAAAGCAAGAGCAAGGTGCAGCTACTGCGGCTTCGGCGACTCCACCAGTATGATCACCGACTCAGACGAACCAGCGGTCTCGGCTACGACAGCGGCTTTGTCTGGTGCATCATCAGCAGCTGGGGCAGAAGAAGCTTCGCCTTGAGGCGCGACCGGGGCGTCGCTGGCAGGCGGGGCAGTTGGAGCGACACCCGAGGCAGGGTCAGCTGTAGGAGCTTCGACTGGGGCACTCTCGCCCAGAGGAGCAGAGCTCGGCTCAGGGATTGGGTCCGAGTACTTCGGCAAGTTCCGATAGACCGGGTGGTCTTCGGGAACCCCCGCACGCCTCAGTGTGGCCAAACACCCTTCCTCGAACAAAATGGAGGTAATTTCCTCCACCTGCTTCTCATATTCTTCAGTGGCCTGTCCACCCCCCTCTGGAAAGAGGATTGCGCCTCGGATAGCAGAGAAGCCTTCTCCTTCTTCAACTCGGCATTCCCTGACTTCAGCTTCTCAATTTCGGCGCGCCCGGCCAGCACTTCACCACACAGCCTCGTCACCTCAGCTGCCGATTCAGACCTCGATTTGGCCAATTCCGACTCTAGCTCGGTAATCCTCTTGGTCTTCGTCCAGATATCACCCTTCAGTTGATGAGTCTGCGACGTGAGGTCAGTAACACTGACCAGAGTTACCTCCAGCTGAGCGGCCGCGTCGGCGCTACTCTTCCTCAGCTCTTCCAGCTCTTTCTTCAACCTCTCCCTCTCAGACTCCAGCTGGGTGACCTTGGCAACGTTCCTGTCACTCCTTTCCATCACTGCCAGGAGCCTCTGCACGTTCTGCAAAAGGAAAGAGGAAGTCAAATAACAGCAGCCGAACTAAAGCACTTGGAGAAAGGCGTTGAAAATACTTACCAAAAGGTTAGCCTGAATCGCCGAGACCATCAGACTCTCATTGTCATACCTCGCGTGCACTTTCATGTCACGCGGCAAGGCGCAAGCTTTTGCGATGGCTCCGATGACGTCAGTGTTCCCCATCAACCGGTCCTCGACGTTTAGAGGCTTCCCGGGCTACGTCTCCATCCTGGGTCTTCATGCCGCTGGGGCAGTTCGAGGTCCGGAGGCCGATCCGGACCCTTGCCCTACCAAAACGGTTAGCTCGCGGGCTGCCCCGCTAGTCACTTTACTGGCCGGCGCGCTCTTCTCAGCCGGAGCCTTGCCTCCAGGAGCTCGCACAGGGGTCTTACCCTTCGGAGGCTGTTCAGCCCCCGAGGCCTTCTCGCCCGCCTTGGACTTCTTCCTGGGCGGGGACCCCTCCCTCGGGCGATCCGGCGAGCGTCGCCGCGCTCCCTTGCTCGGTGTAGGGGCAGGGGCAGAAGTGTGGCAGCACCCCCCGAGCCCGAAGCCACGCGGGTGCTGGCGGACGAGGGTGTCGCAGAAGATGAAGACCTTTACCTGAACTTGGCCGCTAGATCTTTGGTACCAGGGACTCTTGATCCTCCCTCCATCCCTTCCTCCTGGTCGGATGAATAGGCGTCCACTATCTCCCTCAGGTTCGGCGACTCCGAGCTAGAAGAAGTAGATGCCTCAGCACCAGACGCGGCTCGGCTCGCAGCAGGGTCGACTAAAGGGACCCCGGCAGGCACCGCTAAGGTGACGGGAGGATGATCGAGCTGCGGCTCGTCCCCCGGAACTGCTCTAATTCTCCTGTAGTGGCCGCGGTACCTCGGCGTATACCCTAGCAGCTTCCAGGCCGATCTGGTCTCGTGCCCTTTGTATCTCTCGACCTTCTTGTGATCGTCGATGTTCTTCCTCCAGCCTTCACTCACAGCTCGGCGTCGCCTCGCGTGCAGTTCTGCGCCACAAACAACAAAGGGTATCAGCTCGGCAACATAAAGGTTGAGCAAAACAAATAGAGAAAAGAAGCAGTAATTACTTGGGACGGCCCCGAGGTGGCGAGGGACCATCAGTCTCCTATCCTCGCCAGCGCCGAATTCCCAGTCCCCAGACACACAGAAGAGGTCCTCCTCGGCGTTCTTACTGGAATCCTCCAGGGCCAGGACGAAGCCTATTCGGCGCTGCTTCACCCGGAGATAGTAATTGTCTCCCCCAGCCTTACAGATGTCATAGACGTTCTCGATGTCATGAACACCCAGGTTGGTCCCCAAGATCTCGTTCAGTTTCGCCGTGCCTATGATGACTTTGAAGCCATTGGGCATCAGCTGGCACGGGGTAATCGACCACATGCTAAGGCAGGCCCTATGGAGGGGGTGCAGAGGAAATCTGACCCCGCCTTCGATCACGGAGATCAGAGGGAACGGCATCCAGCTGCAGGACTAGCCACGCGTGGCCTGGTCGATGGGATCCGCCGGCCTGAGGCGGACTCCCTCCGGGATGTTATAAGTAGCCCTAAACCTAGCCATGGCCTCGTCTGTATCTAACCGAAACCTAGGGATGCCCATGTCTAAAAGAAGAAGACAGCGGAAAGAAACCCTAAAGGTGAAGAAACCCTAAAAACCAGACAGGGGCACGAAGTTAGTTATAGAAACGGAAGGGCGAGTCAAAAACAGATCTGGGTGCGTCCTACGGTCGTCCTCGCCAGAAAAATCTCGAAGAACAGAGCAGAAATCGAAGGCAGGGGCGAAGGAAATCAGAAAGAAGAAAGAAAGGAGATGACCCTATTTATAGAAAGGGAACCCTCTTTGGGCGCCACTTTCGAATTCGAAGAGACGGATTTCGCAATCCGCGCCTGTTCCATCAATGAGACAGCGCATTCAGTGAAGAGGCTACACGTGTAGCCGTCGGTTCGCTTCCCAGGACGGACAGGACGAAGCATTTATTGCCTCAGAAAAGTTGAAGCGACACCAGGTAATGATCGCTGCATCCCCGGACAGGTTCTCTAGCTTCTGACCACTAAAGGCTAGGACGCTTAAGAGGTCAAAAGCTAGGGGGCAATTGTGTGAGGAGATTTCCAAAGCTCCAGGATTACGCTAATCACAGCCATCAAATGGGACTAAGCATTCTCACGTGCCATCCGCGCGCCACTTACGTGGCACCAAACTCACCTCGGCTACCAGGACAGGGGCCTAGCCGAAGTCAGGCAGGTCCGGGCCGCTAGCGCCGAGCTCGGCTACCCAGGTGCCCACCTCGGCTGAAAACTCCACCTCGGCCGAAGGTTCCGGGACGAAAACCAAAGCAGGAAGAGAATCTCCACTCGCGCCCTTCGCCCCCCACGTCATCGGACGCGTGGAGGAATAGGGGCGCGAGCCAGTGAGACAGATGCGACATCCAGCCGTCCACAATCTTCGCCAAATCCCTGACAGGGCGGCATCCAGCGCCTGAGGCCAAATCAGGGCAAGGCCCGAGGGTGGATCCGGTGGTACCCCTACCGCCAAAGGCATCCAACACAATCTGGCCCAACGTGACATGCATTTAATGCGATATGGGCCGATCCGACTGCCATTAAATGCAAAGTGGGCTGGATTGGACCGCATTTATTACTTTGTGGGCTGATGATGACTTCCCTGTCAAGTCATGGGATCCACACCAAAATATCATCCAAAGATATCGTCCAGGCGTCTATAAATAGAGCCTCATTTCACATGCAAAGGTACGCATAATCCAACCCAGAGAGTCGTTACTCTGCCCCTCTTCTTCCTCTCCTTCCTTTGTTCCAGTTCATTCACTGACTTAGGCATCGGAGAGCCTTGCGCCGCCCAGGCCAGGGTCCTCTGACAGTTTGCTCTTCCCTTTCAGGCTTTCAGGCAGCCGGTCGTCTTCTTCATTTGGATAAGTCCTGTAAGGCACCCCGATTATTGTGGGTCATTATTTTTCTGCACCTACAATGACAATAAAAGCCCATAAACCCTCCTAAATTGCTACCAAAAATCCTATAAATAGGAGAGCACTCCAAGAAGAAAAGACACACAATAGACTGCAGAAAATCTGGAAACTCAGACAGAAAAAGGCATCAGAAATCCAGAGAAAGAAAGAGAGAAAACTATGCGGAAGTTCTACACCGACCTCCTCTACAAGGTGACAAAAGTCCCTTGGGGGGTACCCCCCCAAGGTCCTTGCCTTCTCCTTCTGCCTCCAATGGCTTAGACGTGGCTTTTCAGCCCGTCTACTTAGTTTTTTATTGGACATAGGACCTCCTTTTGGTCTTTGTCCTCTAAAAACCTGAGGTTATAGCCAAGCCAAGCGAATCAATAGCATCCTCTGTTCTCATCTGCATAGATGATGGCGAAGTCCACATATGGCTTGCGACCGTCAATCTGAATGGGTCCCCCACAATCTCCTGAGAAGTTAGATCCTCATTTTCTTGCTTTTCATTGTAGTTTGTATTTTTTTTAAAGAGACAAAAATCACAACTCTTGTCTTTCATTATTGATAAGAATTGTAAATCGACTATAAACGCCAAAATCGGCTATAAATGCTAAAAAATTCGCCTTTCACGGAAAATCAAGAAAATGTCTCTTTTTTTAAATATATGTGCAATGGAAAACTTGAAAGAAGTTGATTTCCTTTTTACTTGCGAAGGTTGATCTCCGGATCACCACTTGCAATTCCAAGTAAAATAGAAAATCTGGCACACCCACACGAAAGAAATGTTGATGCACGCCTCTGCCCCCCCCCCTCCGGTTACGAAAGGGTCGGACCCAAACGGACTCCCACATCCGCCGACCTCGGTAGAACCGAGCGAGCAGAATGCGCCGGTCCATCACCTTGTGCCGCGTCTCGTTCTCCGGCCTAACAGCGAAAGAAGCGCAAAACCGGGCGGCAATCCTCTTCTTAGATTCGGGCGATGGGTTTCTTCTCCCGCAAGAGTAGCCCGGAGTCCTCTGCGCTCTTCTCCCTCGGCGATGAGCAAACCCGAGGGCCCTTCTTCCTGCGTTCAGTTTCTGTGAAACGATGCCGTACTCTGCCACCGGCCACAATCCGAACCAACAAGTTCGAATTCTTTTCTCCGATCACAGTTTCTAAAACGAGAGGAGTCTCCAATCCACTTCGTCTCTTTATGCCACAAAAGGACAAAAAACTATTTCTTTGACCAAGATAACCAAGATTTCAACTCTCTCTTGTTTCTATTTCTAGAAAACCAAACCGAAAAAACAGCAACACGTGCGTTGATGATGGTGGCAAGATCCGATCTTCTGCAACTCCCTAACCGCGTGGCTGCTCCTTTTCTGATTCGAATCACAGAACCAGACGAACTTAGAATCCCTGCCGCCTTTCTTCTTTCTTACTCTTCTCTGATTGTCACCAGCGATTATTAAGAAAAAACAACAGGAATGACGGAGAATAAAAGATTTGAAAGCGGGAAAAAGAAGAAGGAGAACGGGTTCTTTTGGGTAGCAGAGAATTTAAGAACGAGAGAGAATACAAGATTTGGAATTTGGAATTCGAAATTCGAAATTTCAAAATTTTATGTCTAAAATGGTTAAAAGGGCAAATTAGTATTGAAAAATGTGATCGTGTGGACGCAGGTACTGTAAGTGCAAAAAATGTAACTCACAAGAATAGGGGGGTGCCTGCACGGACTTATCCAAGGAGATTAGGGACACTGATGCCTCCGCCTGAAGCCTGAGAAAAGGAAGAAGAATAGAAGGTCAGAGGACCCTGGCCTGGGCGGCGCAAGGCTCTCCGATGCCTAAGTCAGTATATGAACTAGACAGAGGATGTAGATTTTTGGGGAAGAAGATGGCGTACCTGCATGTATTGTATTCGTTGGCCTCTTTGCTTGTGAACTGTTCTTGTGATTATATAGAGGAAGAGAGGAGGCAAAGGGGTAGTCGACTGTCTTGTCATAGCCCACATTGCCAGGTAGTAGGGAGGCGTGGTCCCATCGTAGCCTGCTATTTTTTAATTGCAGTCCCGTCGAGCCTGTCTTGTCCCATCTGGCCATATCCTGGCGCCTTGGGAGCTGTGGACAGCGATCTGTCAGGAGATATGGACTGTCCCTTTGTCTTGTCGCACGGGCCGTAGCTTGCTCGAGCGTCTATGGGAGGACAGTTGTCAGTGCTCAGTACTTTCATCGATATGAGGCGCTTGGCCGAGATGGAGTGTCTCGCCGAGCTGAGGACCTGGCGGAGATATAGGGCCCTGGCACCATTGCCGAAGTGGAAGGGGTTGGCACTGTCGCCGAGCTGGGCAGCCGAGGTCGGAGACGGCATGGCTTGGCTAGAGACTTCTGGCAAAGGTGTCGAGATGGAGCACTAGCCGAAGTGGGAGTGCTTTGGCCGAAGTGGATCCTGCCGAAGTGGAGCAGTCGGCATTGCTAAGGCGTGCACTGCCGAAGTGAGGGGAGTTGTGCACAGGAAGCGCGGAGCACGAGACCGAGCTTGCCGAGATGGACTTGCTGGTGCGGGGGCCTGGGATGGAGCATCTTGGCCGGGACTTTGATGAGTTCGGGAATTTCCCCGCACAAAGCCCCCCCCCTCCCCCGCTTCTGAGCTCATTAGACTTGTCTTTGAGGTCAGAAGCTAAGTATCATGGAGGACAACATTCGTGCCTTGGAGCTGCTTTTGTTTGGGATGACTGGCCGACGTGGGACCTGGAGCCCGTGTAGCCTTGATGGCAATGTGGCCGAACTGCATGAGCCGGGCACTGTTGCCGAGCCAAAGGACGATACTTCTGCTGAGCTTAGGCCGAAGACAATCCCAAGGTGTATGAACCTGAGGTAATCTGAGGCTGAGACAGAGAAGCCTGGGGTGTCAACCTGATGACAGTCTCTGCTGAGGTCGAGATGGATGTACCTAAGACCTGTATGAGGCCGAGCCAGCGTGAGACCGTAGCCAGCACGTGGACGGACCGGCATTAGGTCGTGAAATGTGGTCAAGACCAGCATGAGGCCGAAACCAACGTGAGGAGGAAACCAGCACGTGGACGGACCAGCATGAGGTCGTGAAATGCGGACGAGACCAGCATGAGGCCGAAACCAACGTGAGGCGGAAACCAGCACGTGGACGGACCGGCATGAGGTCGTCTAGAGGCCAAGAATCCTGGGTGTATAAACCTGACGACTTGGTGGCCCTGTTGCCGAACGCGAGTCACGCCTGAGTGTATAAAACGACCCCAGGGTGAGCTCGGTGGCTCTGATGCCGAACGCGAGTCACGCCTGAGTGTATAAAACGACCCCAGGGTGAGCTCGGTGGCTCTGTTGCCGAACGCGAGTCATGCCTGAGTGTATAAAACGACCTCAGGGTGAACTCGGTGGCTCTGATGCCGAACGCGAGTCATGCCTGAGTGTATAAAACGACCCCAGGGTGAGCTCGGTGGCTCTGTTGCCGAACGCTAGTCATGCCTGATTGTATAAAACGACCTCAGGGTGAGCTCGGTGGCTCTGATGCAGAACGCGAGTCATGCCTGAGTGTATAAAACGAACTCAGGGTGAGCTCGGTGGCTCTGAAGGACTGATGGCGGTAGAGGACTGTGCGATCAAGGCTGACAGCAGAGGACCGTGCCGTCGAAATGACGGTAGAGGGTCGTACGATCAAAGCCGACAGTAGAGGGTCGTGTCGGTGTCATCGAAGCCGCGGCGCCATCGAAGCTGACAGTAGAGGACCGTGCCGCCGAAATGACGGTAGTGGGTCGTGCGATCGAAGCTGACGGGCAGTCGAAGCTGAGAGATGACAGGTGACGTCTAGCTGCCTCCCGAGCTGGAGGAGACGTCTGCAGAGCTGGGGGCTGCTAGCGAGCTGGAGACAGCTACCGAGCTGGAGACGTCCGCCGAGCTGGAAGCTATCTCTTCACTTTCGTAAAGGTTGAACCGCTCCCGGGCTCGGGCCTCGTCTGCTTCTTGCCTGACGAATCGGTTTATCCTGGTTATCAGCGCTGCCATAGTGTCCACGGGATGCATGGCCAAGTCTCCCCGAAGCTCGTTGCCTGGTAGGAGGGCTTGTTGGAAAGACAGGACTGTTATTGGATCTGAGACATTCTCGATCTGGCTGTGGACAACCCAGAACCTCTTGGCGCACTGCGTGATGTTCTCGGTCTGCTTCATTCTGAGGGCCATAAGGTCGACGACTGTCCTTGGGGTGACCCAGTGAACTTGGAAATTCGTCATGAAGGAACTTCGGAGCTGCTGCCAACTTTTGATTGATCCCGGGGGGAGTGCGCAGAACCATTTTAGGGGGAGGTCCCCGAGGCTGGAAGAGAAGATTCTGCAGTTCAGGTGGCCTGCACCGCTCCACACCGACATCCTCTGAGTGAAGTGCCGGAGGTGTGCTGCTGGGTCCGAGGTTCCATCGTAAACGACGAACCTCGGGACTTTGAAATCTTCAGGAAGTGGGAAGCCTCTGATCTCTAGAGAGAAGGGAGATGCGCCGAAATCGTGAGAGTTCGCCTGAACTTGAGAGAAGCCGACCATCTCCATACGCTGTCGTACTGCTTGTTCTATACGTCGATCAAGCCACTCTCTGGAGTCGCGGTTGCTACCCGAGCTTTCGCTATGGGCCCGGTTGCTTCTGTTGTCCTTCAAGATGCGCCTTTTGGAAGGTAGAGTCGAGGTCGAATCCTTAGAGGATGAACTCGATCGAGTATCCTGCTGTTGGACGCTTGCTGGACCAGATCTTGCTCCCGACCTTCCCCGGCAGGGGACAGTCGGCAGCGGCGCCGATAGTGTCAGTGGTTCTTTTCCCTTTCTGGTTTTTCGAGGCATGCTGTTCGGGAGGAAGATGACTTTTTGTAGCCGTTCCCCACAGACGGCGCCAATTGTAAGTGCAAAAAATGTAACTCACAAGAATAGGGGGTGCCTGCACGGACTTATCCAATGAGATTAGGGACACCGATGCCTGCGCCTGAAGCCTGGGAAAAGGAAGAAGAATAGAAGGTCAGAGGACCCTGGCCTGGGCGGGACAAGGCTCTCCGATGCCTAAGTCAGTATATGAACTGGACAGAGGATGGAGATTTTTGGGGAAGAAGATGGCGTACCAGCGTGTATTGTATTCGTTGGCCTCTTTGCTTGTGAACTGTTCTTGTGATTATATAGAGGAAGAGAGGAGGCAAAGGGGTAGTCGACTGTCTTGTCATAGCCCACATTGCCAGGTAGTAGGGAGGCGTGGTCCCATCGTAGCCTGCTATTCTTTAATTGCAGTTCCGTCGAGCCTGTCTTGTCCCATCTGGCCATATCCTGGCACCTTGGGAGCTGTGGACGGCGATCTGTCAGGAGATATGGACTGTCCCTTTGTCTTGTCGCACGGGCCGTAGCGTGCTTGAGCGTCTATGGGAGGACAGCTGTCAGTGCTCAGTACTTTCATCGATATGAGGCGCTTGGCCGAGATGGAGTGTCTCGCCGAGCTGAGGACCCGGCGGAGATATAGGGCCCTGGCACCGTTGCCGAGGTGGAAGGGGCTGGCACTGTCGCCGAGCTGGGCAGGCGAGGTCGGAGACGGCATGGCTTGGCTAGAGACTTCTGGCAAAGGTGTCGAGATGGAGCACTAGCCGAAGTGGGAGTGCTTTGGCCGAAGTGGATCCTGCCGAAGTGGAACAGTCTGGCATTGCTAAGGCGTGCACTGCCGAAGTGAGGGGAGTTGTGCACAGGAAGCGCGGAGCACGAGACCGAGCTTGCCGGGATGGACTTGCTGGTGCGGGGGCCTGGGATGGAGCATCTTGGCCGGGACTTTGATGAGTTCGGGAATTTCCCCACACAAAGCCCCCCCCCCCCCCCGCTTCTGAGCTCATTAGACTTCTCTTTGAGGTCAGAAGCTAAGTATCATGGAGGACAACACTCGTGCCTTGGAGCTGCTTTTGTTTGGGATGACTGGCCGGCGTGGGACCTGGAGCCCGTGTAGCCTTGATGGCAATGTGGCCGAACTGCATGAGCCGGGCACTGTTGCCGAGCCGAAGGACGATACTTCTGCTGAGCTTGGGCTGAAGTCAATCCCAAGGTGTATGAACCTGAGGTAATCTGAGGCCGAGACAGAGAAGCCTGGGGTGTCAACCTGATGACAGTCTCTGCTGAGGTCGAGATGGTTGTACCTAAGACCTGTATGAGGCCGAGCCAGCGTGAGACCGTAGCCAGCACGTGGACGGACCGGCATTAGGTCGTGAAATGTGGTCGAGACCAGCATGAGGCCGAAACCAACGTGAGGAGGAAACCAGCACGTGGACGGACCAGCATGAGGTCGTGAAATGCGGTCGAGACCAGCATGAGGCTGAAACCAACGTGAGGCGGAAACAAGCACGTGGACGGACCGGCATGAGGTCGTCTAGAGGCCAAGAATCCTGGGTGTATAAACCCGACGACTTGGTGGCCCTGTTGCCGAACGCGAGTCACGCCTGAGTGTATAAAACGACCCCAGGGTGAGCTCGGTGGCTCTGTTGCCGAACGCGAGTCATGCCTGAGTGTATAAAACGACCTCAGGGTGAACTTGGTGGCTCTGATGCCGAACGCGAGTCATGCCTGAGTGTATAAAACGACCCCAGGGTGAGCTCGGTGGCTCTGTTGCCGAACGCTAGTCATGCCTGATTGTATAAAACGACCTCAGGGTGAGCTCGGTGGCTCTGATGCAGAACGCGAGTCATGCCTGAGTGTATAAAACGAACTCAGGGTGAGCTCGGTGGCTCTGAAGGACTGATGGCGGTAGAGGACTGTGCGATCAAGGCTGACAGCAGAGGACCGTACCGTCGAAATGACGGTAGAGGGTCGTACGATCAAAGCCGACAGTAGAGGGTCGTGTCGGTGTCATCGAAGCCGCGGCGCCATCGAAGCTGACAGTAGAGGACCGTGCCGCCGAAATGACGGTAGTGGGTCGTGCGATCGAAGCTGACGGGCGGTCGAAGCTGAGAGATGACAGGAGACGTCTAGCTGCCTCCCGAGCTGGAGGAGACTTCTGCAGAGCTGGGGGCTGCTAGCGAGCTGGAGACAGCTGCCGAGCTGGAGACGTCCGCTGAGCTGGAAGCTATCTCTTCGCTTTCGTAAAGGTTGAACCGCTCCCGGGCTCGGGCCTCGTCTGCTTCTTGCCTGACGAATCGGTTTATCCTGGTTATCAGCGCTGCCATAGTGTCCACGGGATGCATGGCCAAGTCTCCCCGAAGCTCGTTGCCTGGTAGGAGGGCTTGTTGGAAAGACAGGACTGTTATTGCATCTGAGACATTCTCGATCTGGCTGTAGACAACCCAGAACCTCTTGGCGAACTGCGTGATGTTCTCGGTCTGCTTCATTCTGAGGGCCATAAGGTCGGCGGCTGTCCTTGGGGTGACCCAGTGAACTTGGAAATTCGTCATGAAGGAACTTCGGAGCTGCTGCCAACTTTTGATTGATCCCGGGGGGAGTGCGCAGAACCATTTTAGGGGGAGGTCCCCGAGTCTGGAAGAGAAGATTCTGCAGTTCAGGTGGCCTGCACCGCTCCACACCGACATCCTCTGAGTGAAGTGCCGGAGGTGTGCTGCTGGGTCCGAGGTTCCATCGTAAACGACGAACCTCGGGACTTTGAAATCTTCAGGAAGTGGGAAGCCTCTGATCTCTAGAGAGAAGGGAGATGCGCCGAAATCGTGAGAGTTCGCCTGAACTTGAGAGAAGCCGGCCATCTCCATACGCTGTCATACTGCTTGTTCTATACGTCGATTAAGCCACTCTCTGGAGTCGCGGTTGCTACCCGAGCTTTCGCTATGGGCCCGGTTGCTTCTGTTGTCCTTCAGGATGCGCCTTTTGGAAGGTAGAGTCGAGGTCGAATCCTTAGAGGATGAACTCGATCGAGTATCCTGCTGTTGGACGCTTGCTGGACCAGATCTTGCTCCCGACCTTCCCCGGCGGGGGACAGTCGGCAGCGGCGCCGATAGTGTCAGTGGTTCTTTTCCCTTTCTAATTTTTCGAGGCATGGTGTTCGGGGGGAAGATGACTTTTTGTAGCCGTTCCCCACAGACGGCGCCAATTGTAAGTGCAAAAAATGTAACTCACAAGAATAGGGGGGTGCCTGCACGGACTTATCCAATGAGATTAGGGACACCGATGCCTGCGCCTGAAGCCTGGGAAAAGGAAGAAGAATAGAAGGTCAGAGGACCCTGGCCTGGGCGGCGCAAGGCTCTCCGATGCCTAAGTCAGTATATGAACTAGACAGAGGATGTAGATTTTTGGGGAAGAAGATGGCGTACCTGCGTGTATTGTATTCGTTGGCCTCTTTGCTTGTGAACTGTTCTTGTGATTATATAGAGGAAGAGAGGAGGCAAAGGGGTAGTCGACTGTCTTGTCATAGCCCACATTGCCAGGTAGTAGGGAGGCGTGGTCCCATCGTAGCCTGCTATTCTTTAATTGCAGTCCCGTCGAGCCTGTCTTGTCCCATCTGGCCAAATCCTGGCGCCTTGGGAGCTGTGGACGACGATCTGTCAGGAGATATGGACTGTCCCTTTGTCTTGTCGTACGGGCCGTAGCGTGCTTGAGCGTCTATGGGAGGACAGCTGTCAGTGCTCAGTACTTTCATCGATATGAGGCGCTTGGCCGAGATGGAGTGTCTCGCCGAGCTGAGGACCTGGCGGAGATATAGGGCCCTGGCACCGTTGCCGAGGTGGAAGGGGCTGGCACTGTCGCCGAGCTGGGCAGGCGAGGTCGGAGACGGCATGGCTTGGCTAGAGACTTCTGGCAAAGGTGTCGAGATGGAGCACTAGCCGAAGTGGGAGTGCTTTGGCCGAAGTGGATCCTGCCGAAGTGGAGCAGTCTGGCATTGCTAAGGCGTGCACTGCCGAAGTGAGGGGAGTTTGCACAGGAAGCGCGGAGCACGAGACCGAGCTTGCCGGGATGGACTTGCTGGTGCGGGGGCCTGGGATGGAGCATCTTGGCCGGGACTTTGATGAGTTCGGAAATTTCCCCACACAGGTACATATGGCTGCAAATAGTCTAGCTGAATAGATTAGAGGCCTTAAAAAAAATTTGCCTAATATGAAGGGTGAATAAATTTCACTTCAGGGACTTCTCGCTAATTTACTTGTTGAGTAGTACCTTCGAAGAAAACAAAACGAAACAAAAAAGAAAAAGAAAAAAAAATGGTCGCATGCTGGATGTATACAGCGGGTCCTTCAGTTCTTCACTTGTGCGATTGGCATAAAACCCTCGGCCTCGGCAAAGTAGACCCCTGAACCCGACCTTCTTTATAAACCCTTCCGTCTTCCATGCGAAATCAGGTCGAAAAGTAGGGATATTTTTCACACAAAGATGGCGTTTTCTTCTCCAAACTTCGCATTGTGCAATCCTCTTCTCTCTTCGAAAGGCCATTACATCGCAATCGATTCCCAAAACCCTAGCAGCGAAATCTCGATCGTCGAGGTCAAACGATCTGCTGAAAGCGATTGCAGATCTCTTGCTGTCAATGCAGTCTTGAGAGACCGAGATTTCAATGGAAAGGAAACGACTTTTGAGATCAGGAGCATGTTGCAGAGCGGAGGGGGGGATGTTGCAGCAGAGAAGAAGGATTCTGATATCGCTGACTTGAATTCTTTCGCCGATATTGATGATGGAGGATGTAACGGGGACTGTAACGGTGGTAACGGGAGATTTCGGCGTGGAGGAGGCGGGGAAGGGGATGGTGATGGGGATGGTGATGGAAGGGATGATAGAGAAGAAGAGGAATTTGGGGTTTTGTTGAAGTTTGATGAGGTGATTAGAGAGGCGGAAGCTCGTGGTGTGAGTCTTCCTCGGGATATGTTGGAGGCTGCGAAGACGATTGGGGTTCGCAGAGGTCTTCTTCTTCGGTATTTCGATTTGCAGGTAGTGGGTTCTCATGTGCCTCATTTGCATTGTAGCTGTTACGTAACGGTTTTGGCTCGTTTTGTACCGGTTTTGGGGAGATCCCTCACCCCGAGCAAACATTTTTTTGGTCAAGTGGGACCCACTATGATCCCGTCATCCACCGGGGTGGAGCCCTGTTATGTCGTCGATCCTTGACTATTGGATTTAAATTGGGCTCAAAACGGGGCCATTAGAAAACCGTTAAAATTGAGGGCCATCGAGATTTTATATTTTATATAGAAGTTGGGTCATCGAGAATTTTTGATACTGCACATTCACATCGATGAATGCCAGGTGGGCACAACCACTTGGTGGTCATGTCCAATACTCACAACAAGGTGGGGGCCGACTTTTTCATCAATTTGAACCAGCATGAAGTCCTTGTGCGATGCACGTGATAAGTCTCGTGTGACCTAAATGATATTAAAATTAATATTTCTTTTATATAAATCTATTTATAATAAAATAATTAAAAAATTCAAATCAACCAAAATATTATGAAAACTAAACCTTTCTTCCTTTAATCTACGTCAGCATACACTTTTCGTCTTAAAAATAAAGGATTCATATGCATTTTTGCTTCATTTTTCATACTATATCAAAACTTTGAAAATATCCTTAATTTATAGAGTTGGAAGGCATTCCTTTGAATTGGGTTACATCTACACAAATGGGCCCAAGAGACATTTTATTGAAAAGGCACATATTTAGCCCAAGAGACACCTTTTATTGAAAAGGCAAATATTATGTGTTTTTAAAAGGACACGTTCACAAATGAGCCCTAAGAAGCTAATGTGGCTTCTCTTAAGGCTAGAATTGGATTTTTTTTTTTTCCAACCAACATTCAGCTTTAAAGAGAAAGATGAGACACACATGGCCCCCGCCCTCACCCACTGATTAGAATGGGACTAACTAACCGTTGGATTAATAGTTTAGAATTTTTTTTAATTTATATAGAACTGTAAGACTTGTGAGCCATAGATCAAAGGGTTAGGATGATCTAATGGGACTAAAATTTTACGCAGAGGCAGTCTAGATCCACGATTCAACACATTTTCCTTGTGGCCCTATATATATATATATATATGTTTTGACGAGTCAAAGGGCATGGGAGGTTGAAAGATCTTGATGAGGGCACAAAACCAACCCATCTGGGTGGGCCAGTGCTCATGTGCATGCATCTCGCGTAGCATTGCTATGCCAAATGCTTACTGGGGACCACCTAATTACCACAAAAAAAAAGAAGAAAAAAGAAAACGAAAGGAAAGAAAACGTCATGGATCCGGGCACCAATCTGAATGGACTAGACCATTGGATTGAGTGTGAAAATTTTTATTTACTTGAATTTGTTAGATATGTAGACCACAAATCAAGAGATTAAGATCGTTCAATTGACTTGAAATTTTATATCTAGATTTTTTGATCCCCTTCTCTCCCATGATCTGTGGCTCCACAGGTGGGTCCTTGCAGTTTTCTTGTAGAGGAGCCACCTACAATGAGATGGTGCAATGAACCTATGGTGAGATGGCGTGACGAACCCACCTGGGCCCACCCCATGATCAAGTTACCTCCCTCACACACACAACTCGCATGATTTGCCACAAGCCCATATTTGACACTCATCCAACTGTTGCTCACTTTTTTGGATTGAAATCCAAAAGTACGACGCCTTCTAGCACCACTAAACTTAAAGGTCGTACCAAGGAGTTAAGATGATCTAATGGGTTGATATTTTGTAGACCCATAGGTATCATTGACAATGGTGGCGTGAAGATTTTCTTCCGGGGCAAGCGATAGTTGATTGATGTGGCAAAACCTGAATTTTCTTTTTGGGGGACCGATAATATTTTATATTTATTGTTTTGTACTAAGCATTAAAAAACAAATTTAGTTTTTTTTGCAGATTCTTTTTAATAATATTAAAAGAAAAATCCTAAATTTTAAAATGCCTCAATTTTTTAAAGACATGATTTATTAATACTTCGTTAGGATAGTTGAAATACGGAAATAATAAGGCTAGTCATAATGCATCCAAACAGCCCAAAATATTCATTTATGCCTTATTTTAGAGCTGGGAGGTAAATCTCACTCTAATTAAAGTAGGACCGCCCACTGGATCGATCACTTAAACCAATCCACCCACAATTAATCAATGGAAGTTTATTGGACTTATGATTGTTTGAGAGCCACAATCGTAGTGGTAGACATGGATGGCTGAAAATCCATTGATTGGTTACTTACATTCGTTTGATTGCCCACAATCTGACATAGGAGCGGGAGGTCCATACTATATGGGTCTTGTGTTTGATCAAGCCGTAGATTGTTCGGATTGATTTATCGGCTAAATGGGCTTTTGATCCATTGGGTCGAGACCCAACATATAAGGGTTGGCACCTTTTCCTTTTCTCGATTGGTATGAACGTGTCTCCCAAAGATTGAAGACTATACAAGCAGTAGATTAGCGATCTTCTACTTTATCCTTATGTTTGCTTATTTGATTATTGATCCAGTTAGAGTTGATCTTTAATTTCGAGTTTTCCAAATCAATCGAAGATCTATTCATTTCAGCCCACTGCCCCACTAGATAGTTTGATTTTGCCATTTGAGACTACATGTCTACATCACAATGCCTATGGTAGATATGGATGGTTGAAATTCCATTGATTAGTTACTTGTGATTGTTTGATGGGCCACGATGTCTGCAGTTAGGCGTGTACACGAATCAGATTGGTGCGGATTAGGCCAAATCCGTCACCAAGCCGTTACCTACGGATTGATGGATTTAGAATCCGCCTCCAATCCATGGCTGTTAAAAACCGATCCAATCCGATCCGTGGAGGACCGGATCGGATCAATTTAATCCGTTCAATCTGTTGAATCTAATGTTAAAGAAAATTTGAAGAGCATGCTCTCAAGGCTAGGGTGAAATTTGGTCTAGGGTTTCATTTGTCCAACCGGTCTACGTGCACCGAAAAACAAGCCTGAAAAAGGCCCTGAAGCTCTCCCCTACCCTAGGATCTCATTTCAAAAGGAGATCCTAGGGTAGAGTACGTTTCAGGGCCTTTTTCAGGCTCTTTTTTTCGGTGCATGCAGACTTTTCCTTCATTTGTCATACTTATATATAAAAGTGAATTACATTTTGACCCCTGAAGTTTTTCTTCTTTTATATTTAGACCCCTCAAGTCTTTTATATTTATATTTAATGTCAACGGATTGGATCGGATTGAATCCGCGGATTAAGGGTGAAATCCGTCACCGATCCATTGCTAACGGATTTCAAGATTTTCAATCCGTCACCAATCCATTTACCTTCGGTTCGGTTAAAAATCCGCGGATCGGATCGGTTTTACGGATCAGCTGATTTTTTGTGCACCTCTACTGCAGTAGGCATGAATGGTTGATAGGATACCATTGATGGTAATTCTCCAATGCCATGAGAAGGTGAACAGTCAATGTGTGAATGATATGATAATGCAAGTTATGGGTTCAGATCCTTTGAGTATCTCTCAAACATTTTCCATGAGGGGTGTGGAACTCCACAGTGGGGCCTGCCCACCTATTTTATATTTATACTGCTCAAAATAATACCATATCCTCAAGTGGACCTCTGACGCAGCCAGAGATTGATAGATCAATCTCCCGAACGATTGATCGAATCCAAGATGGATTCTAGCCCTAAGGCACAGCACAAACCATAACACACGAGAGATAACTCACAAAGATAACTTGGATTAATTGATAATAAGCATGAAAATTACATTAGGGCTCTTCTGTTTATATAGAGCATCATGTATGCTAATGAGGAAAGCTACTAATTCTAATTAATAATAAATTTAGAAAGCAAGCAAACAAAGCAATATTACTAATCTAAAAATTAGGAAACGGTGAAGCACATGTGGACCCCATCAGTTGGGTCCGTCAAGGCTTGCGGTTGTGGGTCCCTGTCTTGAATAGGGATCGGACTGCATCAACTATCCCCGGCTTGAAAGAACTCGACTCCGGCGAATTAATCGCTTGATAGCGCTCATAAAGATCTGGATTCAGACGCTGGAAGTCTGTAGCAGTAATCCAGGTAGCATCGGAGACGGGTCTGTTTTGCCAACGAACAAGGAACTTTTGAAAGCCGCCGTGACGAGTAGAAACAATTTGATCATCAAGAACATCAATGATTTTATCAGGCGGTGGCGGAGCAGCTGGTAACGTAATGAGTTGCTCGTCAGAATCATCTTCATTATCATGCCCACGATAAAGAGTGAGATCGGCAACATTGAATGTAGGGCTGATACCAATATCAGACGGTAACTCGAGAGTATATGCATTCGAACTAAGCTTTTTGATCACTTTGAATGGACCGGTATTCCGCGGATGTAATTTCTTGTTTGCACCTGGGGGTAACCTTTCCGGATGAATACGGACCATAACCAAGTCTCCTTCAGAAAACTCCAGAAAACGACGACGTTTGTCAGCATGAGCCTTGTAACTGTCATTGCTGGCTGCAATATGTCGTCGAACTTCATCATGTATTTGTTGCATATGTTTGATGAAGTTATTAGCTTCAGCACAAGGGCGTGCTTCAACAGGTAAAGGGACAAGATCAATAGGCAAGAGCGGTCGAACACCTGTGACTGCTTCAAATGGTGAGATACCTATGGACCGATTAACTGAATTGTTGTAAGCAAATTCAGCCATAGGTAGAATTTGATCCCATGTAGTAATATGATCACGTACAAGGCATCGTAACAATTGGCCAAGGCTTCTATTAACAACTTCAGTTTGGCCATCAGTCTGCGGATGATAAGCAGTAGAGAAGTGAAGCTTTGTTTTTGTTGTCATCCACAAAGTCTTCCAAAAGTAACTCATAAATTTAGTGTCACGATCTGAAACGATTGTTTTGGGGATGCCATGAAGACGGACAACCTCTTTGAAGAACAGTTGAGCTACTTTATAAGCATCAGATGTTGTGTTGCATGGAATAAAATGAGCCATTTTAGAAAAAGGATCAACAACAACAAAGATCGAATCAAATTTCCGTACAGTCTTTGGAAGTCCTAACACAAAATCCATACTGATATTTTCCCATGGTGCATTAGGAATAGGCAATGGCTGATATAAACCTGTATTTTTCTTGTTTCCTTTAGCCAATTGACAGGTGCGACATCGCTCACATAGGCTGATAACATGAACCCGCATGCGCGGCCAATAGAAACGATCATCTACAAGAGCGAGTGTCTTGTCACGTCCCAAATGACCACTACAACCTCCATAATGTAATTCACGAACAACATGTTCTCGAAAAGAAGTAGCAGGGAGGCAAAGTTTGTTACCTCGGAATAAGAATCCATCATGTAGGCTGTAATGAGGGTGCTTATCCTTGTTGCCGTTAAAAAAATCCGCAAAGATGATACCGAAATCCTTGTCATTGGTATATTCTTGCTTTATTTGGTCAAAACCTGTAACAGTGACTGCCATAGTAGTGAGGAGATGTTTCCGACGACTCAAAGCATCAGCTACCATATTTTCTTTGCCAGCTTTATGACGGAGACTGAATGTGAATTGTTGAAGGAAAGAGCTCCATTTAATTCGATGATCACTAACATGTTGTTGGGACTGAATATGCTTCAATGCCTCGTGATCGGAATATAAGACAAAGTCGTTGCCAACCAAATAATGACGCCAATGTCGCAATGCTTGCACAACGGCGTAGAATTCGAGATCATAAATAGAATATCGGCGTTTGGCATCGGAGAACTTTTCGCTAAAAAAATGCAATCGGGTGACCTTCTTGGCTAAGAACTCCTCCGATTCCGATCTGAGAAGCATCACAAGCAACTTCAAAGACTTTGGTAAAATCTGGAAGTCGAAGGACAGGGGCTTCCGTGATCATGCTCTTGATTTCGCCAAATGCTCTAGTTGCTGCACTAGTCCATTTAAATTCACCCTGTTTCATACAATTAGTGATTGGAGCCATAATACTGCTGAAATCTCGAATGAACCTTTTATAGAAAGTAGCAAGTCTGTGAAAACTACGAACTTCAGTGAGAGTTTGTGGAATAGGCCAATCGAGGATAGCTTGAATCTTGGATGGGTCCATTGCGATACCCTTAGAAGAGACAACAAAGCCAAGGAAAATCACAGAATGACTCATAAAAGTACACTTCTTTAGATTAGCATAGAAGCGTTCCCGGCGAAGAAGTTCAAATATGCTCTTCAAGTGATCAAGATGCTCCCGTTTGGATTTACTATAAATCAAGATATCATTGAAGTAGACAACAACGAACTTCCCAATAAACGGGTTGAGCAATTGATTCATAACACGCATGAATGTGCTAGGAGCATTAGAAAGACCAAAAGGCATAACAAGCCATTCATAAAGACCATCTTTAGTTTTAAAGGCTGTCTTCCATTCATCACCTGGCCTAATTCTAATTTGATGATAACCACTGCGAAGATCAATTTTAGAAAAAACAGAAGCACTAGTCATCAAATCAAGCATATCATCAAGTCTAGGAATAGGAAAGCGATACTGTACAGTGATTTTATTGATGGCACGACTATCCACGCACATACGCCAGCTTCCATCCTTCTTTGGTGTGAGGAGAGCGGGTACGGCACATGGACTTAGGCTTTCCCGAATATATCCCCGTAGCAATAGATCATCAACTTGTTTCTTGAGTTCAGCATGTTCGGAAGGACTCATCCGATAAGCACGAAGATTAGGGAGAGATGCTCCAGGAGTTAAATCTATTGCATGCTGGATGTCTCGCATCGGTGGCAATTCATTGGGAAGCTCATCAGGAATTAAATCAGAAAATTCATCGAGCAATGGTTGTACCTCTTGGGGAGGGGATGGGGTGGAGTTTTTACTTGAGTCGGTCACCTGTCTGGTAACCAAAGCATACATCACACCTTGCTCTTGACTTTCAACTTCAAATTTGCGCATGGTGAGGATGTGAGGAGAGGCAGTATGAGTAGATTGCTTTACAGAAAATGGAGTTTCCATGGGCTTCAACTGAATTTGGCGTCCATTCCATTTGAAAGTGTAGGTGTTATCCGAATGATCAGTGATGATTTTCAAGCGCCTTAGCCAAGGTCTGCCAAATAAGATGTGGGCAACATTCATTGGAATAACATCACATTTGACATTATCTTCATACGAGCCCATCTTCAAGGGAACAATGCACTGGCGGTTGACGGGAATTGAATAATCATTTACCCATGCAACTCTGTAAGGTCTCGGGTGCTTTATAGTTGGCAACTGAAGTTTATCAACTGCATCTTTGGATATGACACTCATAGCACTTCCACCATCAATGATGGCATTGCAAGCTCGTCCTTTACAAGTGACTCTTGTTCGGAAAATAGGAGCTTGGTTTTCATCGTCATCTTCAATACCATCTGCAACCAATAGGCGGCGGTGAAGGAAAAGTAATGGGCTGTCATCATCAGCTGTGTAGACCTCAAGTGCGGACTCTGGATCTGTTGGAAATTGTGCATCAGGTTTCTCCATTTCGATTTCCTCATCATACTGTTCGTCATCATAAGGTTCACCATCACAATGCAGATTCCTGTGAGGACATTCTCTAGCATAATGACCTCAATTTTTGCAAGAATGACAGACAATGTCGCGCTTAGCGATTATCCCAGTGCCTCTAGCATTATTCTGATTTGGTGTCCACTTTTGAATGAGCTGAGGGTTCTGTGGACCCTGCGGTGAAGCTTGTGGCTGCCTTTGGAGTTGGTTCGGTGGTTGGTGTGAAGGTGGTCGGAACCCTTGCTGTGGAGTCCGATTGAAAGTAGAATCGGGACCTTTTTTATAGGGCTCCCCGGCTTGGTTACCGAAACGTCGCCCAGTGTGCTGACGCAGCGTTTGCTCAACGCGTCGTGCCTTGCTAGAAATTGCATCAACAGTGGCGAAGTCAAATACAGCCAATTTATCCTATATATCTGGACGCAATCTTTCTTGATAACGGGTGACCATCAAGCGATCATCTTCATTAGACTTGCATCGAATACAAAGCTCATGGAACTTATGAGTGTAATCATCTATGGTCATAGAACCTTGCTGAAGATTGATAAGCTCGCTATTAAATGAATCAATGTAGTCAGAAGGCAAGAACTTATCTTCCAGTCTTTCTTTCATAATTTCCCAACGTGTAATAGGAGGGCGACCCATTTGCACATTGTGGTCATCAATATTTTTCCACCAAATTCGAGCAGGACCTTTTAACTTCATCTTGACAAAAGCGACTCGTTGAGGATCTTCAATATGATACCAAGTGAAATAATCCTCAATTGAAGTAAGCCAATCAAGAAGGGCGCGAGCATCACCTTGACCAGAAAAATCAGCAACCTCTAATTTGATTTTCCGCGAGAGATCATCTTGGCGCGGGCCAGGCGGAAAATTGTCAGCGGCTCGGTCTGCAAAGAGACGTTGAAAGAATTCTTGGATTGATTCTCGGGGAATATTTTCCAATTGGTGAGAGTGTGAACCAGAAGTGCTGGAAGATTCGCCATGAGGGTTTGAAGGAGCCTTAGTAAGTTCATTGACAGTGAGTTGTAAGGCGTCGACCCGTTCATATAAATCTCTAATGCAATCATCGCGCTGAATGTCAGAGAGTCTGCCACAAAAATTTTGCCCGGTGCGAGTAGCCATTGACGCAGACACTTTTTTTTTTTTTTTTTTAATGTCTGCTGCTAGTGGGCTGGTTTTAGGTCGGACTCAGGTCAAGCCCAGACTGCAGGTCAGGCCCAAACTCCAGAACTCAGACAGAGAATGGCACGTGAGTGTGCTTTTTTTTTATTTCAGCTCGAACGACGTGGAGAGAAGAAAATAAAAGACGGATGGTTGCTTACAGCTTACTTGGATGGACAGAAGGCGCTGGATGCAAGATAGCGATGGAGGAGGTCCAGCGACGGTGACGACATGCGGGATGCTGGTTGCTGGGTGCTCGCTAAGGCTGCTGGAGTTCGGCAGTGGTGTCATGATGCGGAATAGCGAGACGGAGATGAAAACGATCGATGGTGCAAGGTATGCCCTCAACGCAACTCGCCTTCTCTTCTTTCTCTTCTTCTGCGACTCTCTGTTCCCTCTTTTTTTTTTTTTGGTTTCTGATGGGTGGGTTTTGACGAGGCTGGAGGGAAGATGGGGGATGGGATTCGGGATGGGGTTCTGGGTCTCGGTAGATGGCCGGACGTTGGGTTTGGGTGGCTGGCGGTGTGGGATTTGTACGTTGGGGATGGATTTGGGTTTTATGTATGGTGCAGGCCTTGGAAGGGGTCGGTTGTGATGGGTAGATGTCTGGGGGTTTGTGTGATTTAGGGTTAGGTTTGGGGATTTTGTTTGTGGTTAGGGAATTAGGGTTTCGGGATTTTAGGGTTTCGGTCTGGGGTATTCGGCTTGAGAAATTGGGTTCGGCTGAAGAGCTGTGGGGTGGATTTGGATTTTATGTATGGTGCAGGCCGTGGAAGGGCGGGTGTGATGGATTAGATGACTGGGGGTTTGTATGGTTTAGGGTTTGGTTTGGGGATTTTGTTAGTGGTTAGGACGTTTGGCAGGGGTGGAAGCGTGACAGTGGGGATGGTGGTGGGTTTCGGTGACTGGATTTTTGGAGGGCCTTAGGGTCGGTTTTTTTTTCTGGATTGTGGGAAGGTTTGCGGATGACGATGGTGGGATGTAGAGAGAGAGAGGGGATAAAGAGGGAATTCCGGGAAGGACAGACGTCTCCCCGGCGATCGATCTTCGGCTCTGATACCAAATTGACGCAGCCAGAGATTGATAGATCAATCTCCCGAAGGATTGATCGAATCCAAGATGGATTCTAGCCCTAAGGCACAGCACAAACCATAACACACGAGAGATAACTCACAAAGATAACTTGGATTAATTGATAATAAGCATGAAAATTACATTAGGGCTCTTCTGATTATATAGAGCATCATGTATGCTAATGAGGAAAGCTACTAATTCTAATTAACAATAAATTTAGAAAGCAAGCAAACAAAGCAATATTACTAATCTAAAAATTAGGAAACGGTGAAGCACATGTGGACCCCATCAGTTGGGTCCGTCAAGGCTTGCGGTTGTGGGTCCCTGTCTTGGATAGGGATCGGACTGCATCAACCTCCCCCAAATTTTACTATAACAGGAGTGATGCAGCCCGACCCAAGATCAGGCCCAGATCTCAGGCCCGCAGGCCTTGATGGGTCCCACATGATGTCTAATTTTGAGATTCCTATCTTAGTTAGCAATTTTTTAAATTAGTTGATTTTGTTTCCTAATCTTAATTTCTATTTTATGATTGATTAAAAGTAGGAAGTTCTTATTTTGGGATCACTAGATCTATATATATTGTGGATTCCCCTTGTAGTTTAATCACCTTATTCTCATTAATATTATTCTCTTGAGTTTACTTTTGCTCGTGTGTCATGGATTGTGGAGTGCCTTAGTGTTGGAATCCTTTGGGATTCGATCAATCTCCCTGAGATTGGTCTACACCTCCTATTGAGGATCTCGGCTGCGCCAAGGAATTATTCCCACCATATGATTGAGCACATGGCATTTGTTTTAATCAAATGCTCTATCCTATGGTGAAAGCAACTCATATCGGAGAAAGATTTGGGGACAGCCCTATAATGGGGAGGGACTTTATTTTTAGCAGCTTGGATTTTCAAGAAGAGCGCCCACTATGGAGCTCCACTTCTCTCAGTAATGGGGGGTTGAGCCTCCTCCTTGGAATCTCCTGGCTCCACTGCTGGTCACTGATATCTTTCTGTTCCCTGCCTCCACCATGATTGTGATACGGCCCCGGTGGTCACATGGTGAGTTCATCCGACTAGATCAAAACCCTATTCACATATACTGTATGATTTTAGTTTAGGTCTCTTTCACCTACTTGAGTGAGAGGAAACAATTTTAGTATCAAGTTGGACCCACCGATCATCAGCCCAACTCCTTCATGCTCACTAAATCCCCCATGAATTTTGACATTCCCCTTAACATGATAGTAATCTAAATTTTACTCACTGTTGGATGAAGTTTCATGAAAATGCAACTTAAGAAATCGATAAATTTGAGGGTCTCTAAATCAGTAGTTGGATTAGATTTCCTTTTACGTAAGAGGTACCTCTTATGGCTTGTGTGAGAGATATCTCTTTTGTCATCACATGACCTGTTATTATGATCAATCCAACCCCTTCACACTTGCTAACTCCACATGAATTGGCACTCACCCTAATTTGACCCTATTCTAAATTATAATCACCATTGGATTGAATTTCATAAGAGAAATATAACTTGAGAAACTGTTAAAATTAAAGGGCCCTAAATCAATGGCTCTGATGATTCATTTGAGCTGATTTTTGCGTAAAATCATATCCACTGTAAGACCTTTCCATCATACCATCCTCCCGTGCTTGGTATGCATCCAAGTAGGTCCCACACGGAGCTTAATTTTTTACCTACCCCTATATATATGTGATGTAGAAAGGAATTGTATTATTTACGTGACACTCTTAATGAGCCTCATCTATATCGATTCCAAAGCCTCACGTGCAACTACCTTCCTTTCCATGTTTTGGCACCCACCCATTGTGGCACTTGTCCAACTACACTAAATTTGCTCCTTTTGGTGTCTTTCAAAACTTTCATCTTTTAGAATTATTATAAAAAAAACTCCAACATAGAGAGGTAACTGAAGCAAACGAATATAACATTTTAGGGATTTATGTTGTCCGTCAGGTGACCTTTTTTTTTTTTTTTTTTTTTCCATCACTGCTATGAGGTCTGAATTCATGTTTTGGGTCAATGCTCCTTTCTTTTCAAAACAATTTATTGATTGTGCTTTGCAGGACTCAGGGTGGCCTCTGGGTTTTGCGATCAAGTCCTGTGCTTTTCTTCGTGATCGGATGCTTGCTGATCCATCATTCCTTTTTAAAATTGGAACCGAGGTTTGTTATGCCTTTTTCTTATTCATCTCTTCTTCTTCTTCTTAAAGTGTTAATGGAGTAGCCTATTTTGTCGGTTGTGGAAGTTAGTGTTGTTGGCTTGTTGCGGTGCAGGTTGTTATAGATTCTTGTTGTGCAACATATGCAGAAGTACAAAAGAGGGGCAAGGACTTCTGGGCGGAGTTTGAGCTGTATGTTGCAGATCTTTTTGTTGGTGTGGTTGTTGATATTGCCTTAGTTGGTTTGTTGGCACCATATGTTCGAATAGGGAAGCCTTCTGTGTCGAAAGGGTTCTTTGGACGTGTACAGCAGACTTGTGGCGCTCTACCTAGCAGGTCAGCAGTCTCAACAAATAATTCAGATTAATATTTCAACTTCAGGACACCCTTGATTCTGTAAATAAGTGACATGTCTTTATTAACTTTTATTAATCTTGGCAACATATTCTTTGTACTGCTGTTTTTGTCATTGTGATGGAATTTTTGGGGGCACCCATTAGATAGGAAATACTTTCGTATAATAATGTTTTAAAACACTGAGCCAGCCACACCTGCTTGCTAAATGTGGGTTGCATTCTAATTGTGGAATGTGGGTTCAGTTAGACTTAGGCATATGCCTCAATTAGTGTCTGAGATACAAGCTACACCTTAGACTTGAGATCTGTAGTTTTGTGCAATCACCATCTGACTGCATTAACTAGGACCCCTTCTAAAATTAAATTTGAAGCCAACAACATAGTCATTACCTCTGAATGATTGGGAGTCGTTAAAGCATGGCTTCCAGGAAAGTCTCGACACTTAACCTCCTCCATTGCGAATCTTTTTTTTTTTTTTTAATGAAATGGTGACTATATTATGTTTAGCAAGATTACAAATAGTAGGGCTATACTGGGCTCAGGGACCAAGCAAAGGCCACAGAGCAGAAAAGAGCCAAACAAATGCCACAAAAAGACAGCAAAGGCGCAGAGCCCAAACAAAACAAATATGTGCAGCTGAATTAAAAAAAAATACAACCAGATTCTTGTGCTGATGCCTGATGCCCTTCTTTGGCTAAGAGATCCGCAACAATGATGATGCTCTACTTAATATGATGGAAGGAGGCTCCCAGTCTTACAGCTAGGTCTCTCTTTTCATTTAAAATATGTGCAAGATACCAAGGGGCTGAAGCTTTACCCCAAGCCCATTGAATGATGCAATACAAGCTCCCTTCAACCAAAATACCCTGAAGATGATGACTAGAAGATTCATGAAGGTTAGTATTGAGAGCCATCATCTCCACTTGGTGAATTGAACAAGACCCTGCTGGTCTGGAAAAAGGATAAAATAGTGGAGCCTTTGTCGTCACGAATAACACCACCAAGGCCAGCCACACCTGTTTTTTTTTAATTATTGATTGACTGAATTCTATTGAAAAAAGGAAGCCACAGACATTATTAAGTATAAGAGATAAATACTGAAGCAAAAAGACCCAGCAATCTAAAACAAAGCAGGGCCAAGCAAAAGAAATCGGCACCTATACAGGACTGACACAAAACCATAAACAGTCAGGATGACATAGCAGAGTTAGAAGAAATGATTAGGCTGGGCTTCCCAATTCCTTCTTTAGCTAGACAATCAGCGTCCCCATTAGCACTGCGATTAATGTGATTGAAAGAGACCTTCAATTTTATAGATAAATCCTTGACCTCTTCCACAATATCTGCCAATTGCCAGGGGTAATTTGCCTTCCCAAAAGCCCATTGAATGGAGCATAAAGAATCTGCTTCCGCCCTCGAGCAACCAAGATGAAGGCGAAAAGATTCTCTGAGTCCAGTCAATAGAGCTAACGACTCAGCGGTATTCACTGAACAAAAGCCAGCAGAACCTGAATTAGAGAAAAGAGTGTCATCATTGCTATCACGCATCAAGCCTCCAATACCAGCCATACCCGGATTGCCACAGGCACTACCGTCAAAGTTCAGCTTCAAAATACCAAAAGGAGGGGGACCGAGGAGCAATACAAAACATCACCAGATTGGAGAAGGCCACCTCTTTCCAATCGCTCAAAACCATAGTCAAGGGGATATTCATGAAAATCGGCAAGAGAGCAATCCATGAAGCCACAACAAACCTAAACTCGGTCCACCAATCGCAAATGATTAACTGACTACCCTTCAAAGCACCGTTCATTTCTTTCCTTCCAAATAATCCTAATCACAGCCACACTTGGGTCACCAAGAAGACTACCATCGTAGTTTAATTTCATAGCTGGGCATCATCATCATCAATGAAGCCTCATCCTGTTGATTTTGTGTCGGTTTTGTAAGTTTTGATTTTTCCACTTAACCCTATTTAAAGCAATCTTCTTAATAAAGCTGGGTCATCATCATCATCAATGAAGTTCTTGCAAGAGGAGTCTTCAAGAGAGCTTCCATGGAGTATTCTTTCATTCAATTATCAATAATCAATAATGTCTTCTCTCTAATGAGATATCCAAGTTTAAAAGAAAGCAAATGGAAGCCCTAAGAATGAACAGCTAGATTAAAACATCTAAGTCTCATCTAATAACTCAATTAAGATGTAACTTAATAAAATAAATAAAAGAAAGCAGTCTTTCGAAGACATGTCTTGCACAAGGGGGAGGGAGTGTTGCATGGGGATTTGTGCATTGGGTTGTGCACACGAATCCCAATGCTTATGGGATTAAGTTGTGGGCCCCTTCGACTTGGACCCTTTCATGTTCTTTGCTTTCTTTTCCTTTCGGGCCTATACTCTTTTAAAGCCATGTAAATCTCCAACCATTCTTCCCTCATGCCACATCCCAGTGTGGGGCCTTCCTTTTGGCTGCCACAGGAGGCCTTCTGCCAGCAATAAATCAGATCAGACAGTGGATCTTCATCTGGACTTTCGATCCAATGATGGATCTTCTTCAGATTGCAGATCCAATGGTGGATATTTTTAATTTTGATGGATTAAGCCCAAGAAAGGCTGATCCATTCATAAATTAGCTTTGTCTGCCCTGTTCTTCTTGTGCTTGCCTCCGGTAGACCTTAGAATACTTGGGATTGATATCTCTATTAACTCCCCTTGGCTACGAAGATTTCGCCACTGGCAAAATAAAGTTGTCATACTGCTCCAAAATGTCTGGATTTACTCATTGTAGCTCATCACTCGTAATCCATGTACCATTAACAACTGACCTGTCTTTTCACTTGACAAGATACTTCTGAATCCCCTCGTGTCTGGTGGAGTGGAGACGAAGGTATCATCTAGGATATCTTCCAAAATATCTTTTAGATTGCTCAAAGGGGGTAAAGGTGGAGATTGCAGGTCAGGCTCAAAGTTTGTAGGCTCATATGATCCAGACCCCAATGGTAGGTCAGGCTCAGTAACAGTGAGGTCTGTGGGTATAGAAGAATGTAGGCCATTAGGTAAAGTTGTGGGACATCGAAAGAGCACAAGATCCTCGACATTAAAGATCGGACTGATACCCCTGTCAGCTGACAGTTTTAGGACATACGCATTCGAGTGTAGAAGACAACAGGGCTAAAAGATAACAGGCCCAAGGCCCAGCCCAATGAGGCCCTTGTACAAGCTCCCACACGTGGGATTTAGGCTAGATTAGATAGAGCTGATTTCTCTCATATTTATTTCCTTGTATAGTTAGGAGATATTCTTTCTATTCTTTCATGATTCTAATTTGTATATGATTAACATGTTTAGAGCCTTGAGTAAGGCACATAAAGATTATAAATACAAGAGTCGATCCTCAATGAATTGACGACATTCTCTCCATAATTATTCTTCTTTTTCATTGATAAACTATAACATGGTATTAGAGCTCTGGTTATGATCAATCATCTTCTCTCATTGATCCAATAATTCTCCCTGGCGTGGATCTTCTTCCTGGCGTGGATCTCCTCTCTGTTAGCCTCTGACGTGCTCACTGATCAACAGTGGCCCACCACGATCATCTTTGTGTCTCCAAGAGACCTTCACAGTTGTGATCGACTATCCTTAAGGGCCTGTTTGGATGTGTGGTGAATTGAAGTATGGTGAGGAGAAGTATCAAATCAAGAGAGAATAAAATAATTGGTGTTATGATGGTGTTTTGTTTTTAGTTGTTTGGTATGGAATCTTTTTGACTTTTTGTATAGAAAAGTGAAGTTTTTTTGTCTTTTAATGGAAAAATGAGGTTATTTTTTTTTTTGACTTTTTTTGAAAAGTTGGGAGGGAATGGTGAAAGTATGTACTTTTGATATGACATGTGTCATTTCTTGTCTAGAAATACTTCACTTCACTTTAGAGAAGTTAATTGACAAACACGCCCTAAGGGTCTTTCTAAGGACTTTTATATAATTTTTTCGTCACCTTTGAGGTAGTTCAGCCACTTCTTCCTCTGTCATTTTTAATAAAATTTTGCCAGATAATTTTTATCAAGACCGTCCAGATTTGGACTGAAGGAAGTAACTTTGATTTTTTTTAAGAAGTTCAAACCTGATCTGTGATTAGACCACCCTGTGGGGGCCCACACACAGGTCCTGGTCCAATCTTCCAGTTCGTTTGGCACTGTCGGGGGGGGGGGGAATTGCACTGTTTTGTGTTGTCTTCTGCTGTCTTCTTCTACTATTGATAATACTTGTTGCTGTTGTGTGCTGTTGATGCTGCTTGTTACTGATTAAGGCTAATTAATCACTGATCAGTGCTGGTTACTGCACTATTAGTGCACTGTTGGGGTTGTTTACTGCTATATTCGCCTTTTATAGCAGATCAAACCACTTTTTGGTTGTTTTGCGTGCTGATCTCTTCCTTCTACTACTGATTTGAGTGCTCTGCTGTCTCTTCTCTACTTCATTATGCAAATGGACAAGTATGGCGTTATCCAAATAAAATTCAATGGGCAAAACTATGTCTTGGTCCTTCCACTTAAGGAACTTTGTAGAATGACAGAGCCTTTTTGGTTATCTTGATGGATCAATACCTAGGCCTCAGATTACAAGTACCACTGACTCCAAAGGCCTAACCACTTGGTCCAAAGAAAATGCTAAGGTAGTCACTTGGATCCTTAACTCTATTGATCCCTCTCTTGCTGTGGCTCTTCAAGCCTACACTACTGCGGTTGATATGTGGGCTCATCTGAAGAAAGTCTACCATCAAACCAATAAAGCCTGGAAATTTCACTTGTTTAGTGAAATTGCCAAATATACTCAAGGGGATAAATCTGTGCAGGAATACTTTAATGGTTTCCTCACCTTGTGGACCAAAAGGGATTCCATGTTGATCCAAAGAGTCTCTTCTGGCTTTCTATCTGAGGCTCTCCAGTTACAAGAAGAAACTCATGTTAGCCAGTTTCTTATGAATCTTCGCACAGAATTTGAATATGTTCGATCGGCCCAACAGAGAAAATTCTGCTAATCTGGATACCTGCTTTCAAGAGGTCCTTCGCGAAGAACTTCGTCTCAGCTTACAGCGTACTATTCTAGAAGATTCAAAAGCCTTCCTTGCGCCTCTTCCTGCTGACTTGGCTCTTCTGGCAACCCCAAATCCGAAGTTGACTTAATGCTATGAATGCAAAGGCTTCGGTCATATTGCCAAAAATTGCCGCATGAAATTAGTTTGTAGATACTGCAAACGGATAGGTTATGTTATTGATAAATGTCGCAGCTTACAGCGAAGGAATGAGATACAACCTAAGAAGCCTCCCTCCAATATGCCAAGACAAAATATTCCGGCTGCATTTCAGGTGCTTGGTACTGGGAGCACTTTCTCTAGGGCTATATCCATGACTCTTGCTCAGATTCAAGACCTGATCCAAAGCACAGTAACCTCTGCCTATGCGTCTATGGGTTTTTTCTAGTGGTCGGTATTCAACTCATTTTTCTACTGCTTTTCCTGCCTTTCATTCTTCCGCATCTCTTTCTTCTCCTATCAACTCATCCACATGGTTTTTAGATTCAGGAGCCTCAAATCACATGACATCTGTAGAACATAGGTTTATAGATTCTCACCCTTACCTTGGAAAAGAGAAAATAACCACTGCTAATAATGATCAACTACTCATTTCTGGAGTTGGTACCATTACTTTATCTAGTGTTTTTGGCTAGTCTATCACCCTTCCCAATGTTTACTTTGTTCCAAAATTATCAGCTAATTTACTTTCTATAGGACAACTTATTGATGATGGCTATCTTGTTCACTTTTCTTCCTCTGGTTGTGTTATACAAGGGCGACAAACTGGGAAGGTGGTCACGACGGGGAGTAAACATGGGCACCTATTTTTGCTGGACATTGGACATCATTCTTTTTTCGCTACTTCTTCTACTCATTTCAATAAATTGTGGACTGTTTGGCATAAACGTCTTGGTCATGTGAACAATTCCAATTTAATTTCGTTGTTTAAGATTGGTTGTTTGGAATCTACTATTGATAATAAAATGATGTCTTCTTTATCTCAATCGAAGTGTGAAACTTGTTGCTTGAGTAAGAGTCATATTTTACCCTTTTCTATTCATAATTCTCTGCATTGGCATCTTTTGACATTATTCACACTGATGTTTGGGGCATTGCTCCTACCTTGAGTAGGGCGGGATTCAAGTATTATGTGACCTTTATTGATGATCTTTCCCATTATACTTGGATTTATTTCATGCGCTTGAAATCTGAAGTATTTTCTATTTTTCAAAGATTTTATAACATGGTCCACACCCAATTTAAGAAGGCTATCAAGATCCTTAGATCAGATTCTAGTGGAGAATACATGTCTCATGAATTCTCTGCCTTCCTTTATGATAAAGGCATTCTTCACCAAAAATCTTGTCCGCATACTCCTTGGGAAAATGGAATTGCAGAAAGAAAGAACAGACACATTCTTGAAACTGTTCGTACTCTCTTAATTGCCTCATTAGTTCCTCCCACCTTTTGGTGTGATGCTGCACAGACGGCTATGTATCTTATCAATCGTCTTTATAGTACTGTTCTAGGCAAGACTACTCCATACAGAATTCTCTTTGGTCATACCCCTTCCTACTCTCGCTTGCGCGTTTTTGGCTGCTTATGCTTTGTTCATCTTCCTCCTATTGAGCGCACTAAGTTATCACCCTAGGCTGCCAAATGCATCTTTCTTGGCTACAGTAATGAACACAAATGGTTTTTGTGTTATGATCAATTCGAAAAACGCATGCGAATATCTTGTAATGTGATCTTCTTGGAACAGATTCCCTTCTTTTTGTTACATTTGGACAATCATCCTATTGCTGTGTCCTATATGCCACAATTTCCGGAGTTTGCTCCTCCATCTCCGGTTCCAAAAGTCTATATCCGGCGTAACACGGTCCCTCCTGTGGTATCCCCCTCTCCTGATCATCTCCCAGTGCCGCCTACTGAACCTTCAGGTAATATTGCTTCTTCTGATAGCATCTCTTCTCTACGACGCTCTAGTCGTCTTTCCGTTGCTCCTAACCGTTATGGCTTTCCTGCTCTTTTTACTTCTTTGGATAGTGCTCCGATACCCGCCTCATATTCACAGGCCTCGAAGATCGCTTACTGGCAGGATGCTATGAATGAGGAATTGCTTGTTCTTGAAGCAAACCAAACATGGGACTTGGTACCGACTCCTGAAGGAGCATCTGTGATTGGTAGTAAATGGATCTACTCTGTCAAAGTTCACTCTGATGGGAGTCTTGATCGCTACAAAGCCAAATTGGTTGCGCAGGGTTATAAGCAAGAATATGGAATTGACTACGACGAGATATTTGCACTAGTGGCTAAAATGACCACCGTGCGTACACTTCTTTGTGTTGCGGCAGCCAGCAACTGACCTCTGTAGCAAATGGATGTTAAAAATGCTTTTCTTCATGGGGACTTACGAGAGACCGTTTACTTAAAACCTCATTTGGGCTATGCTTGTCCTCCAAAGCATGTTTGTAAGTTGTGAAAGTCTCTGTATGGACTTAAACAGGCTCCCCGGGCTTGGTTCGATACGTTCGGTTCAGTAATTCTTCAAGCGGGATTTCGTCAGAGTCATTCTGATAGTTCCCTCTTTTTGAGATGGACACCGAAGGGCTACACATTCCTCTTAGTATATGTGGATGATATGATTATCAATGGCAATGATAGTGCTGTCATCACGGACCTCAAACACCATTTTACTCGCCATTTCAGAATGAAGGATCTTGGTCCTCTCACCTACTTTCTGGGACTGGAGTTTTTGTGTAACAAATCCGACATCAGGGTCCATCAGTGTAAATATGCTACAGATTTGATCACTTCAGCCCAGCTTGATGATGCTCACACTTTTGATACACCTATGGAATTGAACAGCAAAATCAGTATGGATAATGGCCCTCCCTTGGATGATCCCTCTGTTTTCCGACAGATAGTTAGTAGTTCGCTCTGCTTAACTATGACTCAGCCGGATATTTCTCATGCAGTTCATACGGTTAGCCAGTTTGTTAGCAATTCTCAAAACCCCCACCTTGCTGCTGCTCTGCGCATACTCCGTTATGTTAAAGGCACTCTAAATCATGGTCTCTTCTACTCTTCTGGCGCTTATCAGCTCATGCGGATGCTGACTGGGTTGGTTGCCTAGACTCTCGGCGATCTACCATTGGCTGGTGTATGTTTCTTGGGGGAATCTTTGATTTCGTGGAAGTGCAAGAAGCAAACCACTGTTTCAAAATCTTCTACTAAGGCAGAATATCGGGCTATGTCTTCCGCTAGTGCTAAAATCATCTGGCTACGTCGTCTTCTCTGTGAATTCGGTGTTATTGTTGGTAGTTCTACACCTCTTCATGGGGACAACACTAGTGCTACCGGAATTGCCAACAATCCGGTCTTTCATGAGAGGACGAATCACATTGAGATTGATTGTCACTTCATCCGTCAGCATGTTGTCACTAAGAAGATAACCTTGCCTCATGTTTCTACTCTTAACTAGTTGTCAGATATATTCACAAAAGCTCTTCCCAAAATGCGTCATCATGATCTTATTAGCAAATTGATGTTTTCTGCCTTACCTCATCAATTTGAGGGGGAGTGTAGAAGATAGCAGGGCTAAAAGATAACAGGCCCAAGGCCCAGCCCAATGAGGCCCTTGTACAAGCTCCCACACGTGGGATTTAGGCTAGATTAGATAGAGCTGATTTCTCTCATATTTATTACCTTGTATAGTTAGGAGATATTGTTTCTATTCTTTCATGATTCTAATTCGTATGATTAACATGTTTAGAGCCTTGATTAAGGCACATAAAGATTATAAATACAAGAGTTGATCCTCAATGAATTGACGACATTCTCTCCATAATTATTCTTCTTCTTCATTCATAAACTATAACATCGAACCCAGTTTCTTTAAAATGTTGAATGGGCTTGCACTACGGGCCTGTAGCTTTTTGGTGGATCCCTGAGGGAACCGTTCCGGCCTTATATAGATCATCACATAGTCACATGTGTTGAATTAAACAAGGCGACGATGTGCATCAGCAGCAATCTTATTAGTTTCATTGTGCATATTAATCCTCCTTTTGATCTCTTCGTGCAGTGCATGCAGGTTTTGTGCAAATGATTCGGCTGATGCAGATGGCCTATGCAATGAAGTGATGGGAATAAGGTCTGCTGGAATTCTAGGCTTATATCCTAACACGACTTCAAATGGACTCATGCCAATGGTTCTATTGACCGAACTATTGTATGCAAACTCAGCAGTCGATAACATAGTATCACATGCTCCAGTGTGCTCTCCTACAAGATATCTAAGAAGATTCCCTAGGCTCATATTCACAACCTCAGTCTGGCCGTTGTTTATGGGTGTTAGGCCGTAGAAAAGTGAAGTTTAGTCTCCCATCACCCAAGTTGTCTTCCAGAAGTAACTTGTGAACTTCACATCCCTATAAGACACAGACACAATGGTACCTGGAAGCCCATGAAGTCGCCCATGTGCGTATGCATCTCACATTGCATGCATGTCTTTTCTTTGACAACGTTGTTCGACTTCATGGGCTTGCAGCTAGTCTGATAGGGATGTGAAGTTCACATGTTACTTTTGGAAGACACTTTGGGCGATGATGGGGGACTAAACTTCACTTTTCTTCTGCCTATCACCATCCATTCCATAAACCCTAGATTTAGTCCACAAAAGCCTTAAGGTAGCACCGATCCCCTTACCCAAGCTTAGATCCAACCTGAAACCCCATCTGGCCCTGATCCAAAACCCAAAATCACCGTCAGCCCTAAGATCCAGCCCCACCTGCCTTGAATGAACCTGATCCAGGCCCAAATCCACTTGGCTGAACCAGGCCCAGCCGAATCTGGTGCAGCTGAATCAGCTCTTTTTATCATTTTTTCAGCCCATTTAAACCCTGATTTCAGTTCTGAAATTTTAATTTTGGCATTTAAAAGTTGTGGGTATTTATTTATTTTTTCAAATCTAAAATTAAATTTTCACATGTCACATTCCCTTTGAACGAAGGCATTCATTAGAAATCCTCAAGGGGCACGACAAACCTACTAACGTTGCGACTCCCTAGACAAATTGGAAGTCCTAGCTTTCCATCGGTCCATTCCTCACTTAAGGTTTTGATTGCAAGACTGTAACACGACCTTGGATCAACTAGTGGTTACCTTAGTTGAATTTATTTAAGATGGTGTGCTTTGTAATAATTTTGAAGATTCATAGTCAATATAAATGGTTACTTTGATCTCAAATAGATTAGGTTACTTGATCCTGCATCAGCTGTCCTCACTAGCCTATTTTTCCAAAATCAAAACTGTGCTTTCTACACACGTTCCCTATGGTTTGAATCTCAGATATCAGTTCATTTGCAACCACTGCTGACTCACGAACCTGAGCTTCCATGAAAAAGGAAATCTATTACGTTAGTTTGCTACCTGCATGTATGTGGCTTTGTTTTCCATAATATAGATAAATTATATATCCTGATTTGTATGTTTTTGATTCGTAAATACTATGACATTGCCAACCATTGAAAAAAAAAACCTATGACATAACCTTATGCTATCTCTATGCATGTAGTTGTCTTGCCTTTCCATTTTGCATGTGTTAGCCTATGGAGTTCATAGTATCTTGAAGTGGCTTGTTGATGCAGGCCAGACCAAGGATCAGCCAACCCATTGGGCGCAGTCCGTGCCCAACGGAACATTCATTTGATTAGGAATCTTATTTAGAGAGTTGATTTATTTCGAAGTATTTAAAATTGGGAGTTTTAAATAATTTGGATTGTTAAGCAAGTTTAGTGATTTAGTTTCCTTTATTATTTGGGAAAGTCTTGGTGTCCAAATTGGAGAAAGCTGATCCTAGTCTATATATATGGGTGGACTTCCTCATTGTAATTCATTCTTATTATTATCTATCAAAGTTTCCTAAGTTCTCTCTTCAGTTAAGGCATTTACCATTATGTTGAGTGTGCCCTAGTTGCTGAATCCATCTTTGGATTAGATCAGTCCCTTGGGAGATTAGTCTATTTTCCGATCGAGGATATGGGGCTGTATCAATTGGTATTAGAGCTGAAATCCGGTGATCGCGGGAAGGGCAATTGTCTCTCTCGGAGTTCTATCCCTCTCCCGTCATTCATTCCCCACCCTCGTTCCATCTCCAACCTCATCACCATTCCACATAACCTACCCCTTTAAAACCCTCAGAAAAACCCAAACTCTCTTTGCGCCCATCATTGGCAGCCCTAAAACCACCATCCACCCCAATCCTCAAACTTCCAAAAAAAAAAAAAAAAAACCCTCTAACCCCACCAATATCATCTACCGTTAAAGCTAGACCCCATCCAACCCATCCCTTTTGTCAGAATCCCGAACCCCATCCCCTTCGTCACCACCTAACATCGAAACCCCTCAATCACAGAACCCACCTTCGTTTCCAACCGAAACACCATCCACCACCCAGTTCCTTTCTTAAACCCTAAAACCTCAACTACCCTAACTCAAGCCCAAATCCTAACCCACCCCAATATCACCGACCGATCCGACAGCCCCTACCCTCACCGTCTCGAACTCGAACTCCACTTAACTCATCTCAACTGAATCCCACCCAGAGATTCACTGCCAAGCCCATTGCAGGCCCAACTTGGGCCATAAGTGCCAGGCCCGAGTCCAGCTCTTTTAAATTCTGTTAAGCCGGGCCCAAGCCCAAGCTCGGGCCAGGTTTGGTGATCGGGCTTGAGCCCGATTCATGCCCGAACCAAGCCCAATTCCTTGAGCACCTTAGTACCCCAAAACACACTATATATTCACTGCCAATATTAAATTTTATGGCCAAACTCGAAATGGATAGCCAAGCTAGCACTGCTAGGAGCTGTTCATCATGTATACAAACAATGCAAGAGCGGTCAAGTGATCTCAACCATTGATCCTATAGGATCCCACTTTGGATTAGTAGTCTTAGTGATCAATGATCATCAAGATGAAAAAGGTGTTACAAGCATGGGGTTTTTACAGATTAGGCTTAGGCTCAATCAACATCAATCTAAAACTTGATCCCACTAGGTCTCAGTGATGGGGCCAAGGTAAGGCCTTGCAAGAATTATTGAGCCTGGACCCAGAAGAACAGTTTAGCAGGTCTTAATTGGCCCTGTTGATCTATGGTGGCGCCAACATGGTCTATCATGCAACAACTCCTGTATGTTCCTCACTTCATCATATGAAATCTCTACTCCTTGAATTTATCCATCTAGAATGCAAAAGGATCTCTGTGAAAAATGATATTGGAATTTTCAGGTAAAGACATCTCTGACTCATTTGAATGCTTATAATGCAGTAATTGCCAAACTACTGCACACATGTACCTATATAGATATTAATTTCAGGTGACTATTTATCAACAATATGCTTCAATGGATCTGCTGCATAGGTGGACCCATATAGAAATTAATTATTACTAATGAAACAAAGAAACATTCTCCATCAGAAATAGGCCTCTTTGTATAGATGGACCCCCATTAAAAAAAGACTTTAATGCACAATGAAACCTTATATGACAAGAGTTGATTGCATGGAAATTTATATGAGAGTCAATTACCCTCCAACCATCAAATAATATCAAAATATAAAGCAAACCACATGAATTATAAACATCAAATGTAAAAAATTTTGCAAGTCCAACAGCTACTCTGCTCCCTGTGAACCCCTGAAAATTGTCAACAGATTAATGTGAATTAGCAATTTAATTATTAAATTTAGTTAATATAAATCATAAACAAGAAAATTAGAAAAAATAAACAAAATACTTACTAGAATTGTAAATCAATTCACAATGAATAAATTCCACTCTGATATATATTGCATTAGTGCTGTTAAAGGAAAACCATTCACATGAATAATGTTAAAAAGAAGTCCATAATTCTATGATAAATAAATAGAAGTATTTTCAAATTTCATGCAATATAAATATAAGTACCTCAATCATTTTCCTCCAGATAAGCATCTTCTTCATCATCATCATCATTCCTCCACTGTGCTTGGAACAAGCCTGCTTCTATATTGATCAAGCACTCGGCATGATGTACTAAACGCAGATTCTGATGGAACCGTCGACATGGGAATTGTTAAGATAACACGTGCCATTCTTGCCATGGTAGTGTATTTTGCACCAACTCAAAACATCAAAATCCGAACTGGTAGAACCAATATTTTCTTCCAAGTATCCATCTAATTCTGACTTTCCATGTCGAGATGGAATTTCTGCATTAACAAGATTGAAATACTCCTTGTCTATGTTGAACATTGTAGAATCATTCTTAGCAGATACCCCTGTTGAACTACTAGTCTCAGCTATTTGACTTTCTCCTTGTCTATGTTGAACATTGTAGAATCATTCTTAGCAGATACCCCTGTTGAACTACTAGTCTCAGCTATTTGACTTTCACTTCTTTCTGAATGTGCAAGATACTCTTCGTATAACGCATTGATCAATTTATGAACAAAAGTGACCTGTTATGCAACATTCTTAAGATAAGTTTTGGAGAAACAAAATTCTAAATATCTCATTTTATATCTAGGATCCAAAACAGCCGCCAAAGCTGACACTAAGTTGCAATCTTTCCAATACTTGTCAAATTTTATTTGCATCCTTTTAGACACTGAAGAAATTGATGGATCCATACTTTTTTCAAGTTCAATAAGATAAATCTGTATCTTGTAAATTTCAGAGAAAAAGAGATTACATGTGGTATATTTTGTTCCCGAGAACAACTTCTTTGCATTATAAAACACTTTCAGGAACTTGCATAGCAATTCGACACTTTTCCACTCTAGAATATCTGGAGCACTTTTTTTAAAATGTGAATCTCTAGCTACAAGACGAGAAAAGGCTTGTTTATACTCCAAAGCAGAGTCGAACATCAAATATGTGGAGTTCCATCTTGCGAGTGCATCCAAAGACAAACCCTTTTTTTACTTGTTATCTGAAGTTGTTGAACGATTTCATCGAACTTCTTTTTATGTGAATGCTTTTATGTATTTTACAGCCTCACGAACTTAAGCAATCACATCTTTAATTTCATAAAGCCCATCTTGAACAATCAAATTCAAAATATGCGCACAGCAATGAACGTGAAAAAACAATCCGTTTATTGATAAAACACCATTGTTAGAAAACTGGTCCTTCAAGAGAGCGGCAACACAATCATTTGTTTAACAATTCTCCAAAGTAATCATGCTTACCTTATTCTCCAACGCCCACTCTAAAAAGCGCATTGTTACTGCATCAACAAGCCCTACTGCAGTATGTGGAGGCTCTCAATCATGGATAAATTTAAGATTTGTTTATCTAATCTCCAATCATCGGTCACATAATGTGCTGTCAAATACATATAGCCTAACATTTGATTTGATTTATTTATTTTTTGGGTAAAAGGAAAAAAAATTTGTGTGCCTAAAAGTTTCTTACTCTTCTTTCAATTTTCTCCTCCTCATTATATATTGTCAAACAGTCACTCCGTACAGTATAATGAGAAATGGGCTTGTACAGTGGTTGTGCATTCCTCATAACATTACTAAACCCTTTACTTTGAACAAACTTAAAAGGAAGTTCTTCAGTAATAATCATTAATGCTACATCACGTCTAGTCTGAGCCTGATCAAATTTCCATATTTTTAGATTCCCTTCATCAACTTTCTCAGATACAAAGCTCAATTCCAGTTCTTTCGTATCACCTAGGACATGCTACTTCCAAATGCCTTTTCATATGGGTGGTCCCTCCACTGCTTTTGCATGAAAAAACATGATTACAATACTTGCATTTTCCTTCGTTGATTTTCTGTCAATTTGTTCTACGTCTAAAAAGTTATTCCACACCCCCCAAATTCTTTTACGCTTCCTTTGTTGGGCTGATTGGATTTCAGTAACTGAATTATCAACCATATCTCCAAATATCTAAACACCAACATAACATTTTAGACTTGTGTCATAGATTTAAAATTCAAACCCTATCTCTAACAGAAAAAAAAAAAAAAAAAATTCAAATTCTTTAAAGGATTGAAATTAACCTTATTGGTTGTACACTTGTACGCAACTATGCCTTTACATATAATTATATTGCGTTAGTGTTGTTGTTATGTAGTTTTTAAAGAATTAAGGGGTGTTGGAAAGTAAATAACTATCCACGGCCCCAGTAAATCAAATTCTAGGGAAGTTAGGGTCCTACACCCCCTCACGTCTTTAATACTCCTTTGTATGAGAACCATGTTACCTTGAATTCCTAACAATCCATCACCTCAATTCCAAGCAAACAAATTAACCCTATGTGTTTTTAGTATAAAAACTGTTATTGGAATGTGATAGCATAAATCTCATTAAAGATTGCATTTTTTTTTTTTTGTAAGAATAAAAGATTGCTTTTTAGTTAACGTACTGCTCTATTGAAACTATTAAATGTACAAAACCCAGAACATTGATGTGACCAAAAAAAAGACTAACAAACTCCAGATTAACAATACATGTCTAATGCAATACCCCCAACATGTTCAAACTTACCACAATAATCATAAATTGCATATAAAGAGGGGTAATATTTCGCAATCAATAAATAATGGGATCAATCAGAAACTACATTGGCAAAACCAGAACTAAGTGTATTGAATGAAACAAAACTGCAAATAAAGACCTACATATCTGTATCCAAGGTGCTGACACTCATAATGTGTATCAAAGCATTGCCATCAATAATGTTCATGGATGACATAAACAACAATATAAGAAAGTCGTCATATGCATGGACCTCATAACAGAGAGCAAGCAGTTGAGTGGGCCCTTCTATTTATAGTGATTCAATTGTCCCAAAAATATAGGTTTGATTTCCAAACAAGCATACCTTTCATATCTTATCAACTAAGACTTGATGCTCAAAAGCATGCAAGGGATTTATCCTGATCCATCACATCCACCCTACTTTAATGACACATCATAGGCATGATCCTCATAATAGAGAACTTCCAGTCTACCAGTTGAGTTGATACCCTTCCAAAACTATCTTATCATTTATTATATTGTATTGGATAACAGTATAAGAATATATAATAACTTGCACTAAATTAATCCTTGATGTTCTAGGTTCACTTCACAGTGACAAAGGCACTTTTACTTGAACATGGCTACTTAGTTAAAGGGGTGACGTCCTTCCAATGTGCACTTGTTAAATTCCAAACAGGTAAACCTTTGGTAGGTTAATGGTGTATATGCCTAATGACACATCATAGGCATTATCCTCATAATAGAGAACTTCCAGTCTACCAGTTGAGTGATACCCTTCCAAAACTATCTTATCATTTATTATATTGTATTGGATAACAGTATAAGAATATATGATAACTTGCACTAAATTAATCCTTGATGTTCTAGGTTCACTTCACAGTGACATAGGCACTTTTACTTGAACATGGCTACTTAGTTTAAGGGGTGACGTCCTTCCAATGTGCACTTGTTAAAATTCCAAACAGGTAGACCTTTGGTAGGTTAATGGTGTATTGATGCCTAAATATTTATCACTTATTATCATCAGAGTTGAAAAAAAGAAAGAGAGTAATTTATTGATATTAGGACATAACAAGATAAAAATTGGAAATTGCAATTGAAAATAATTATAAGAGATCAATGTTTACAAGATTACCTGGAAGTTCCGGTCGCAAAAGGATTCGTGCAAAGTCTTTTTCGCCTCAATGATCGCACAATCTCGATGTTTGATGGTGAAAAGAGGACAGTAAAAAACTCCATAAGAATATTGAAATTTATAAGGAGATGGGAATAATGGCAATGGAATGTGAACAGAAGAGTGAGAGTTGACAGTGGAAAGTGGACATGAAGAAATTGGCAAGCCTAGATTCATTTACCATTTGAAGAACAAAAACTCTGTCTATCACCCGAGACCTTCTGCAGTTACGCGTAGAGGGAGAGGGGATTACTTAAATCCTCATTATGCTTATACACGGCGGGCGGGCCGGGCTTTGGTCTATTTACTAGTAAATCCAAACCCGGCCCATTTCTTAATCGGACCCAAAAGTCAAGTTCAGGCCCTGCCTGAAATTTCGAGATGAAGCCCAAGCCCGGCCTAAACTGGGCTGGCCTGATCCATAAACACCCTAAAAGCCGAGCCACACTAAATCCAGTATCGTCCCCAATTGATCGATCTCCGCCATTGATTTTCAAGGAATGATATCCTGGTCATCTGGAATCTAATTAACAATCTGTTTTCTCCTACGCTAACCAGACAACAAGATCTACACAAGGAGTTAAATTTGATATCCTTGCATTCAAGTCATCATGAGAATTTTTGGAAGTTCAATTGAAATTCAAAGAATTTTGTATGGAGATTGATATTTTGAGAATGCATTCTACTTTGGACAATTTCTTAATTTCAGCAAGAAGACTTGATGGTTGATTAATATACCTGCCAATTTCAAGAGTTGCAAGGTATATGTGAACTAGAGCAGAAAGAGACACATGATTTGGTTCGTTATATCAGAGGATTGCGGCTCGACATCTAGGCGAATATGAATCACTGCAAAACCCAGTCAAAATGCATACTTAGCCCCTGTTTGGCATCTCTAGTTTTGTCTCTACTTCTTTAAATCTCTAAAGCGGGTAGAGTTTTTGAAAATAAAAGGCGTTTGATAGAGATTTCCAGCCTCTGCCCACTTTAGAGAAGTAGAGGCTTTTCTAACAGCATGGTTCTCTGTCCAGTTCAAAAATAGAGGAAAAAAAAAAAAGAGGCGGAGCTACATTGACTGGGCGTACACATGGCCTAGTCCCTTTTTATTTATTTATAAATCTAGAAGAGTGAATCAAGATCCAAACCGTTGAAATTGTTCCTAAGATCAAGCATGACTATGGGACTAAATTTCAGCCATTGAATAATCACCAATCTAGAGATATATGCAAAAAAAGGGAGCCATTGAATAGTATTTTCTGGATTCTGAGGGCCCCAAACACAAGATCCAAATCGTTAAATCTCTTTAGAAGACTGAACACGGTAATGTGGTCACTTTTCAAGGTTGATACCTTGTGGATCTCTAGATAGTAGATATTTGCAAAACAATATCAACCATTGATGTAACAGGCTCAATTTTGGATCAAGATTGGAAAACTCGTGACTCATATTCGACTCGTCCAATGCAGAGAAATTGACTCGGATAGAGTCAACGAGGAGATTTGGGAGTCATGTTTTTTTTAAAAATAATTTAAAAAATATTTAAAAATGAATCCATTACTTGTAAAATATAGAATTACATTTATTTACATGCATTCATAATAATCAATTCAATTTAATAAATTTATATATGCAAGAAAAGTACTACATTAAAGAAAATAATAGAAAAAATATTGCATATTACATAGTTTGTTACTCCAAATATTGAATGTAAAAGATCAATTATAAGTTTCAAATTGGCCTAGGACCACAGTTTGCTCCCAGGGGTTGGGGGTGCGAAACTGCATTGTCACATTGGGGCCACAGGGGATTTACCCGGCTCCCCCTAGGCCCATAGGGATTAGTCTGGCCTAAAAAGATGGGGCACCCTCTGTTATAATTAAACTTTTTTATAAGTTTCAAATTACATTTCAGTCACCATTTTTAAATTAGGGAAATATTCAAGTGAGAACTAGTTCTCATTTATTATATGAGAACTTTTTTGCGGGGCCCAACAAGCAACCCATCCAAACCTAGCAACCAATAGGGAACCCCCTGGTAGTCACTAATCCCAAAGATTGGCACACATCCGATCCAACGGTTGAATATTTTTTTCGAATATGAAGCCATTAAACTTGTGGGCACGGATGAAGGGGTTAGGGGCATGGGTTTGGGGTCAAACTTGATACTTGGGGTGGTCTCACATAGATCTTTCCATTCCCCTTGGTCCCATCCTCAAATGAGGCCCACAATTGGGTCCCACAAAAAAGTTCTCACATAATATGTGAGAACAATTCCCACCTGAATATTACCCTTTAAATTATTGACTCCAAACCTAAATGCATAATTACATATAAATAAACTTTAATTGTTTAAAATTGAATCTGTCTCTTAAATGGTTCGAAATGCAAATAACTTATTAAAATGAGATGATTTGGGAGAGTCAAGAGTCAAGACGGAGAGTTTTCCAACCATGTTTTGGATTAGTCCATAAGCACTCGTGTTTTTCTTTTTTCTTTTTTTAATTATTTATGGGATAGTAAATGAGGATCCAAACTGTTGAGATTGTTCTTAAGATCAAGCATGGCTGTGGGACCTAATTTCAGCCACTGGATCATCACCAATCGCGAGATATGTGCAAATATATTGAGCCATTTGATAGTATTTTCTGGATTATGTGGGCCTCAAACACAAGATCCAAACCATTAGATCTCTTTGGAAGGCTGAACACGACTATGTGGTCAGATACCTTGTGGATCTCAAGAAATTTGCGAAAAACTTTCAACTATTGATTTAAAAAAGTCTATTTAAAATAGATCCTTGCATTACCAAACACACCTTTTGATTTTAACCTCTTTTTTATGGATCTTTTTTTAATGGTTCTATTTTATGGGTCTATCTAAAAAAGAGTAGAGATACCAAACAGGCCCTTAGAATCATCCCGTGTTGAGAACATGCTTAAACAATCTCAGATGCATCAATCTATGTCTCAAGAAAGAAAGTCTCAGCAAAGAACAAGGCTCCATGTTGTTGAAACTCATTTTGCCAGAGAGGATAATCCCACACTTGTCATTCGTCGACTTCTCAGTTCTCACCACAAATAAAAAGGAAGAATTGTGGAGACAGGCTAAGAAGCTTCAAGCATAGGTTACGTGTGAAGACAAGGCAGCTAATTTGGTTATTGACAAGGGTAGTGCAATAAATTTTGTTGCGCAAGAGGTGATTGACAAGCTTCATTGGCCAACTGAGAGGCTACCTAAATCCTATCAAGTCACATGGTCTAATGTTTCTATCATGCCAATGACTCACAGATGTTTGACATCCTTAAAGATTGGCAATTATGAGGACAAGATTTGGTGTGATGTGATCCATATGACTATTGCTCATAATCTTTTTGGACGACCATGACTTTTTGATCAGGGAAGTGCACCATGACTTTTTTGAAAGGATGGTGATTTATGCTTCTTCCATTGCAATCAACAACTTCATCACCTTCAACTAAAGAACCAAAGAAAGAGCAAAAGGAAGGAATAGAATTCTAATTGCACAGAAGGAGATACTAACCATGATAGAAGACATCAAAATGTGATAGATGAGCAAGTTCAAGGCAAAATTGATCTCATGGAAATTTTGAAAGAGGCAGAAGATGAGCATGCCAGATTTTTCTCTACGCACACTTTTGATCAAGACAACGTTAATCAAGAGCCGCCAAAGGTAGAGGAAGAACACTTTTGATCAAGACAACGTTAATCAAGAGCCGCCAAAGGTAGAGGAAGAACATTGAGAACTTTGATCAGGAGGCACCAAAAGAAGAACCAATCATTGAAGTCCACCATATTGACTCCATCTTTAGGGATCACCAATGGAAACTTGAAGAGTGCACTCAGGTAGGATAGATTCAAATGTGCAAATCACACATCCGAGCTAAATGCAAACACTGGATGAAGCGACACCTCCAATTTACTTCTGAGTGGAGGAAAAGAATGCATCAAGCTTTAAAGCTATATATAGACACTGAAGATTGAAAGAAAAATCAAAAGTTAGTGTGATTATTTTCGACTCATGTGGACATTTCCTGAACTTGCGATCTAATTCAATCTAGTATTATCAAGCTGTTAACTCACCGAAGTCGAGTTTTTTCAAGCCGGGGAGGATTGGTGCAGGCCAGACCATGGGTCGGCCAATCCATTGGGCCCAGTCCATAGGTCCAACGGGACATCGATTTAATTAGGAGTCTTATTTAGAGAGTTGCTTTGTTTAGAATTATTTAAAATTAGGAGTGTTAATTAATTTGGATTATTAGGCAAGTTTAGTGATTTATAGTTTCCTTTATTGTTTAGGAAAGTCTTGTTGTCCAAGTTATAGAAGGTTGATCCTATATATATAGGTGGACTTCCTCATTGTAATTCATGCTTATTATTATCTATCAAAGTTTCCTGAGATTTATCTGAGTGTTCTCTTCAGCTATGGTCTTTACCCTTATCTTGAGTGTGCCCTAGTGGCCAAATCCATGTCTGGGTTCGATCAATCCCTTGCACATGGCTTGGTCATTCATCTCCTTTCTTCTCATCTAAAGCCTGAAATTACATTAACCCTTTATTTTTCTCTCTCTGCAGTGTGTTTGAAGCTGAAAGGCCAGGCTGCAGTTTTTCTTTTGCGCAACGGGTTGGAACATACTTCTACAAGGTATAATACTTGCCACATTTTAACAAGCTTCTGCTTCTTGAACTTTTAAAATTATATGTTGAGTGGTATTTGATATATAAAATTATATGTTGAGAAGTATTTGATATAATCCCCCCCCCCCACACCGGTGTATTCTCTACATTTTAGCTATCTTAGTTATTCTCATGTCTCTTAGAACAGAATGTAGCTTTATTGTAATTACTGCTATTTCCCATTGTGCATCATGGTTGATTTAGACAATCTTGATACAGGGAGTTCTGTACGGTTCAGTTGGGTTTGTCTGCGGGCTTATAGGCCAAGGCATTGCAAATGTGATAATGAATGCAAAGCGGTATGACTGTCTTTACCAATCCTGTCTCATTCTTTACTGGTCATGTCATGTCATTTCTGCTGTTTAATTATGGGAGTTATTAAACATCTGGTCTCAGACAGGTTGTTTAAGCTTTCTTAATTTGCTTTCTAGCTTCCTGTTTTGTGTCGTCCTAAAAGCTTGATTTGTAAATGTTCTCTAGGTTTTTTGTAGAAGTTTCTGTTGCTTGTATAAATTGTTTCTCCAACCGTTACAACTTCATTACTGTATTCATGGACTAGCTGCAGTAGAGATTGAAGAGAATGTGTTCAACTTGATCAACTTCGGCAATCACGTCCTCAAGGATTCCTCCAGGTTTCCCTGGGCCAACCTGTGTTTGGCAATGTAAATCCCAAGGGATTTGGGCCAGTGGGAATCCTCATATTTTAGGATTTGCATATCCTCATTTATTGTGGATTTACACACTGATAATGATTTTTCTCATTTATACTCACCGGTATCATTGTGAAATCCTCAGTGAGAAATCTATGTTATAGGGGCAGTGAGGAATCCTCAAATCTGCAGATTCCCAACGGATTCCTCACCTGTTACAAATGTGCCCTTATGGATTCTTACAGTTACCTTATGTTGTAACTTCTAAGAGGTCCTGTCACAGTTATATTAATGGAAACACATAAAGCAAAGAATTAGTATATCCTAATTTCTCACAGTCGCAGCAACAATCAGAGGAAAATGGGCATGATATGTACTTTGTCTCAGTCCAACTCTTTTTCCCTTTTTTTCTTGTTTTTGCCATTTTTAGTGGAAATGGGTCACATGTAAGTAGAAAACCCTGAAATTTTTGGAAGCAATTTTGTCACTATCAGCACCATTAATTAGAAATCATATTTGATTGCACATTTACATTAGATAAAGCTTATTGACCCGACATCTGAAACTGTTGGCTTCATCTGTGAGAGTTTTTTTTTTTTTAAGAAGAGGAAGCAAAGAAAAAGAAAAGATAAAAAATGAGGTTGACTGCATTGTGTACCTTGAGCTGCAGAGGTTAGAGTAGGTAAGTCCAAGGTTTTCCTGTGTAACTCAGAGGACTAGTTCCATAAGTTCCTTTGCTGTTCGATACAGAAACTATTAAGTTGTAAAAATTCCATCATATCAACATCTGATATAATTGATTACTTCCTAGTGTGGACTGCATCTCTCACTCCTATCATGTCTCTGCTAACTAATTCTTAAATCATTCAATTTTTTTTTCTGAACTACATTGGTAGGCAAAGAAACTGTTTTTTTTTTTTTTTTTCCTTTTTCCTTTTTTTTTCTTTTGTTAAATATTAACAGCACATCTCACAACATAAATGGATTCTTTTTTCTATAACAGTCTTAAACTCATCTTCACCTTCATTTTTACTTTGTGTAATGTTCTTTGGTGCTGTAATGTGGTTCTAATTGTTCTTCAGAAGTTGCATAGTTCCGTGATTTTAGCATGGGATTTGTCTGAGTGTAATTTTAATTGACCAGGAGTATAAAAAGATCAGATGAAGACATACCTGTCCCACCTCTTGTGAAGAGTGCAGCTCTCTGGGGTACGTGTACAAATAACGTTCCTGTTATGTTTTTAGCTGTAAAGCATGTGAGTTTTATGTTATTTTTTGAAAATTTCACCATTAACTACCTGATGGGGATATCCTTATTCTTCTTATGTCTTTTACCAATTGGCATTCATTCATCCATTCATGTACTTGAATAAATCCTAATAGCTGTATCCTATTCATTTCATGTCACCATTGAAAGGTTTTAGTGAAGGAAAATGATATTAAATAAAGGTGGAGAGAATATTTTAGTAAACTTTTAAATGAAGATTCTATAGGAGGCTTAAGAACTAGAGATGATACTTTGTTATCGAGGCATTCCTTTTACTGCATAATTTGGGTAGTAGACGTTTTTTTTTTTTGCTAAAGGTTAATTTGTATTGATAAAAAGAGAAAAGGGCAAGAAGCCCCCAAAATTACATAAGACTGCACAGAGACAGAAACAACCCATAAACCAAACCAACTCAAGGAATTACAAATGGAACTGCAAAACTGACAAAAGGAGGTAGACTGTCAGAAGAGATCCCGTGCAAAAAGAAAAGATTTAAGAGGAACCGGCTCCCTCCCAGTCGAACTACGCTGCATAGATAGGAGACGGCAACCAGCAGTTCAAAACCAAGCAGCACAGAAATCCTCTAAGCAGAATAATACAGTGCAGCACTCTGCTCTGCAGAGAATAGGCAGCAGAGACAGGAGGAGCTGCAGCTCGCCAAACAGAAGGGACTGAACTGCACCCCAGAAAGAGCAGCTTGAAACTAGCAGCATGCTGAGCTCGCTGAAAAGGAGCTAGCAACAGATTAACAGGCAGCAACAGGAGCACAATCAGCTGAGAAGGGTGTCTACCAGATTGGGCTGACAAGCTCCGAGCATTTATCAGGAAGATTAAGCAGCAACCAACTAAACAGAAATGTAAAGGAGCTAGACACAAAGCTCTGTCTCAACCTTCCTAGCTGATTTTCCAGAAGAAACAGAAGGAGCTCGGGACCCAGGTGCTCATGCTTTACCCTGGGCAATCTGAGGAACCAATGGCTGAAGCAGAAAGGAGCACCTCCAGCGGTAGGAGCGACTTAAGCAAAGATAGACCCCTGAGCTTGTAAGAAGCTGACCTCTGAGCAATTAAACAGATCCACAGAGCAGGCGCAGAAAACCCAAGAGGAGGAAGAGAGAGGCTAGGAGATGTACAAAAGTCAAAGGTTGGGGTTAGACAAAAAATGTATAAACAGATGAAGAGTCCTACCAGAATAAGGTCTGTTGATAGAACTGAGAGAGGAGGAGAGAAGCTCTTTCAGTAGGATCTTGACCTTCGTCTGAGAGGCTCTTAAATTTCTGTGAATTTGGTCATTTCTGCATTTCCAAATAACATAAGTAGTAGAGAAGAAGATGGAGGAGACTCCTAGTCTTGCTATCTTGTCACAGCTAGCTGAAAGACTCTGCCAAATTGCAGAAGGTGAACAAGGAACTGCAATATTAACTCCTGCTGCTTGAAGAATCCATCTCCATTGGCCAGAGGCGAAGGGGCAGAGGAAAAAGAGGTGCAGCACAGTTTCAACATGCTGGTTGCAGAGACAACACCTGGAGGCTAGACTGATTCCAGTGGCTTGAGCCCGGTCGTTTGTAGGAGTCTTGCAGTGCATCAGGCGCCAAGCGAAGAAGGACACTCTCGGTCTAATGAGGTGGTTCCAAACCAGGGGAGCCCAAATTTTGCGGGGCTGAGAGTGCCTAATTAACTGCCAAGCCTCTTTGAGAGATAAATCTTTCCCTGGGTGGCTTTTCCAATAGATGGAATCAGCTTTAGCGGGGTCTATAGAGATAGACTGGACTGCACTCCTTAAAGCATCTTCCACCTCTATTTGAAGCCCTGATGGCAAGGTCCAGGCTGAGCCATCCCAGAGGGAGCTGACTGTCTGGTGAGGGGGGAAGGAGAAGGAAGGAAACTGATCTGCCAGGCTTGACTCTGAAGACCAAGAGTCGAACCAAGCATCTGCCAATTTGCCATTCCCAATAATCCATTTACTGCCTTCTTGAATGATGTGAGAATGGCAATAATCCATTTACTGCCTTCTTGAATGATGTGAGCTGCCTTCCTGATTTTCCGCCAGACGCAGGAACCAATTTTGGTCGTGGAAGAGCTCCATAAGGTAGCCCTGGGAAAGTACCTCCCTTTCATCCAGTCAGCCCAAAGAGAAGCTGACGTAGCAGCTGTCCATGCTAGCTTGACAAAAGAAGCTCCGTTATGATCTTGGATACGCCTGATACCAAGACCTCCCTCAAGGGTGGGAAGACACACCAAATCCCAGCGAATCTGACTCCTCTTGGATCTAGAAGCAGCTCCCGACCATAAGAAATTCCTCATTATACTTTCTAAGTGGTTTGTGACTGACTTTGGGAGTGGGAAGACCATCGCTATGTGAGTGGGTAAACTGCCTAGCACATGCCTAATCAGGATAGTGCGACCAGCAAAAGAGAGCAGCCTGGACTTCCACCCGACTAGCTTGGAGAGGAACCTATCCACCAGAGAGTGCAGGTGATGTCTTTTCGGCGTTCCAATTATCAGAGGAGCACCGAGGTAAGAAGAGGATAGAGGATGATCTTGAAGGTTGGTGATGGACAGAATCTGTCTTTTTTGTCAACGGGCTACACTTGCCTAAGAAGAGTTTACTTTTTGCCACATTGATGTGTTGCCCCGAGCTGAATTGATACTTTTCTAGGAGTTGTTTGAGAGCCATCAGACCTTTCTTGTTGCCTTTCAAGAAGAGCAGTATGTCATCAGCATAGAAGAGATGGCAGGGGGTCTTTGGCACTGAGGAAAGAGGGAGGACCAGCCTAGAGGAAACCAGTTTCTGAATGTTTAGGCTGAGAATTTCCTCTGCTAAGATAAAGAGGTAAGGGGACAGGGGGTCCCCTTGTCTGAGACCACAAGTGGAGTAAAAAAACCCATAAGGCACTCTATTTATTAGGACAGAGCCTTTTCCAGAACAGACACAGGCTTTTACAAGGTTAATCCAGCTATTTGAGAACCCAAAGAAGGCTAGAGCTGTAAAGAGGAAGGCCCAGCTGAACTTGTCAAAAGCTTTAGATATATCGAGCTGCATACAAAGAGACCCACCCCTAGTCTTCAAGCGGAGGAATTGGAAGAGCTCATGAGCTAAGGCAATGTGTTGATGGATTGATCTCCCTTTAACAAAAGCTGCTTGGTTTGGAGAGATTAGAGAGGGGAGGATGAGAGACAGTCTGGAAGCTAAGATTTTGGAAATGATTTTGTAGGAGAAGTTGAGAAGGCTAATTGGCCTATAATCAGTGAAAGAACTTGGCGAAGTTGATTTAGGAATCAAAGCCAGAAAGTAAGCATTGGAAGCTTTGTACAGATTACCAGAGGAGAAAAAGTGTTTCACTGCTCTTATGATTGTCCCTCCAGTGATCAGCCAGGTGGCAGTGAAGAAGGAACCAGGAAAACCATCTGGCCCAGGGGAGCTGTCCGCCTTCAAATCAAAAACTGCCCTCTTAATTTCTTCTTCTTCCGGAATTCTTGTCAGGTGGAGGTTCATGACAGAAGAGACTTTGTTACTCTCTAATTCAAAAAGGCTCCCTCCAGGATCAGGGTGAACTGACTGTGCCAGGCCTGAGAAGTGACTGACTGCCAACTGCTGGATTTGGGTAGGGTCCTCAATCCAATTACCATTGGATTGGATTTTGTCAATTCGGTTAACAGCCCCTCGAGATTTTGCATAGGCATGAAAAAAAGCTGTGTTTCTATCTCCATCTTTCAGCCATCTCACTTTTGATTTTTGGCGCCAGTGGAGATCTGATATTTGGAGCCAATTGTGAAGAGAGGCCTTGGCCTCCAAAAGAGCCTGGTGGAGAGAGTCTGTTGGACCAGCATCCAGCCTTGCTTGGATTTCCAGCACATTCCTTTCCGCTTCTTGAGTCTTGAGTCTGATTTCTCCGAAGACAGTCTTGTTCCACACTTTGAAGACCTGCTTCATTGCTTTCAGATTTTGAGCTAGCACGTATTGGGGATGGCCCTCAATGTCTGGCTTCCAGTTTTCCGCAACAAGACTATGGAATTCCGGGTGGAGTGTCCACATAACTTCAAATTTGAAGGGAGCATTTGAAGGAGAGGGACTCTGGCTGTGAGAGAGAAGCAGGGGGCAATGATCAGAAGGCATTGATACAAATGAAGATAGAAAGGCTACGGGCCAGATGACATTTCGATAGAGGCTTGGAAATGCTTAAAAAAAAAATTGGATCGATTTGGTTAAGTCGGCTCTTCAATAAGATATTAAGTATCAAATGATAGATGAATGGAGAAAAAGTGTTGTAGTACCAATATACAAGAATAAAGAAGATATATAAAGTTGCATCAACTATCGTGAGATTGAACTTATGTCATCACACTATGAAAATATGGGTGAGAGTAATGGAGCAAAGACTTGTATAAAAAAACCAAGATATCTGAAATCAATTTGGTTTCATGACAGGGAGGTCAACTATAGAAGTTATCTTCTCATTTAGGCAATTAATAGAAAAGTATAAAAAAGAAGAGGAAAAATCCTAATACGGCCTTCATCAATCTAGAGAATCCTATAATAGGGTGCCTAGGAATTTGATTTGGTGGGTTTTAGATAAAAAAAAAAAAAGTATTCCAAGATGTTATATTGAAATATTAAAGATGTGAATGATGGAGTAGTAACGAGTTGAGAACTACTTGTGGAGAGACATGAATCAAGAGATGGTGTGAATGCGAAACTTGAGAGATGGTGGGAGGCTTTAGAATTCAAGTGTTTTAAAATTAGTTATACAAAGACAAAATATATAGATTGTAACTAAAATGGGGATGTACAAAGAGTTGAAATTACTGTGAGAATTGAAGCTCAAGAGATACCAAAGTGATTCTTTCCAATATCTTGGCTCAATAATTAGTAAGGATGGAGAGAGGAAGATGTCAAACATAGGATAAGGGCAGAAGGGTTGAAGTGCAGAGTTGCTTTTGGAGTGCTTTGTGACCGGGGCGTGTATACCAGTAAGATTAAAGAAAAGATTTTATAGGACAACAATTAGACCATCTATGACATATGGAGCAGAATTTTGGCCAATGATGAAGCAATACATGCACAAAATGAGAGTAGCAGAGATGGAATGTTAATATGGATGTGTGGTAGAACTAGGAAAGATAGAATAAAAAAGTGAGCACTTTTGAGAGCATTTAGATTTAGCATCAATTGGTGATAAATTTAGATGTTAAACACTTAAAAGTCAAGAAACTAGTAGTTGTGGTGTAGTACTCAATTACTTAATCACCAAGTAAGTTAGAATGATTTTCAAATTTCAATTAACATTTACTACTACATTAAGATGAATTAATTAATTAAAGCAATGGAGTATGGACATAGTGGTATTGTGGTTGAGGATAGAAGAAGCCTTCATATGAGAATCCACCAAAATCTTGCAAACCACTTGAGTTTTGGTGAAAAAGGAAGCTTGGGAAGCTCTAGCACAATCTCAAGAAGCTCCACAAATGGTCTGTGAATAAAGAAAGGGAAAGAAAAAAAAAAAAAACCATTGTCTGTCGATATTTTAACCGTTATTTTCAAAATAAAGACCGTTATGACCGTTATATTCAAAATGATGACCGTTATAATTGTTATGGGCCGTTATTTTTACTTTTTTTTTTTTTTTTGAGACCGTGACCTGTTATGACCGCTATATTGAAAATAACGTAACGGCATAGGCCGTTATGAAACGGTAAAGGCCGTTTTTTAAACCATGTGTGGGACCCACTTAGATGCAATTTTATCAATGAGAGGAGGGGAGATGGAAACAAGATTTAAAATAACGGCCGTTACCGTGCCGTTATATTGTATATAATGGCCGGTATATATAACGGGACAAAATATCGTGTAAATAATGGCCCGTAACGGCTGTTATTTTGAATATAACGGTCAAACCGTTATAACAGCCGTTATATTCAAAATAACGGCCATAATATCTGCTAATGGAATTTTTTTTTTTTAAAAACGCGTGCAGTCCATTCTTCTTCACTTCTTTCACTTCCTTCTCTTCTCTGAGAGCTTTCTAAGGGTTCCTAAAGGGCTGCTACAACTTCTAAGGCATGGAGGAGACCTAAAATAACTCCCATGACGGCTTTTGGCCCACTATTTTCATCTCTCTTTTCTCCATTTTCACTGCTGTGAACCTTCTTTGACTGCCCCCTAGTGGTCCCAATGTAATTTCTTAAGAATGGACACAGGTTCTAAAGGCAAAAATTCATTTTCGAATGAAGAACTTCATAAAAAAATCGCCTTCGTGAAGCGCATGTTTTAAAGAAGTGGCAATCATGAAGACAAAAGGATCCTACTTGACCATGATAGCTAGGACTCTTTTGCTGGTTGTTTTTCCTTTTTGTGCTTGGATGTCTATTATTATCATAACTTGCTAGATATGATATTAAACTTGTTTAATTATGTTTGGATTTGTGTAGTAGTAAAGATTATGTAATACACTAATTCATAAACCAAAGGCTTTATATTCAGTTAGATTTGATGTTACTCACTTATTTTTCCTTAGATCTAGTATTTTAAAGTGTAGATCTAGATTGTTTTATTTCCAAAATTTGGGCTTTTCTTGAAATCAATTACATTTTTCCACATTAGTGTTCAAATGCATTTATAATGTGTTAGTTGAAAATAGATCTACACTTTTGGAACAAAAAAGTGTGAGTTTTTGCCCAAAATTATGGTTGCATTATGTCAAATTTATGATATTTCAGCTTATTTTAGTATATACATCGATACAGGCATGGATGAAAAAAGCGGCCGCCACGCTATTGGCCGTGGCGGGGGATACCGCCACGCCACAGCCGAAATATCGGCCGTCGCATCCGTGGCGGCCCGTAGTGGCCGCTACAAAGTGTGGCGGCCGCTACAAAGCCGCCACGGTACGTGCGGCAGCTCGACCCCCGCCGAGGGATACCCCCGGACCCCCTCTGCGAAGCGCATGTTTTTGAAAAAGTGGCAATCAAGAAGATAAAAGGATCATACTTGACCATGATAGCTAAGACTCTTTTGCTGGTTGTCTTTCCATTTTTGTGCTTGGATGTCTACTATTATCATAACTTGCTAGATAAGATATTAAACCTATTTAATTATGTTTGAAATTGTATAGTAGTAAAGATATAGTTACCTATTACTACTAGATTTCAAATTGGTCTTAATTAAATTATTTTATAAAGAACCCTCATTGTGCTGGTGACTAAGGTATTCCTATTTCCTTTACTAACTCTCTACTCTGTCATTTTTAAATTGGTGTTGAATGTTGATTATTGATCACTTCATAACTTCATAGTTCATTCACTTGATTGAGTTTGAACCTTGAATGTTGAAGTATTGATATTTAATTGTTCAATGTTCATTAATGAGAAATGACCTAACTCTTAAGTCTTTTATTTCATGTTCTAGTTTTTTTTTTTTATGAGCTTTCCATTACTTTTTAAGTTAGTATGACTAAGAAACATGAATACATGTGAAAAAACTAATCATTACTATTATTTTCTATTTATACAGCGATACATGACTTCATATATTGAGGGCACCGCTACGCCCCCTTTTCTTACTTACTTTTGTAAAAGAACCACATATTCTTTCATTTTACAATTTTCTGGATTTTCTGGAATTTTTTCAGATTTTTTAGGCAATTTTTTCAAATCGCACCGCTACGCCGCTACGTATCCCTGCTACGCTATGTATCGCCCGCTTCGTAGCGGTTTGGCGGCGGGCCGCTATGCCCGCCGCTACCGCTATTTTCATCCTTTCATAAGGAATGATACAGGATGTTATAGCTTAAGGGGACCGTTATTTTGCTTTAAAGTGTGCACTAATGGAAAAAAAAGCATTAGTTTCTATCATTTTATAATATTCTGGATTTTTTGGATATTTTTTCGGATTTTTTGGGGGTCAAATAAATATTCGCTCCGCGATGGGCCGCGATGACCGCGAACCGCGATTTTAAACCATGGATGGAAAGGTCTCCTCATGGACAAAGTGGATCTAAAACATCAGTCCCATGATGTAATCCTAGGGATAGGATCGCAAGTGCCGGAGCACAATTAGGATTCCCACGGGAACAATCACACGATGAGGGCACTCTCCAACTATAAACCCACAAAGGAAAATTTTTATTAACTCCAAAACTGAGATTATCAATCTCTACAATGCCATATATATAATAAAAGAAACTTAGGGGCTAAGAAATCAATCCTAATCAAACTAGGAAACAAAATAATAATCCTATTCAAATTAGAAATTAATCCTAATGACAATCTTGGCTAAAATTAAAGCTAATAATAATTTAAAAATCAGAATTTCATGGGTCCCACACGTGGCCCACGAGTGTATCTCACGGAAAGAAGAAGAAGAATCAGAGAAACGAACAGAAAGAGAGAAAGAACAGTCGAACGAAAAGAAGAAGAAGAAGAAGAAGAAGAAGAGCAATAGGAGAAAGGAAGGAGAATAAGGAAGAGAAAGTGTAACGTGCACCGAGGATGCTGCTGCATCATCCCACCAGATTATCCTAGCCCTTGATTTAACAGCCTCAAAGTTTAATGGTATCTTAAGTCTTAACCATAGATTTTATTGAGATTCAATCCTATGGTGGGTGAAGGTCTAGTGAGCATAAAAATTGGGCCTGATGCTAGATTATGGGATGAAAAGAGTATTAAAGGGGTGGATTACGGGTTCAGTGCAATTGCTCGTGAGAGAACATTTTCCTATATATGGTTCATAGATGTGGATTAGCGGACCCACTGGTGGAACTAGGAAATTTGCGCACTATGTAAAAATATAAAAATTCTTGGATTTATCATATGTGGGCCCACTAAAACTTATCTTTTTTGGAAGGACCTAAGTTTTCTCTTGTAAATTCTCATATATGCATGTACGTACGTACGTACCGTAAGTACATTATAATATATGCCCCCCCCCCCACCCCCCCAAAAAAAAAAAAAAAAAAAAAAAAACTCTTCCTTTTCCTCCTCTTTGCCTAGGTTCACCTAGATGCATCCAATCATAATAGGGAAGAGAGGAGAATTTTGGAGGTTGGACAAATATCAGTCTAATCAAATCATCCATACCTGTGATTTAGGGCCTGAGAGCTGAACCGCTTTGTAAGTGCATTTTCATCCTGATTGAATCCAATGGTGGATAATGGTTGGTGACTAATATTAAGTTGATATGAGTTCCAATTCACAGAGTAGGGTGGGTGGGCGTGTGTGGGTGGGTGGGTGTGTGTGTGTGTGTGTGTGTGGGGGGGGGGGGGGGGGGGGGGGTTTGATTGATCATAGGTGGGCATCACTATGCAAAATAGGAATGGGGGCTTCAAAAGCAAACTCAGGGTTTTTTAGAGGTTCTCCAGTCTTGACCCTACTTCAGTGGGACCGCACTGGTTGATGACCTTTATTTTTATATTTTTTTTGCAAAGAGGAAGGGAGGGAGGGAGCCTAATTTCTTGCCAAACATTGTCACATATTGTTGGATTACGTGTACAAAAGTATGTATTTTACACATTGTCAATCCAACAGTGCATATCACTCTGTAAGTGAAATTTGGGACTAGAATGTCTTCTTCGGATCATTTCTTTTATGTATATATAAAAACTGACAGTTTTTACTGTCGGTCCCAGTCCCGAATAAAGGAGGTTTGCGTTAGGTAGGTTGACAGCCAGTGTAAAATTTGTCATAACCCAAACATGAATTATTATGAGGAATTAGAATTCATGTAGCTGACCCAAAATAGTTAGGACAAGGCTTTGATGATAATGGCGATGACAAAAATGATGCGTGTCCATATCTGAATTGATCGATCTCCCTCATACTATGCTGACAATTAGTTACTGCAGAATGATTATGTCAAGATCAATACTGGTGGGCAGGCATGTTTGTTTTTATTTAATGCAAGGACGTGTTGGATGTTTTAACAGTATAAACTCTTTGGTGCTCCTTATTTTTTCAAGAAAAGTCAGTACCATGGTTATTTTGCAAATTGTTCCTGAGTTAAATTATTTCAGTATGCTCTGACTGGTATGATACTAACGCGTAAGGAGTAGGTGTTATCTAAAAATTTTCCCCATCTGAATTATCAGTTAATCGCCTATTTAATACCACAAATCATGGTAATTCATCTCTTGAGATGTGACTGTGGCTGGTGGAAATCCGATTGACTCTTACTGTTATTTCTATCCTTGCTACTTTCAGGCATATTTCTTGCAGTTTCTTCCAACACGCGCTATCAAATTATCAATGGATTGGAAGGCCTTGTTGAAGCATCGCCCATGGCAAAAAGGGTTCCACCTGTTGCACTGGCTTTCACTGTCGGTATACGTTTTGCTAACAATATCTATGGGGGCATGCAGTTTGTAGATTGGGCAAGGTGGAGTGGGGTGCAGTAATAGTATGTATGCCTATCCTACTCCTGAAAGCCAGAGCTGCCCAGTCTTTCTATTTTTCATAATTATTTCATTGCCTGTGAAAAGAATATCAAGCCCCTGCTCTAAGCATAAGATGTGTAGAGAAATCATATGTTTGGACTCTTTGTTGGGCCTTATAGAGAATATATTTCTTATTTTCTTGGTATTTCTGCTTAAGCTTATATCTTGTCTTTTTATCTCTATTTCTATTTCTCTTGGTGGCAGAAAATAGGTTCAGTTTGTATGGAGTTTTGTCATTGGCCGAGTTTGTTATCTACAAATATTCGGACTTGTTATATAGTCAACCAGAGTTGTGGTGTTCTGGGGGGAAAAATAGTGTAGTAAAGAGTATGTGTAGGTGTCATTTGTGTAAACACTTCTTCTGAGGGATCCATTTTCCTTAATGAAGGTACATTTGTGTAGAATATGGAATCCCGGTTCCGCGGAAAACACCAAGTCCGACCAACCAAACACACAAATGTGCCCTAAGAGAGCATTTTTTCTTGAGGTATCAAGTTTTCATATTAAAAAGTAGCATGAACTACGAAGAATCTAAAACAAAACAAAAATAGTTTAGCATCACCATACCGAGAACAGCTTTATAATGACAGTTCAATCATCATTTTCAACATCTTTATTTATGTCTAACTCAGGTGTCAAGTGTTGTTAGTCAGTTACCTATTATACATGTACTGATGCAGTTAAAAATGAATAAAAGACAGGATTCTGCCAGTCTAAAGTTACAGGAAAGTGTGAATCTTCTGGTAATTGTATTAAACAATTAGAATGTATATACATGTAAATAGTCTAGAATACATTCATTTTATACTCATATTTTAGAGGGGCTTAGCTCTGGAGAATGCTTATCCAATTTCCTCTTCATTTAAATGGAAGTGGAATTGGTGAACCATCTTTCTCCTGCAAGTTACAAGTTCGCAAGACAAATTTGGCGCAAAATTATGAGTATAATTTTGAAATATTTGGCATCTAATGGGTTAGGACAGCAAAGTCGGAGGACTTCATAGTTTCTTGGGGTAGATGACCTTTTCATGATCAAGATCAACTTTGTGGTGCTTTGTTCAATGGGTGGTGCTATACTTTTGAAAATCGGAATCGTATCGCAAATCGTTCATACCCATAAATCGAATCGTATTGTGAATAGTATCGCGAATCATAGGATTTTTTTTCTATTTTAATAAAAATTAAAAATAATTAAAAATTAAAAAAAAAGAAAAAGAATAGTTATTCATAATCCTTTCATTTCTCCCATTCATAGTAGTATAAATACAATGACATATAATTCTATCATACTATCATATCAAAAACATCACGACATATTACTATATAATAAATGATATGTGTAAACAGTTAAATAAGTTTAAGGTATCAATATATATTTATTTATTTTTATCTTTAAATCAAAATGTAAAAATAAAAATAAAACTCAAACAATGATCTTACACATTAGGATATCTTTTGAAGTTAAGAAAGTGTTCATGAAGAAAAAATAAAAAAATAAAAAGATATAGTTAAGCTCCATGCATATGATTGAACACTCTAATCAAATGCATGTTCCTTATTTATCTCTAAAACCTCCCCAAAGTCATAAGAGTTCCTAAGAGGTTTCGTTAACTACTAATAACCTTTTAAAAGTAAAAATACTAAAAGAAAGAAAGAAAAAAGGTAAAAAGATTATTAATATTAACTTATTGGTGGTAGCTATTTTCGCTCAGCTGAATCGTTTGAATCATGGGATTCGATGAAACGAGTATCGAATCGTAAGATTGACACCTGAATCCGTTCATTCGTAAATGGGATTTGTTGCATAGGTATCAATCGTGTTCCTTAAGATTCGGGGAAATGAATCATAGAATGCTGATAACAATTATATATGTTTACTCTCTCTCTCTCTCTCTCTCTCTCTCTCTCTCTCTCTCTCTCTCTCTCTCTTGGAGTGTAGAGTTTTTTTAAAAAAATACCCCTCCTAGTGGGGCTTACTGTTATACATGACGGCCATGAAATGCCATTGATGGAAAGATATGGATAAGACCTACCTATATTTAAACTTTCAGGTCCATTAGACTATCCCAACACCTTGATGGCTTGATGTAAAGCCCTAAAGTTTAATGGTTTTAGAGGTATCATTTTCTTAGGATTTCAATCCAACGGCGAGTCAAATTTGGACTTGTGAGCTGTGACAATTCATGGAGGGGTATAGTGTGTGAAAAGAGTGTCTTGGCTCAAGATTGGCTGCATGGCCTACAAAAGTAGGGAAGCAGATAGGGGAGTTTTTAAAATGGGGAGTTTTTGAGAATTTCTCATATGTGTGCGTAAACATAGAGAGAAGTATAGATATGTGTGTATAATATATGTATAGAGGGAGTGCGTATATATATAGAGAGAAAAGTGTGTGAATATACATGTAAACTTAGAGAGAAGTATGGATATGTGTGTAGAGGGAGAGAGAGAATGGAATGGGTTTTAGGGTGTCTTAAGACTTTTTAGCATAAATGGATGTAGTTTACATGATTTAAACCCGTGCATGGTATAATATATTCTTTCCTAAAATTCACTATTTTTTTTAATAACTTTGAAGTGACTGAATTTGGACCATTGTTTTTCCAAATACATCAGTATACATATAATACATAGTTAACTGTTTTTCTACTTTTGAGCGAGCAGCGCAGTCAATGCACACGCTGTGGAGACTTTTCTCACTTGGGGTGCTTCTTGGGCCACAGCGCAGACTGGCCACATTTTATATTCTGTTCCCATTCTTACATCAGTATACATATAATGCACAGTTAACTGTTTTTCTACTTATTGAGTGAGCAGCGCAGTCAATGCACATGCTGTGGAGACTTTTCTCACTTGGGGTGCTTCTTGGGCCACGGCGCAGACTGGCCACATTTTATATTCTGTTCCCATTCTCAAGGCACAACCATATGGGTCGACAATGTGTGCACACGTCTCTGGCACCCAGGCGCTTCAGATCCATACCTGATGCATGACACTCAATGCGAGCTTTCCTTGGTATTGGCAGAGCATGGCCAGTTCATGAGGATGCCGTTTGAGAGCTGATGCTACCTTAAAAGCTCCTTGCTCTCTCAAGTGGGTGTGTTCTGGCCTAGGCTGACGTTCTCAAGGCGTGATGCATGCATCCTTGATGAGGATGAGGATGGAGTGGTATGTGCCTAAACCATCTCAAACTATTTGAGAGGTCTCTTCTATTAAAGCTACCTGTTGGTGTATGCATCCTTGATGAGGAAGAGAATGGAGTGGTATGTGCCTAAACCATCTCAAACAATTTTGAAAGGGCATTTCTTGATTCTCTTCAATTGAAGCTACCTGTGAATTTTATCTTAGATTTTTATTCATAATTCTATTCTTTATTATACCTTCAAATCTGTCTTAGCATGCACATCTCAACATGCACTTTCATTTTTTCTTTTTCTTGTTGCCCAAAATCCAGCTTTATACATTAAGTGGTGCCTAATGACCCTTTTATAGAAATGTTTGTTTGATCGAACTTCAAAGTGACACTTCGTGATCGCTAAAAATTCACTAGTGCCCTCTACTCTAATCATCTCTCTGTTTATCTATTTGTCATATCCAACTCAAACCTTTCATTTCGTCCAATAGTGTCTCTACTCCAATCCATCCACCGCTGATTATGTTTGTTATAACTTATATTTAACTCAAACCTTTCATTTTGCTCAGTAGCTGTTAATTGGGCATTGAAATCAATTACGTTATAGTACTATGCTATTTTTAGTTTTCAGCAACTCATCTCTCATACTCTTAACATTGGAACTGCATATATATATTCTCTCTCTTTTGCTGATCTTCAACCTACTTGAAAGGGTTTCCTTCAAAGTTCTAGCTTCCTTACCTTGGTCCAGCAGGACAGAGATGAAAACTTCATACCCTCTTTCTGAATCCGATTCGTAATTGGGCTCTAGTCGGGTCCATGCTCGAATAACCATCTACTTGGGTCAAACACTCAAACATATTTTATCAGATATTTTCCATATTTATTAATCAAGTATAATTCTAACATTATTATATACAACAATAAGACTAAAAAATCTTTGCACTAAAGGTGTTCATTGTGGCAAACAGCAGGTATGGCCCTCAACTCCTTTACATATATAATATATTTTTTGTTGTTGAGTTGGGCTCAGATGAGGACCCATGATCTAAGCCCAAGCATTCAAACTAGATCGGGTTCGGTTTGAATCCACTGTCCTCCAAAGGCAAATCTGACCTGTTTACATTCCTACTCTTTCTTGTTGGTTTATGGAGTACCATATCACCTGCACCAAGGAGCTTTATCTTGGATATCTCCAAGTTCTCTATATAATAACCTATTCAAAAAGAGAGTTTGCTATGACCAAGGCAAACAAATGAGGGCTAAAAGTAGGGCCATCAATCCGGCCCTTTGATGAGAGGCTCGGCCTGGCTTTCCCCGCTTATCGAGGGCTTTTCTTTTTGTCCTAAAGCCCGAGAGGGCTCAATTTTGTAAAGCCCACAACCTTGAGTTTACGAAAAGAAGCCTCAAATACCCCCATACCTCTAAAAGCATCCTCAAATACATATAATGCCCAAAAGCATCTTATACGGCACCGACTTCATTTTTTTCTAGACCAAATTGCCCATCACTTTATCTCTAGTGAGCTTGAGACATGATACCCGCAAGCTCAAGACATGACCCGCAAATGTAAGAATAACACTCTCAAGCTCGGAATTTAGCGTCCATGTATGTGCCCAGTGTTATTCACGAGCACGGGTTTTCTTCTTCTATTTAATTCCACTCGCCAACATCCCACAAGCATTCATTAAATTTCTCTATCTAGTTAGATTGATTTATATTTTCTATAAACTCTAATAATATCCTCATTTTGAATATAATATTATTACAAATAGTAGAAAATTAACTCAATTCTGTAGGAATCCAGCATAGCCTCACCTAAGACTTTCCAATAGATATAGTTGTTGTGTCAAGCTCAAGAATCTGTGATGTTAGAGTTGAATAATTTTGCCGTGACTTTGTTTCACCGTTATTGTACATTCTGACCCTACTTTTAGTACAATCTGTGGAGAATCTCGCTCCAAAGTCTAGAATGATCTCCCCCACTTTCCTCACTTTCAAATATAAATTAAACATTAACATAAGTCACGATGTCAATAATCAACTCGCGATGTCGAAAAGAGACTTGCAAGTTCATTAGTTAAAGTTTTTCTCAAATAGGATACATACATGTTCATTTGGTTTGACTGAAGCAATAATTTATGTAACTGTATGAGTTGAACTATTCCATTGTGAGTTTGTTCAATAGTGAGTGTACTCACTGCGACCATTCTCTTAGTACAATCTGTGGAGATTCTGTTAAAAAAAAAAAAAAAAAAACATTTCATTTTAGAACAAAATGTAAAAATTTGTGCTCCTTTCTATTCCCTATTTGTAACCTTACTTTTACTACAGTCTGTGGAGGATTAACTACAAAGTTAGGATGTTTTTCTTCACGTTTCTTGCTTTAGAATATGAATTTAAAATAAACATCTATTGCTCACAATGTCTAAAATAAACTAGGAGGTTTGAGAGTTAGAATAAGAAAATAACGAGTAGTGAAATACTTCAATGCACGAATGCGGTCGAGTCTCGATGTCGTAAGAGATAAAGCGAAGGGCAATTTGCTCTAGAAAGAAATGAAGTCTACAGTATCATATGCTTTTGGGTATTACATTTATTTATTGATGCTTTTGGAGATATAGGGATATTTGAGACTTCTTTTGGTAAAAACCCCATATATGATCGTCACGGTTTACGGTATGGACCACCTGTTGGGGCCCACTGTGAGACTCCATTGGTCATGGGACAGAGGGGGATTGAAAGATCCAAGTGGAGTCAACTTACATATTAAATTTGAAGTCAATCTAATACGTCTAACCCCTTCATCCATGGCTCACAAGTTTAACAACTTTATATCAAAGAAGAAAAATTGACCCTCTAGTTCATCCAAATCCATGCAAATTCATGGGAGTCAGTGCCTATAAGGGGGTTATGAATGAGTGGTCAAGTTGGATGGATCATAAGGTGGGCCCCAGTGGGAGTTTCGAACGGTGCGGACCGTTGCCTCCCATATATATAAATATATATATATATATATACACACACACGAGGGGGCCTCTCCTCAGCTCAAGCTGAGGTGAGCGTCCGCTCACCCATGTGAGGGTGATGAAAACGTGTGAAAAGGTACAAAAGCCCGCTCATTTCTGAAATGATCATTTTGAGGCCTGCCCATTTCATTTCCCCATCTCAACGAAGGAAACTCTATCTCATCCCAACAGAACTAGAGATTTGCAAACCTGGACGCCCTCTCCACTCTGCAAACCTCAACACCCTCTCAGTCCAACCTCGTCACAGCGACACCGCGCTCTCCTAAACCTCTCTCTGAAATGGTCATCTCTCAACGAAACCCTCATGGTGCAGAGGTGATCGTGGGCTACTCTGCATTTGAGAGACCGTGCTTGGATAACGATGAAAGTAAAGATTGGCTGTGATCTTGTAATATACACATTTTGGAAACTATTGATTTGTAGGATGGGTTCTTGAGTGAAGGCATCAAAGTAGTAGATGCACAGATGAATTTTCATTTTTGCCTATAGGTGTATGTATGCTAAAGGCATGCTAATTCTGAGATGAGTCTGGTTTGCAACTCCTAAATGAGAATAGCCATTAAAGCCTTCCTAGGTTCACAATGGATGATGGTGATTCAGATGGAGAAGAAAGGTTAAATAATTTAGTCATAGATTAAAATAGGAGTGATGAAGAAACTGTAGCAAGTAATATCTCCCCCTTCATTTTCAATTGTTTGCCTATATTATTTGATTTCAATTATCTTCCTCTATTTATTATCTTGTCTCTTTAATTATTTAAGAAATCATTTTTTTTATTAGAACTTTATTTTTTAGATTCTATCTATCCATCTCTGAATCGTGGGGCCCGAAACAGTGTTGATATGGCCGGTAGTGGTTTGATCCGGCATAGCACAGTGGCGTTTACGTGTTCCCAAAAGACTTTGAAAATCACCGATCCTCGGATCGTCTCGTCTCGCAAGCACAATGAGCCGAAAAGCACTTCCATTATGGACATCGGGAACGCGGCGGCACCGTGGCCATATAAAATTATCTTTTAATTTTTAATTGGTATATTTATGGCATTTTAGGTTTGTTGTTTAGGTTTGTTGTTCAAATTATTGCTACAGTGGGGCACGCGGCACGCAGAGAAAAAGCTTAATGAAAATCACTTTGGATGAATTATGGTGCTTGTAATTGGGATATAACTATGAAGGGTCACATTTGAAGCTTTGGAACTGCTTTGTTTCTGGGACCAATAGGACTATGTTTGTACTCTGATTATAAACACTATATTGATTGGAGAAAGGATTTTTTTTCAGTATAAAGATTGTTTTTATTGGATGAACTCTTTACCTTTCTTGAAAGAGAAATTCTTATATATGAAAGGGACTGTTTCCAATTGCAGAAATCGAAGCAATTTGATTTTGACCATTCTACAGTTTTCACCTCCTATTAATAATATCAGCCATTAAGATTTGAGGTTTTAAGTATGGAGATTTAAGATATGAAAGGCATCTTCATATAATGCTGAATTATGAATATTTAATACAATGGTGAAGTAAAAATAAATAAATAAATACAATGCTGAATTATGGACCATGCAGATTTTATCTCTTCGTTCATCTTTAAATTTAAAGGGATTTTGATAATGATTGTCGTTTTTCATCACCGTTGTCACACCAAGACCCAGTGTTATGTGACCCATCAATTTCCTTTTCATCACTGTAAAATTTCATTATTAGTTTAATGACATGGATATCAAAGCCCATAAGTTCAAGGAGAAAACTAGAATTACATCTTAGGGGAATACACTACCCGTAGTCCCGATCTGGTCTTTCTCCCGAATTGAAGTAGTAAGGATGGAGATTTACCTCGACATTGACTTCCATCACACTCATCCAATGTTATATGACCCATCAATTTCCTTTTGCTCAATTCAACATCAGTTCAATACTAGGCTTTAAGGCAGAGATCTTACAAGTTGATGTGGCATATATGAAGATGGATTACATCAATTGGATAGCTATCAAATGTCGCTTAAGCTTCCTTCATCCCTTTTTAATTTAAAATGGAAGAGCAATGGGGAAAGGGCTAAAAAAATTAAAATAAAATAAAATATAAGAAAGATCTTTTCATTTCCCCTGCAAAATACGGATGGGTTTGAGTTGGTGGAGGAGGTGACACATGGGGATAGCATTTATGTTCAGTCAAATTTAGGATTTCTTCCCAGAAGGTTCTGTATTTCACCTGGTGCAATTGAGATGCTATGTTAAATTTTGCTATTGATTCTGCATAATATACATTATTTCTCATTTCATTTACATAGTCGAACATCCAAAAGCAATTAGAAGTTACAGATGGCCACGAGTTCTATAGTAGGTATTTTACCAAAAATCCCACTAAAAGATCATAATTGCTAAATCCCAAACCCAAATCTGGCCAAAAAAATTGCAGATCAGCTTCGTATAGAGAGAGTGAAAGAAACCAAATACATACCCCAAAATCCAAAAAATTCTAATTGCTGATATCATTAATACATACTCGCAAATCCACTCAGCAAGAAAAAATCATAATTGTTAAAATTCCAAAACCAAATCTGATGTTTGTGATTTCCACACACAAAAATAATAATAATAATAAAAAATTACAGAGCAACTCCACAAAACAAAGAGATTATAGAACCAAGTGCAATCCCCAAACCCCCCAAAATCTCAACATCTAAAATCATAAATGCAGACCCCATAACTCCAAATCCACGATGCAACAAAATATCAAGTTCTCAATTCCTCCACCCAACACTTGACAAGATGCTTCCTCTGCCACAGAAAATTGGATTCAAACCTTGGGTTACATTGACATCTTGCCTAGTGTTTTCGTCACAGAAGAAAAACCCAATCGCTTCAGAGGCAATCTTTCTCAAGCAACACTAGCCATATCTTTCTTCCTTCCACAGTCTTCACTCATTTTCCTTGATCTCTTTCATCCTTTCCTCCTTCGCACACGATCCTGTTGAGCACAGTCCCTCGAAATGACAGAGAAGCCGACGAGCACCTTGTACGTTGAGGGTTTCGTTGAGAGATGATAGTTCCAGAGAGGGTTTCGTTTCAGAGAAGATGGGCGTCGAGGAGAGCACGTGCAGGCGTCGCTGTGACAAGGTTGGACTGAAAGCGCGCTGAGGTTTGCAGATTGGAGAGGGCATCGAGGTTTGCAGATCGGAGATTCTGCGGGGATGAGATAGAGTTTCCTTCGTTGATATGGGGAAATGAAATGGGCGGCACTCAAAATTATCATTTCAGAAAGGAGAGTTTTGTTGGCACCGCGATTTCTTCTTTTCCCAACCGAACGTCTCTCCACACCGATGTATAAAATAGGATTATTTACAGATATTTCTCTTTGCACCCATCAATATACCCAAACTGCCCCTATCATTTACAACTCCTCTCTTCTCTTCCCACACATCTTCTTCAACGTTTCTCTTTTCTCTATTCAAACTGTCACCTGAGAAAGCACTTGGAGTACCCATTTTGACCTACATTCTTGCTGGACGATTAGCTAAGTGAAAAGTACAAAAGCAGATAAGGAAGAAGGAAGACCTCTTCTCTCACATTAACCTCCATTTTAGTGGCAAGTAACTCACATTTCTTCTTCACGATTCTCATTGTGCTATTTTTTCAAATATAGGTCATTCTAGCAACTATTTTGCATAAAAATATGTTCAAAGGGACATACTACTCTGAATCGCCCAAAATGGTTTTTTTTTTTTTTTTTTTGCACTGGTTGCAGTTGTTCAAGTTTTTTTTTTTTTTTTATTTCATCGTCGCGCTATGTTCGAACCTGAAGCTTCGAACATTCCCATAATGTTGAACAAATGGTTCTGAACAGTTTAGGAATGTTCGGAATGTATAATCCGAACATTTTGGGAATGTTCGGAATGTATAATTCGTTCATTCCTAAAATGTTCGGAACTACATGTTCGAACATTTTAGGAATGTTCGAACACACAGTACCGAACAGTATTTAATGAAATTTGTATTTTTTTAAAAAAACTCATTTTCCAACATTTCATAAATGGATAGGCCAAGCAGTTCTAGAGTAAGACCGACAGCTTCCAATAGGAGGCGCCGTCGAGTAACTGAGGAGGTTGTAGAAGAAGCACGGGAACCGGAATATGATTTGGAAGAAGGCAATGAAGAAGAAGGAGCTCGTGATGAACAAATTGAAGAAGAAGCTGATGTTGAACATGAAATAATTGCGGGGCCAGAAGATCGTTCTTTGTTGCCCAGTTTCCACACACACATAGCTGCGTACATTTGGCATTCACGGGTATGTATTTTTTTTCGTTTTTCTCTTTATTTGACATAAAGCTAGATGCATTGGTTACATTATTCAATAATGTAATATTTTCGAAATGCAGGAACGTGCCCCACTGAAGTGTGTTAGCCATGGACAGAAAATACCACACTGGCAATTGAATGAGAGTGACAGGTTTAGAGAGTTAGTGGATAGATCTAATTTGAGTCCACTTATCACAACATCATATTGCTCCGCTAGTAAGATTCTTGTCTCTTGCTTTGTGGAAAGGTGACAACCTGAAACAAACACTTTTCACATGCCGTTCGGTGAGATGTCCATAAGTCTAGATGATGTTGCCACCATACTTGGGATCCTGGTGACTGGTCGTTATGTTGCTTATAATGGTAGAATGACTTTTCAAGATGCTCATCCGCTCCTTGTTGACGCTCTGGGAGTTCATTCAAATGAGACAAATGATGAGCTACAACAGGTTCGGGGCCAATCTGTAAGATTGGAGTGGCTAAGAGGGAGGTTCTCAAACATAACTGATGAGGATGGAGATGACATGATTGATTGTGCAGCGAGAGCATATTTTCTGTATTTATTAGGCTATACATTGTTCGCGGACAAGAGTGACACACGTGTGCCAATTATATATCTGACGTTGTTGACAGACTTGTCAAGTGTCCGTTCATATGCATGGGGTGTCGCTGCTCTGGCTTATTTGTATCGACAGTTGGGATTGGCTACCCATAAAGAAGTTAAACAAATTGCTGGATATCTTACGCTGCTAGAGCCGTGGATTTATGAGCATTTCGAGTGTTTCGCTCCAACGTCCAACATTTTTATATGGAGTCACTCAACCCCGAGTGCATCGCTGGCTCACTCGTAGGGAGACTGTTGCTCCCCTACAGGCACTGCGAGAGAGGCTTGATTATATGAGTGCAGACGGAGGTACGAAAAATTACTTTTTTTCATGAGTTATTGAACTAAAGTAGAACCAATTGTCTATAGTTTTCTTATAATTGTTTTGGTCATGCAGGTCACATGGGATCCTTAATAAGGCCCGCCCTTCCCTTAATAAGGGAAGCTAACAAAGAAGCTTTATGTTGCCCTTTAGGTCTTACTAAAGGGCTCTGTTATCCCGGGCCGCAATTCCCAACTTTAGGAGGGAATTGAATAAGGCCCGTTCCTTACTGGGATAAGGTAGCTAGTCAGCTATAACCGGATCGCTCAAGGAAGTTTTGCCAAAGGGGGGCCTCGCAGAGGCCTTTTTTCGGCAATAATTCCTTGAGTTTATGGGGCCTTGGCTTCAAGTAAGTTCTCTTTCTCAAGAACTCTCCATTGTAGAAAGTATGATGGTAAAAAAAAGAAAGTGTTTGTTTTTTTTTTTTTGTTTCTATCTTTTCTTTTTCCACGTGTTCTCTATTTTTTTTTGCACGTGTTTTTTTTTCTCATGCGTTTTTTTTTTCTTTTTTTTTCACGTTTTTCTTTGTTTCTTTTGTGGGCCGTACGGCCATGTGGCCTGTTAGCCAATCCTCTTTCTTTTTTTCTTTCTTTTTTTTGAGAAAGTTTTTTTTTTTTTTTTGCTCATCATGATAATGCTATTTTTTTGGCAAAACCAAGATGTTCATGCATGCATTTTTTTTTTAAATTGAATTGGTAGCATGATGTGATAGCATACCTGAAAGTTTTTGTAAATTTGGGAATTTGGAGCTCGCAGTGATGTTGAGCCCTTCCTGATTTTGCGAAGACTTTGATGTTTCGAAAGTTTGGAGTTTCGGAGCTCGCAGCAATGTTGAGCCCATCTTCAAGCTTTCTATTTCTTTCGGGGTATTTTCTTTTTCTTCGGAATTGCCCCGGAGTCATGTCAAAATTTCACCAGATTTTTTATTTCGCCAGATTTTTTTTAGCGAAATTCTGTCATTTTAATGATGATCTTTTTCTTTTCTATCCTTTGCAGGTAGTTCCTCCAGAACGAACAAGGGTAAAGAGCCAGCTACAAGCGTACCTCGTCGATCTGCTAGATCTTTTAATCCGGCCGTTCAGCAGGCCTGGGAGAAGGTCCAGTATGCTGAGAGAAATATTGAAGAGTGCAACTCCATCAACAGAGATGAGATGAGGCAGCGACTGATCGCTCTCAAGAATGAAGAATTCTATAAGATCATGGTAAGAAACCATCCTTGGGTGATGGACGATCAGAGGGTTTTTCCCAAGCCTACCTTCTTCTTTGGTGATGCAGTCCCTAACGACGTGACATACTAGAGGAGATGTTTTCAGTTCTCTTACACAGCTGATGGTGAGGAGATAACTATTGTTACCCGGTCGACGTTTGAACGCACCATCTCGATTATGAGCCTTGCTCCCACGTGCTCTAAGAGGGAAGATCCTCCAAGCTGGGTGAAAAGGTCAAATGTAATTAAGACCGGGGTTTTTGTTGGCAGTCCTCCTGGATATGCAGAGAAGTTGCCTGTCGATATGGACATGTTGATGCCGGCTAGTGGTTACCAGGGCTCTAATTATCCGTCGGTCAATTTGGGACCCGTGGGCCTTGGTATTTTCAGCAGTGACGACAGCAATTGGGTGAAGTCTTTTCGACTTCGTGGCCGTTTCAGTGCTGACTCCGAGTGGAAGTCATGGACTGATCTTGTCCTGGTGATTGGTGGCGCCGTTTTGAAGGAAGCTGGGATTTTTGATGCGGTCTGCACCCTTAGGGAGACTGTGATCTCTTCCGACGAGTCCTTCATGGCTATGTTGGAGTCATTCTTCCCACAAACCAATACATTCGTTGTCACGAACGGTGAGATTGGTTTTTCTTTGAAGGAGTTTAGCGCCATTACTGGATTGCCTATCATTGGCAAACTCTATGAAGAGTTCATGCCGATCGACAACGTCCTTGAGGGGCAGTCGGAGGAGTTTAGGCTTCTATACTTTCAGCTTGTCGCCTTTTATGATTTAAGGAGAAAGAGGGCTCGAAAGTTAGATCCAGTAGTTGGAAGAGTTCTGGCTCTTCGTTCCCCAACTTTTTTTACAGCAGGGGATCTTCTGATAGCATGACCCGAGAAGCCAGAGCTCAGGATCCCGGTTCCAAGAAGACTTCGGCTATGCAGGAAGAGTTGAGGGGTTTCTTCGCAAGCACAGACGCCATTTGTTCTGACATTTTACTACGGAGAGATTTCGCTATTTACCTCATGTATTGGCTGGTGAGGCTATTTTTGCTGGAGGAGATGGAACGCACATCAGGCCGCATTGTATCTTTCTGGCTTGTCAGATGGCGTTTGGAAAATGACTTGTTTCGGTGCCAGCTCTTTACTCCTACTTGTGCACCGAACTACAGGCTGCTGCTTTCTTGGTTCGGCTTAGGCTTCCCATGAACAGGGTATTTTCAGCCCATATTTTCTATTCGTGGTTTGTATACCACTGTCCTGGCTTCCATCGGCTGGGTGTTGCACAGGATGATGATCCACATGTATTTTTTTGGTACCATATGTATTTTTTTTGGTACTCTCTCTGTTTTTTTTTTTTTTTTGTGTAGTGCTTGTAAACACTTTCTTTTTTTTTCGTTGGTACCACATGTATTTTTTTTGTACTTTTTTTTCCCTACACTCACTTAAATCTTTTTGTGATGAAACCAATTGCTAAATGAGATTTGATCAAAAGTTTTGTCATTTTGTGAAAATCTTTTGTCAAATGATTGTTTTGGCATGGGAGCCAGATTTTGTTTGTGGCATGAGAGCCGATTTTGGCTTGAGAGCCATTTTTTTATGGCATTGATAGCCGGTTTTATTTTGTGGCATTGATAGCCAGTTTGTGGCATTGATAGCCGGGTTTTTTTTTTTTAAGCCAAGTTTTGGTTGGTGCCATTGATAAGCGGTCTTGTTTTGTGGCATTGATAGCCGGTTTTGGTGGCATTTATAGCCGGTTTGGTTTTCAAAAATGCAAGTATCGACTAAAAGTCGCCTCCCTGTTGAATGGTCTTGCAAGTATCGATGGAATGTCGCATCCTTGCTTTTCAAAAGTCGCCTTCCTGACTTGATGTCGTTTCCCCACGATTTTTGAAATTTGCAGTTTTCTCGAACCTTTGGGTTGTGGATATCAACTGAAATATTGCATCTCCACGATTTCTTGATTTTTTCGAACCTTTGAAATTTGGGTTGTGGATATCAACTGAAATGTTGCGTCTCCACAATTTTAGGTCTTTTCGAACCTTTCAAATTTGGGTTGTGGATATCAACTGAAATGTTGCGTCTCTATGATTTTAGGTTTTGTTGAACCTTTGAAAGTTGGATTGTGGATATCAACTGAAATGTTGCGTCTCCACGATTTTAAATTTTGTCGAACCTTTGAAATTTGGGTTGTGGATATCAACTGAAATGTTGCGTCGCCACAATTTTTTTTCTTTTTGGATTTTGCAAGTATCGATGAAATGTCGCTTCCCTGCGATTTTGGAAGTGTCAAACATGGTTCGCATGCTTCTGATTTGTACGAGTATCGACTAAGCGTCGCTTCCTCGCGGTTTTTTGAAAAACCATTTTTTTTTTGTTTAAAGACACGAGGGTCGTAAGTTTTGACCTAAAACCATTTTGGCGGTAAAAGGCAGGGTGGACTAGGGTAGAAATCCTTGAATCCGAATTTTATTTCAAACCATGAATTTTGGGTTCAATGATCGAAAATTTTAGTCAAGTTAGGGAGAGGCTCCTAAACTTGGAATTTTTAAACAATGAAACGATGAAAGTAAGCATTGTTTGAATTTCTATAAATTTCAACATTTGATATGAAAATTCTAAGAGAGTGGGTTTGACGAGCGAGTACCTGGAAATAGGTTTTGGCCGTACAGGCATTGCTCTTACCCAGTTGGGTAAGTCCTCAAGGGTAGTACCATTTTAAGAACTTGTCGTTGATGGGCAACATACATCTGTCACCCTCCATGTTTAGGAGTACGTATGCGCCGTTGGAGAAAACCTTGTCGATGACATAGGGTCCCTCCCATTTTGGCTCAAACTTGCCTTTGGACTTATGAGTGAAGACCATTGGTCTTTTTACCGCAAGAACCAAGTCACCCTTTTTGTAGGCGTGTTACCTGACCTTCTTGTCGAAAGATCCTGCCATACGTGCTTGGTAAAGTTCAATGCTTTGTCGAGCTTCGAGCCGTCTCTCATCGAGATTGTCCAGCTCATGGAGTCGCAATTTGACATTGCTTTCTTGAGTCATGTCATTTTACAAAGATACCCTTAAGGAAGGAATTTGTACTTCCAAGGGTACGACAGTTTCGCTCCCATAGACCAAGGAGAATGGTTTGCTATGGGTTGGTCCTCAAACGGTGGTTCGATAGGCCCACAAAGCTTCAGACAATTTGTCGCTCCAGTCTCTTTTGTGACTAAAGACCATTTTTTTTTAGAATTTTTGCAGAGTGTCTTGTTAAAGGCTTCTGCTAATCTATTTGCTGCCAGATTGTATGGAGTCGAAGGACAGCTTTGGATTTTGTATTTGTCGCAGAACCTGTAGAATCGATGATTCCGGAATTGTGGTCCGTTATCATGGACAAATCTTTTGGGTATGCCGAAACGACAAATGATGTTGGATGTAGGAACTGAAGGACTGATGAGGTCTTCATTTCGTTGAGCGCAAATGCTTCTGACCACTTAGAGAAATAATCCGTAGCGGCAAAGATGAAGCGACGACCTTTACTTGAAGGGGGAGAAATAGGACCAATGATGTCCATACCCCAGGCTTCAAAAGGTCATGAAATCGCTGTAGGATGCAGGATCTTCTGTTGAAAGGTTTGTAGGTGGTTCCTCCATAATGTTTTCGGAGGCATCCAGCTCAACAAAACCTTCTGGGGTTTCAAGGGCATTTCCAGACAAAGGCTTTGTTCCTTTCCATGGGTCTTCTTGATGGGTGATCTTCTGCACATTGAGGACCTCTTTTTTCTTTGGTTTAGAGGTTGCAATGGCGATTGGCTCTTTTCTTGATGATTTCTGACTGTTGAGGTCTTTAATCACCGTTTCAGCCTCCGTGGAAGCTTCTAGGAGTTCTCCCACGTTTTTCGATTTGTTGCCGATGATCATGGAGCGGATTCTAGCTCTCATGTTGTTTCGGCAGATGTCGACTAGCGACGCTTGTGGCAGTACATCAGAGCATTTGTATGTCATTGCTTTCCACTTGTGAATGAAGTCGTATGTTGACTCATTCTCCCCCTGTTTCAGGCTGCAAAGTTGAGCCATAGTAGCGGGATGATCCTCACCTTTGAAGTGAGTCAGGAAGCGTGTCTCTAGCATGGCCCAGTTTTGGATGGAGACTTCCGGTAAAGTAAAGTACCAATCAAAGGCCGTACCTTTTAGGGTACTTACAAAGAGACGGATCTTGAGTGCATCTTGATCCGCGATAGCTCCAGTCAAGATTTTGAAGTGGATGACGTACTGTCTGGCTGATCCTCTCCCCATATATGTTTGGAGAGTAGGATGCTTGAATTTTGTTCGGAACAGGACCGAGTCCATCCATAAGGGATATGGTGGCTTGATCCCATGCTCCTTGAGTATATCCTCTTCTTTTACTTTAGCGAGGATACTGTCTACGTCCTTTTTGGTGAGGGCGCGTGACTCATTTTCTTCTTCATTTTCCTCATTATTCGAAGGAGGTTCATTGTTCGCCTGATTTTGGAAGGCGGGGAGAAGGTTTTCCATCAGAGTTTCAATCCTCTCCTGGCCTTGTTCCAACTGCTGGATGTGTGTGAGCGCATCATCTTGAGGTGGATTGCGGGGTGGGGGCTCAGAATTTGTAGCCAGGACGTTCATCCTTCGGGATTCAAACGAAGAAAATGTCCTGGTGACTGAGCTAGGGCTCATTCTTTTTGATGAAGAACTTGAGGAAGGATGACTTTGCCGTCCTTTGCTTGAAGGAGCAGGGGATTCTTCTGAATGTCTTCTTGTCCTGGAGACACTACAAATCACCGGACGTCGGACATGGATTTTTGTTGCTGACTTATGGCGTCTTCTGGTTTTTCCAACCATATGGACAGTAGCAACTTGGTCGGGTCTTTCTTTTTTGACCCATTTGTGAGAGACTTGAAGTGTAGGAGGCTGGGTCCTTTGCTTCTCTAGTCTTTTTTGTCGATACGACGCGCGGCGGCGTATAAGACGAGCAATTTGAGCTTCGTTCAGCTCTGGCTAGGCTTTGACAATGAAGGATGTGATCCCTCGGGCGCAGCAGCCAAGCCTGTCTTTTTTGTAGCTAGGCAAGGACAGGATGTGAACCCGGTCATTCGCCTGTTGCAGTGAGGTTTTGAATTTTTCGAGTTCGGCCCCTGTAGATATGAAGGGTCGAATCGAAGGATTGTAGGCCTTGGCAGGTGCTTGCAAAGGCCTTGTGATACATGACTTGATTCTGGGCTTGTAGGAACAAGCCAGCTCATGCTGGGTTGACTTGGGAGTCAGGTTGGAGATGGGTCTCTCCTCTTTCATGTAGGCAAGAAGGTAGAACTGGTTCTCCTTGAGTGGGGCCAGCTATGCTGGCTTGGTGGATGTTTGAGACCTTCTTTATTTTGGTGAAGGTCTTGGGGACCAAGTCTCAGGATAGAGTTTGTTACTTGCGGGTCGAGGCTTCGTGGGGGTGCCATGGGTTCGGGCTTTTTTGTGCTCGCCTTTAGTGTCATGGTAGTGACACGTTGGGAGGCGAGCTTCTGCTTCTTGGAAGGAGCAATTTGTTCTTCAGGAAGTGGGAATGGTCCTAGCGTCCCAAAGATAAAAGTCCGGGGAGTCGAGGTCGACCCGGAGTTCAGAGAGTTGCCGAGGGAGTTGACACTTCGGCAGCTGACAGGGCGCTTGTAGGTGCGCGTGGTTTGCTTCTGTTGAAGTATGAGTTGGTGCTTGTTCTCATCAAAAGTAATGGTCAAGGAAGCTGTCATTGTTAGTTTTGAGCATTTCTGAAACAAGACCACATCCATTAGTAATCACAAGAATATAATGATCATAAATGGGAAGTTCCATGGTTTTGTCTTTTCAAATCACTCGAGGGACATGACCCAAGCGACATGAAGAAGCCATGAAGCCATAGATGGTACAATTATTCTGATTGCAAGTATGGTGAGCCCAGAATGAGCGTCCCAGTAAGCAATTGTGAACCTAAATTCGACTTATCGAGAAGCAAAGCTTGCTCGAGGTAAGAAGAATATAAGGTTGAAGTTTAAGAATATAAGGTTGAAGTTACAAATGTGCCGGTCGCGATACAATAGACCCTGAAAGGGCGTACCTGTATTGCTAGGCACAAATGTTTGGAGATCGCATCTATGAGATGGCATTCTCAGTTTTGAAAGGTCAAGATTGGTTTCATCAAAGAGAGCAAGTGGTATTCTAATCTAAACACAGGCTCAACGATTTCCACGAGTGCCAGTGCTCAGAAGGGAAGAGACCAAAATTTCTCAAATCTGAATCCAAAAATGACGAGATTTTTTTTTAAAGGTCAAGATCGGGTTCGTCAAAGAGAGCGAAAGGCATTTCAATCTGAACGCGGGCTCAACGATTTCCATGAGCGCCAATGCTCAAAAGGGAGGAGACCAAAATTTCTCAGATCTGAACCCAAAATGACGGAATTTTTTTAATTTTTTTTAAAAAAATTATTTTGAGTTTTTTTTTATTTTTTATTTAAAATTTTTTTTATTCTGAATTTTTTTTAATTTTTTTTATTTCAGAATTTTTATTTTGAAAAAAAATTATTTTAAATATTAAAAAACGAGAGAGTATACATAGGCCTCCTAACCCGGTCTTTTGAAATCTCAATGGATAGAATTGCCCCCAGGTAAGGGTAGGATTACTTAATGAACCGGTTTGGAGGATCTTTGCCTAGAACAATCAAGCCGTCTCCACACTCTGGACAAGGCTTTTCTTGAATCAACCGTGATTAAAGAACGCAATTGGTTTAACCTTGGTGGTCTGTCTTCTTTTTATCTCAAATAGACTCAACGAAGGAAAACGATTGCCCAATCCCTGATCCGAATGCAGGCTCAACGATTTCCGCAAGCGCCAGTGCCTAGAAGGGAAAGGATCAAAGTTTTCTCAATTTTGAATCCAAAAAGAGAAATTTGATTTTTTGAAAATTTTTTTAGATCTCTAATGAACTCATCCAAGAGAAACGATGGCCCAAAACCTTATTCGAACAAGCTCAACATTTCTGCAAGCACGATGAACGATAGGAGAGGATCAAAGTTTCTCAATTTTGAATCCAAACTGAGAAATCTGATTTTTTTATCTCTAATGAACTCATCGAAGAGAAACGATGGCCCAAAACCTTATTCGAACAGGCTCAACATTTCTGCAAGCACGATGAACGATAGGAGAGGATCGAAGTTTCTTAATTTTGAATCCAAACTGAAAAATCTGATTTTTTTTATATTTTTGAAAAGAGAAAGAGTGGAAATAAATTCGAAGAATTATAAATTTTCAAAAAATCTCATCTCATTTTTTTTAGATGCGAAATCCAACATTGGCCACCAACTAGAAAGTAACCAAGGAATCTAGAAAAGAAGATAAGCATAGAGCAAAAATATGGTATGCAAATACTTCATTTACAAGCATCGTGTTTTCAAATGAATGAGTCCCACCGGGTGTGCCAGCTTGATGGACCGCGCTTCTGCCTTGGTGCTACCGAGGTCGGTGGACGTGGGAGTCTGTTTGATCCGACCCTTTCGCGCCCGAGGGGCAAAGGCGTGCATCAACATTTTTTTTTGTGTGTGGGTGTGCCAGATTTTCTATTTTACTTGGAATTGCAGGTAATGATTCGGAGATCGACCTTCGCAAGTAAAAAGGAAATCAACTTCTTTCAAGTTTCTCATTGCACATATATTTAAGAAAAGAGACATTTTCTTGATTTGCCATGAAAGACGATTTTTGGCGTTTATAGCCGATTTTTGGCGTTTGTAGCCGATTTACAATTCTTATCAATAATGAAAGACATGAGTTGCGATTTTTGTCTCTTTTAGAAAAATACAAAAGACAATGAAAAGCAAGAAAATGAGGATCTAACTTCTCAGAAGATTGTGGGGGACTCGTTCAAATTGACGGTCGCAAGCCATGTGTGGACTTTGTCATCATCCATGCAGATGAGAACAGAGGATGCTCTTGATTCTCTTGCCTTGGCTATAACCTTAGATTTTTAGAGGGACAAAGACCAAGAGGAGGTCCTATGTCCAATAAACAGCTAAGTAGACGGGCTGAAAAGCCACGTCTAAGCCATTGGAGGCAGAAGGAGAAGGCAAGGACTGTAAGACCCCGACCCGAGAGACCTCGTTTAGAGTTGTTTGAGTTGTGTTTTAGTTAAGTGTGTTTAGTGGTTTTTGGATTAGTTGCGGATTAGAATAGCTTTTATGTTAGCTTTGGGGAATTTGGAGAGCCCTTTTATTTGTGGGACCCTTTGGGGGTTCTTGTTACGAACTGTGTGAGATTGGGGGTTTACCGATGATTTCCAAGAATCGTGTTTTTAAACCCATTGAACTTATCTTGTTAATCTCTACAATTTTCATGTTGACATCGTTTTCATTCAAGGACCTTAAACCCGATTTTTCACTAATTGAGGGCAAAATGGTCTTTTTACCCAAAATCTGGACACCGATTTCAATATCACCAAAATGTGAAAAATATATACTTTTTGGAAACTAGAAATTTTGCCGATCAACTTTGTCTTCTTCGCCGAACTCGTTTGAAGCCCCGAGAACCATGTTTTGAGCCCGAGAAGTTCTTTAAGTTATGGGCCCCATCCTCACTTACTATATATAGAAAGCTTCTTCTTCTTTTTCCCATTTCTGGCAAAAACCCTAGAGGAGGAGAGAAATCCCAGCCCTAAGGGTTTTCCCTTACCTTTTCTTGCCTCTTCATCTTCAATCACCCACTAAGCTAGTGCTAATGGAAAATTAGTTGCTGCAATCTTCTTCCTCATCTCAAGGCCTTCATCTTGATACCATTTTTGAAGAAAACCGCCCACTCCAAGATTTACTTTGGACAACACCTTGCTTTTTGAAGAACTTCCTTGTAAGTGATTTTCTTAAAAATGTTATAATCTTGATTGTTTAGCCCTAGGGAAACTCTATTTCAGTTATTGGAGAATTTCGTCTTGTTTTATTTGGATTTTGTTGATCTAGGGTTTGGATTTGGGGGTTTTGTGTATAGGTGTTTGATTTGGCCTAAGAGGTGATTAGAGCTCAATTTGAATTGCAATTGGACCCAAGGCAAGTGGATGAAATGATTCTCATGTGTTTTATCATGTTTTATGAAAAATCTTGAATTGTCTTCATTAATGGTTTTAATGATTTATCATGTTTGATGGTTTAGTCTTATTGATTTTGAATGATGATTTGATGTGATAATGAGGTCAAGGAATAGCCCAATTGTTTGTGAAAATATGTATGGAAGAAGGGGAAAGAAAGGAAATGGATTGGAGTTGGACAAGGGAAGAATTCAATCAAATGGGTTGAAATTCGCTACAGGACCGATCGATCGCCCAGGTCCGATCGATCGGACTGTAAATAACTGAGAGGGTTCTCAGGACCGATCGATCGCCCATCAGGTCCGATCGATCGGACTGTAAATAACTGAGAGGGTCTTCAGGACCGATCGATCGCCCTTCAGGTCCGATCGATCGGACTGAGATGAGATGAAGTATAAAATAGGAGAATTGTGGGATTATTTTCCAGATTCACCCCAAGTCCACACTCAAGTCCAATTCAGATCTATCCCTTATCTTCTTATTTGAAGGCATTGAATCTATAATGATGCATTTAAACCCATGAATGAATTGGGAGAATTGTGATGGGTTGTATTGGGGAGGTATTGTCTGGAGCCCCATTGTTATATAAGGACTTGTAAGGCATTGCGTAAAGTCCGGAGGAAAGGGAAAGCTTATCATGAAGATTCTATGAGATTTTCTAAATTGACCAATGTGTATAAGGACCCGGAATGTCCCTAACTCTTAAAGAGTACCAAAATTTCATCATAACCGACATACGGGACCCTATTCACACTGATTCAATTCTAGAAACCCCATTGTTAGCCTGTAAGGGTATGGAAAACTATTTGTATTTAATTTTCAACTAAACTCTTATTTTGGGATTTCAAACCAACTTGATATGACTAGACTGTTACAAGAGTACTAAAAGTAATGTGTTTAGCTTTTGCTAACTTGTATATGGCGACTTGAGATGGATGTGTATTTGTGCCTATGGCACCCCGTTTCTTACTGTGCATATGATTTGATTTATCGTATTTGACCTATGAGTCGGCACCACTGAGCTTGGACGACCTCGTCGGTTTGATCCTCCGACTTGGGGTTCCTTCCCCTCCTGATAGCCAGCTGCAGTCTGGAATATGCATAGTTTTTACCCGGTTCGCTACCGTGGTCCCACAGAGTATATATATATATGTATAGTATAGTATTTATCGTTGTTCCTCCTCACCTCGTGTGACTGAGGCCAATGATCCTGTTAGGGTATATGCTCTCTTCACTTCGGTGAAGGGAGGATCTAGCTTGTGGGGTTGCCATCTTGACAGTTTCCAAATCCTTGTTACCTTACATGATTTATTGCATATGTACTTCTTTTGAAATGATACATTGTCTTTTATAAAGTTCATTGTTTATCCATAAGTTTTCTTAACTCTTGCATAGTATCATTGTTTATTATCGTTATATCTTTTCACCCACCTGCCAGACCGTCGTGTCTGATCCATTTATTTTGGTACTCAGGTCCCGAGCTCTTTGCCATTGAGGAGGAGCCAGAGGAGGCGGTCGGTGGACCGCAGCGTGTGATTGAGTGGCAAGCTGATGATGTCATGTAGACATTTGGCTTTGCCTTGAGGACGATACACTTTGGGACTTGATATCTTTGTTTTAGATTTCTTTGGGTTGTACGGTCTTTGTTGACCGATATTTTGGGGTTTTAATTAACTGATACTTTGTAATTACACTTAACTTTACTTTTGGGGGAAAATATGCTTGATCATTGCTCATCCTGATACCTTATCATTTAACCATAAATCTGTCTTGTTTATGAGATTGAATAGTACCCATATGAATTGCTACACGCTTCCGCAATCTTAAAAATATATTGGATATGGTTACATGTGAGATGATGTGTACAGATAATCCTCACCGCGGAACCCTGTGGGAAATCACGTGCACGGATAAATATTCTTTTAAATTCTGTGTGCGTTTTAGCCAAAGAGATGCACGTGGCGCGGCATCAACCCACCGTCCCGACCTCCCGGACTCGGATCCTTTCCCCTTTCGGTCCGGGGTCGCGACAGGACTGGTATCAGAGCGGGACATGTTTCAGGCAATTAAAAGAAACTAGAAACCTTAAGTACGTGGCGAGGATCCGTTAGATAGAATCGTGTGAGCAATGTGTGACCACCCTGTACTTGGTTTATATGTGCTAACAAATTGTTTTGCAGCGTTATGCCACCTCACAAAAGAACAGCAAACAGTAATCACATTGCCAGTAACAGCGAGAGTGCAGGGCTTAGTACAGAGGAACTTCAGAACAACAATATGCAGAACCAATTCCAACAGATGATGCAGGCTATGATTGACCAACAACGCCAGGCAAATGAGAATCAGGCTAGGCTCCAAGCACAAGCATATGAGACACAGACCAGATTGCAAGAACAGATGCTTAAGAAAGACGAGGATCATGCTAGGGAGATAGCTCAAATGCAGGCACAGTTGTTGGGGATATTGGAGAGGAGACCGGAACCAGTTCCAGTTGCACCACCTGGTCCGGTGAATGTTAGAGGGAATGATCCTAATGTGTTGTATGAGCGGTTCAGGAAGAGAGGACCGAAAGAATTTTTGGGTACTGAGGATCCAATGGCAGCAGATGATTGGCTTGAGCACACCGAAAACATATTTGAGATCTTCATATGTACCGGTGTGGAACGTGTACAGCTTGCAGCCTCTATGTTTGTGGGTTTAGCGGATATTTGGTGGAAGACCGTCAAGGCAATGTAGTGGAAGGTACACTTCTCGTCTGTGGTCTTGATGCTAAGGTTTTGTTTGACCCTGGCTCTACTCACTCATTCCTATCTCCAAAATTTGCTATGTTGATTGATATGCATGCTAGTGAGTTGAGTTTCATTTTGACTGTGACTACCCATTTAGGTAAGGAAGTTGTTTGTAGAACTTTTTACCCTAGTTGTCCAGTCGTGATAGGAGTAGTATTACCGGCAGATCTCATTTTGTTGGAGATGCAGGATTTTGATGTCATCCTAGGGATGGATTGGTTAGCAGGATACCATGCTACTATGGATTGTTTCCATAAGACCCTAACTTTTAAGTTAGAGGAGACCCAAGCAGGGGTGTTGTTTCAGGGAGAGAGGAGTAATTCTGGTGCAGGGTTTATTTCAGCGTTGAAGGCTGATAGACTTCTAAAAAGTGGTTGTGAGGGTTATTTGGCGTTTATCACGGAGGATAAACGGTCCCAAGGGGTGGAGGAGATCCCAATCGTTTGTGAATTTCCGGATGTTTTCCCGGAAGAGATACCAGGATTGCCACCCATTAGAGAGATAGACTTCACTATTGAGTTGTTACCGGGGACCGCTCCGATATCTATCGCACCCTACAGAATGGCCCCGGCAGAATTGGGAGAGTTGAAGATGCAATTGCAAGAACTTTTGAACAAAGGTTTTGTGAGACCTAGTGTGTCACCGTGGGGAGCACCAGTTTTGTTTGTAAAGAAGAAGGATGGTTCCATGAGAATGTGTATTGACTATAGAAGATTGAACCAAGTGACCATCAAAAACAAATATCCATTGCCAAGGATAGATGAATTGTTTGATCAGTTGCAAGGAGCTGCTTACTTTTCGAAGATCGATTTGAGGTCAGGCTATCATCAGTTGAGAGTTAGAGACTCAGATGTACCAAAAACAGCCTTTCGTACAAGATATGGACACTATGAATTTCTAGTGATGCCATTTGGTTTGACTAATGCACCGGCAGTTTTCATGGCATTGATGAACAAAATATTTGCGGAGTATTTGGATCAGTTTACAGTGGTGTTTATTGATGATATTTTAGTGTATTCCAAGACCAAAGGAGAGCACGAAGAACATTTGAGGATAGCACTCCAGCTTTTGAGGGAGAATCAGTTGTTTGCAAAACTTAGTAAGTGTGAATTTTGGTTGGACCAAGTCACATTTTTGGGTCATATCATCTCCAAAGAAGGATTATCAGTGGACCCGTCCAAGATTGAGGCAGTCATGAATTGGGATAGACCGAAGAATGCATCAGAAATCAGGAGTTTTCTTGGATTAGCAGGGTATTATCGGAGGTTTGTGCAAGGATTTTCGTCGATTGCGTCACCTTTGACGAAGTTGACAAGGAAGAATGCACCATATGTTTGGACAGACAAGTGTGAAGCTAGTTTCCAAGAGCTGAAGACGAGATTGACTACGGCTCCAGTCCTTACTTTGCCATCTGGGAGCGGCGGTTTTACTATTTTTACCGATGCTTCCAATGTTGGGCTTGGATGCGTGCTAATGCAAGATGGGAAGGTAGTTGCATATGGGTCACGGCAGTTGAAAGATCATGAGAAGAACTATGCAACACATGATCTCGAGTTGGCCGCAGTTGTTTTAGCTTTGAAGATGTGGAGACACTACCTCTATGGAGAGAAGTTTGAGGTTCACTCCGATCACCGTAGTCTACAGTACTTGTTTTCTCAGAAGGAGTTGAACATGAGACAGAGGAGATGGATGGAATATATTAAGGACTATGATTTTCCAATCAAGTATCACCCGGGAAAAGCGAATGTAGTTGCAGATGCCTTGAGCAGAAAGTCAGTGAGCATGGCAAGTCTTCGGGGGACTTATGTGGTACAGCAGTTAGAAGAGTTGGGTGTAGATTTTCAGCCACTAAGAGAAGGTGTCATGTTAGCAAACATGTCAGTGTCAGAACCTTCTTTCATTCAGAAGATCAAAGAGAATCAGTTGCAAGACCCAGAGTTGGCTAAGATCTTTGAGCACTTAGCAGATCGTCCGGATTTTCGTGTTGTTGATGGAGTTTTGTATTACCGAGACCGTCTGTGTGTGCCTAACTTGGAGGACTTGAGGAATGATATCATGTCCGAGGCCCATGATACCAAGTATTCCATACACCCGGGCAGTACGAAGATGTACCAGAATTTGAAGGGCAGATTTTGGTGGAATAACATGAAGAGAGAGATAGCAGCTTTCGTCTCTCGTTGTATGACATGTCAGTTGATCAAGGCAGAACATCAGAAGCCTCCAGGGTTACTACGACCATTAGAGATTCCGGAATGGAAATGGGAGCACATTACCATGGACTTCATATCGGGTTTACCGAAGACTAGTAAGGGCAACGATGCTATTTGGGTCATAGTGGACCGTCTCACCAAGTCAGCTCATTTCCTACCGATGAGGACTGGGAAGAAAATGCATATGTTACCTTTGGCTCAGTTGTTTGTCACAGAGATTGTCAGTCGTCATGGACAGCCAGTTTCCATCACGTCCGACAGAGACAGCAGATTTGTCTCAAGATTTTGGAAGACATTGCACGAGTCTATGGGTACGAAGTTACAGTTCAGCACAGCCTATCACCCACAGACCGATGGTCAGTCAGAAAGGACAATTCAGACACTTGAGGATATGCTTCGAGCTTGTGTGTTAGATTTCAAGACTCAGTGGGATGAAGCCTTACCGTTGTGTGAGTTCGCTTACAACAACAGTTTTCACTCGAGTATCGGTATGGCACCTTTGAGGCTTTGTATGGCAGAAGGTGTAGAACACCTGTTTGTTGGGAAGAAGTTGGTACTCGCAGTTTCCATGGACCGACCATTGTTAGTGAGACAAGCGACAAGGTCAAGTTGATTCAAGAACGTCTGAAAGTGGCTCAAAGTAGACAGAAGAGTTATGCAGACTCTCACAGAAGGGATTTACAGTTCAAAGAAGGAGATAAGGTTTTCTTGAAAGTGTCACCTACTCGTGGGACTTTGAGGTTTGGACAGAAGGGCAAACTGTCTAGGAGGTACATTGGACCGTATGACATTGTGAGTAGGATTGGTGATGTGGCTTACAGGTTAGCCTTACTGAAAGTCCTTGGGATCCTTACCCTAGAGGGGGGGGGGGTGAATAGGGTGAGCTACACTTAATGACTAATTATGACCAATTTTAACTTCTTTAAATTAACTAGTCACTTGTGATGATTAACATACATAATGCGGAAGCTAAACAACATAATCACCCCATAGCACACACCATAACACAATGATTTATAGTGGTTCGGCCTCAATGCCTACATCCACTACCGGCTTGTGTTCCTCACACCCCACCGGATTTCCACTATGTATGCTTTTCAATAGGCTAAGCAATAACCTTTACAACTATGCTTTTCTAGGCTAAGCAATAACCTCTTACAATATGCTTTTCAAGGCTAAGCAATAACCTCTTCAACCACAAGGTTGGTTATCTCTCTAAGTAGTGTCTATAATACACTTGATGGAGATTACAATTTTGGCTCATATAAATTGCCTCTAAATAGGCGGATATGAAAGTGAAAATCTAACTCACACAAACACTATATGAATGCAAAGATGAATGCACAAAGTGTATGCATGATGTCCTCAATCAATTTGAAAATAAAAGCTCATAAATGTATGCCAAAGGCTTTTGAAAGTTTTAGCTCAAAATATTTATGATTGAGGAAATGCTAATCACATGTTAAAAGTAACTTGTAAAAGACATACCTAAGTATTCTACACAAGTTGTGAAAGTTAAAGAGCAAAACATGTGATGCATATGGATTTCAATCAAATTAACAATGAAGCATAATGTATGTATGCCAAAAGCATTTTTAAAGTGTAAAACACAAATATAGATTTGATTGAAATTAAGGGTCAAATCACATGTAATTAAAAAGACAACTTGAAAATGATATGCCAATCAATGTTTAAACAAGTTGTAAAACTTTAAAACAAAATACATGTGATTTATAAAGTTGTTGAATCCAAAACATAAGATAGATTTGAAAGAGATTTTCTTATGATGAAAAACAACAACCAAAGATTCAACCAAGTATAGGAATCATGTTACATATGATTTCAAAGATGATTCCAAAACAAGATTCACATAGATATACCAATTAGAGTCCTACTTGGTTTGAATCATGGTGGTGCATCCAAAACAATGAATCAATTCAAAACATAAACATGTTAAGGACACAACAAATCATAGTTTAGCATGCTAACAAAGGTTTACCAATAATTAAAACAAAGCATGAAAACATATGATTAGGAAAGTAAAGCCTACTTGTTGATTTAACTTAATGGATCCAAGCTTTAGCTTTCCTTAATGACCCTCTAGCCTCCCTTAGCTTATCCCCCTTTCTTTGGCCTCAAAACACCTTAAGGAGGGCCTAAAAGTTCCTCACCTTTGGCTAAGGAATGAGCTTCTTTTTATACCAAAAAATGCCCAACGGCTAGTCTTCGGTCGACCCCATACAGGGCTCGGTCGACCTGCCCTTCAACGGGCAAAAATATGACCGTTTGAAAAATCTGCAACAGTCACATTCTCGGTCAAACTGTAGTGTCTTCGGTCGACCTACCCATGGGCTCGGTCGACCTACTACACTACAGGTCAACCGGGACCAAAAAACCCATTTTTGCATATTTCAAAGATTTTTCTTTTGGGGACTTTTGGGCCATAAAATCAAGCATGGAATCATGATTTTAAATCAAACTAAGAGGTTTAAAAAACATGAAACATAAAAAGCCTAAAAAATTATTTGAAACTTTAAAATCAAAGGCTTGCTTGATTCTTTAAAACTTCTTTTCAAAATCAATGCATTCAAGGTTTAAAATCAAAACATGCATGAAACATGAAATTTAAAAGACTTAAATCAATGCATGTGAAAATATAGATTTCAAGTATTTTAAAATCAATGCTCATGTGAAAAATCAAATGATGATTAAAATGTTAATGCATCCATCAAATTGCAAACACAAAATCCCTAACACTTACCACCTGAGCTCTCCGGCGTACACAATGTTTTCCATGTATCTATGTTGAAGAAGTACGTTCCCGACAGACTACACATACTCCGTTATGAGCCGTTAGAAATTCGAGAAGATGCGACCTATGTTGAGAAGCCTAAGCAGATCATTGACACCAAGGAACAAGAATTGAGAACTCGGACTATTCAGTGGGTCAAGGTACTTTGGGAGAATCACGGACCAGAAGAAGCAACTTGGGAATTACGGGATCAGGTTCAAAAGAAGTACCCACATCTTCTACCGGAGGTGAGTTTTAATTTCCATTTGGAGGACCAAATGTCCTAAGGGGTGGAGGATGTAAGACCCCGACCCGAGAGACCTCGTTTAGAGTTGTTTGAGTTGTGTTTTAGTTTAAGTGTGTTTAGTGGTTTTTGGATTAGTTGGGGATTAGAATAGCTTTTATGTTAGCTTTGGGGAATTTGGAGAGCCCTTTTATTTGTGGGACCCTTTGGGGGTTCTTGTTACGAACTGTGTGAGATTGGGGGTTTACCGATGATTTCCAAGAATCGTGTTTTTAAACCCATTGAACTTATCTTGTTAATCTCTACAATTTTCATGTTGACATCGTTTTCATTCAAGGACCTTAAACCCGATTTTTCACTAATTGAGGGCAAAATGGTCTTTTTACCCAAAATCTGGACACCGATTTCAATATCACCAAAATGTGCAAAATATATACTTTTTGGAAACTAGAAATTTTGCCGATCAACTTTGTCTTCTTCGCCGAACTCGTTTGAAGCCCCGAGAACCATGTTTTGAGCCCGAGAAGTTCTTTAAGTTGTGGGCCCCATCCTCACTTACTATATATAGAAAGCTTCTTCTTCTTTTTCCCATTTCTGGCAAAAACCCTAGAGGAGGAGAGAAATCCCAGCCCTAAGGGTTTTCCCTTACCTTTTCTTGCCTCTTCATCTTCAATCACCCACTAAGCTAGTGCTAATGGAAAATTAGTTGCTGCAATCTTCTTCCTCATCTCAAGGCCTTCATCTTGATACCATTTTTGAAGAAAACCGCCCACTCCAAGATTTACTTTGGACAACACCTTGCTTTTTGAAGAACTTCCTTGTAAGTGATTTTCTTAAAAATGTTATAATCTTGATTGTTTAGCCCTAGGGAAACTCTATTTCAGTTATTGGAGAATTTCGTCTTGTTTTATTTGGATTTTGTTGATCTAGGGTTTGGATTTGGGGGTTTTGTGTATAGGTGTTTGATTTTGGCCTAAGAGGTGATTAGAGCTCAATTTGAATTGCAATTGGACCCAAGGCAAGTGGATGAAATGATTCTCATGTGTTTTATCATGTTTTATGAAAAATCTTGAATTGTCTTCATTAATGGTTTTAATGATTTATCATGTTTGATGGTTTAGTCTTATTGATTTTGAATGATGATTTGATGTGATAATGAGGTCAAGGAATAGCCCAATTGTTTGTGAAAATATGTATGGAAGAAGGGGAAAGAAAGGAAATGGATTGGAGTTGGACAAGGGAAGAATTCAATCAAATGGGTTGAAATTCGCTACAGGACCGATCGATCGCCCAGGTCCGATCGATCGGACTGTAAATAACTGAGAGGGTTCTCAGGACCGATCGATCGCCCATCAGGTCCGATTGATCGGACTGTAAATAACTGAGAGGGTCTTCAGGACCGATCGATCGCCCTTCAGGTCCGATCGATCGGACTGAGATGAGATGAAGTATAAAATAGGAGAATTGTGGGATTATTTTCCAGATTCACCCCAAGTCCACACTCAAGTCCAATTCAGATCTATCCCTTATCTTCTTATTTGAAGGCATTGAATCTATAATGATGCATTTAAACCCATGAATGAATTGGGAGAATTGTGATGGGTTGTATTGGGGAGGTATTGTCTGGAGCCCCATTGTTATATAAGGACTTGTAAGGCATTGCGTAAAGTCCGGAGGAAAGGGAAAGCTTATCATGAAGATTCTATGAGATTTTCTAAATTGACCAATGTGTATAAGGACCCGGAATGTCCCTAACTCTTAAAGAGTACCAAAATTTCATCATAACCGACATACGGGACCCTATTCACACTGATTCAATTCTAGAAACCCCATTGTTAGCCTGTAAGGGTATGGAAAACTATTTGTATTTAATTTTCAACTAAACTCTTATTTTGGGATTTCAAACCAACTTGATATGACTAGACTGTTACAAGAGTACTAAAAGTAATGTGTTTAGCTTTTGCTAACTTGTATATGGCGACTTGAGATGGATGTGTATTTGTGCCTATGGCACCCCGTTTCTTACTGTGCATATGATTTGATTTATCGTATTTGACCTATGAGTCGGCACCACTGAGCTTGGACGACCTCGTCGGTTTGATCCTCCGACTTGGGGTTCCTTCCCCTCCTGATAGCCAGCTGCAGTCTGGAATATGCATAGTTTTTACCCGGTTCGCTACCGTGGTCCCACAGAGTATATATATATATGTATAGTATAGTATTTATCGTTGTTCCTCCTCACCTCGTGTGACTGAGGCCAATGATCCTGTTAGGGTATATGCTCTCTTCACTTCGGTGAAGGGAGGATCTAGCTTGTGGGGTTGCCATCTTGACAGTTTCCAAATCCTTGTTACCTTACATGATTTATTGCATATGTACTTCTTTTGAAATGATACATTGTCTTTTATAAAGTTCATTGTTTATCCATAAGTTTTCTTAACTCTTGCATAGTATCATTGTTTTATTATCGTTATATCTTTTCACCCACCTGCCAGACCGTCGTGTCTGATCCATTTATTTTGGTACTCAGGTCCCGAGCTCTTTGCCATTGAGGAGGAGCCAGAGGAGGCGGTCGGTGGACCGCAGCGTGTGATTGAGTGGCAAGCTGATGATGTCATGTAGACATTTGGCTTTGCCTTGAGGACGATACACTTTGGGACTTGATATCTTTGTTTTAGATTTCTTTGGGTTGTACGGTCTTTGTTGACCGATATTTTGGGGTTTTAATTAACTGATACTTTGTAATTACACTTAACTTTACTTTTGGGGAAAATATGCTTGATCATTGCTCATCCTGATACCTTATCATTTAACCATAAATCTGTCTTGTTTATGAGATTGAATAGTACCCATATGAATTGCTACACGCTTCCGCAATCTTAAAAATATATTGGATATGGTTACATGTGAGATGATGTGTACAGATAATCCTCACCGCGGAACCCTGTGGGAAATCACGTGCACGGATAAATATTCTTTTAAATTCTGTGTGCGTTTTAGCCAAAGAGATGCACGTGGCGCGGCATCAACCCACCGTCCCGACCTCCCGGACTCGGATCCTTTCCCCTTTCGGTCCGGGGTCGCGACAAGGACCTTGGGGGGTACCCCCCAAGGGACTTTTGTCACCTTGTAGCAGTGGTCGGTGCAGAACTTCGCAGAGTTTTATCTCTTTATTTCTCTCAGATTTCTGTCTGTATTCTTCTGGATTTCCAATCTCTTTCGGTCTCTTTTTTTTTTATCAGAAATTCTTTGAATTGCTCTCCTATTTATAGGCTTTTAGGTAGCCATTTAGGAGGATTTATGAGCCTTATTTGTCATAAAGCTACATAAAGGCAGGAGTTACAAGATTTATTTCTTTATTTTGTAACTCCTTTTTCTTGGCTTCTGATTGGCCAGTGGAGATTGAGGGCATTTAGTAGCCTTTAATCACCATGATGGGAGGAGTTTCATGGGTTAAATGCCATGAATCAATTGACTAGTAACTCCTGGATGCTTGCTTCTGATTGGGCCGTCTAAAGAAACAAATTAATGACTGCAATAAAGCTAGCCAATTAATTGCATTAAGTGGTTGCTGAGTAGTTGAAGAGTCGCGGGCCGTACCGCGTCTTTTGTGATTCTTCTGGCGATGTTCATCGATGGATCTTCATGTAGATCGACATCGGATGACCATATAACTTCAGGCATTGATTGCCAGCAGCGGGTCGGTGCCATCTGTCCTGTCGATTTCTCGATCGATCGGGCAGAAATCACACTTTTTGGTTGACCGATTGACGATCAGTATTGATTTTGATAATCTTGAAGACGGACCCGTGATTTTGACTAATGCCGAAGGATTTGGTGCCTCAAAAGTATGAGTTTTGGAAAATCACAGGAGTTGGAAACTTCGAAACGCAAAAAAAAAAGACAGAAAACGGGCCTCTTCGGGGAAAATCCGGAGACCCGGAGCTCCATGGTCGCCGGCGACCCTGGGGGAATTATCCCCTTTTGGTCCCGTTACGCGGCCGTTTTGAGGTCTTTTCCAATTCTTTTCTCTTCTGCATTTTTCTTGACATTTTTGCACATTTATTGGCTTGATTTCCCTGTAGAAAACTTGACGAGAATCCTTGCATTTTGGAGTGCGAAGTTTCCAATTTTTGGGGAAAGTCGAAGACTTTGTAGCTTAGATCTGCCGATTTTCCGTCAGAAGCTGAAATTGGGTCAACCGATGTCGGAATGACATGAAATTTGAGGTGAAGCCTCCTGAGCAATAAATAAGACCAACCATAGGCTTTTCTTTGAGTTTTGATGCCGTATGGGGTCCTGTCGCAGTAGACTTGACTTTGTTGCGAGGATGATGTTGCCCTTTGACGTGCGGTCAACCGATGTCCGATTGACCTGAAATTTGACAGGGAACCTATTGGAGTCATTTTGAGATGATCCACAGGCTCTGTATTGGAAACCATGGTCCCGGGGAGCTTCGCCTCCGATAGGCCTGATTTGGCTTTTGAGAGTCAAAGTCTAGTCAAATGTTGTTGAAATGACCTGAAACTTGACGTGTAGCCCTTTGTAAGCATCTTGAAGCCGTCCATGTGCTATTTTTGATGAGTGATGGCCTCGGTGGTTCTCATCGCCGAGAGGCTTGATTTAAGTGTTTGAGGGTTGATGGACGGTCAAACGTTGTCGGTTTGACTCGAAACTTGACATGGAGCCTTTTGGATGTATTTTGAGACTATCCATAAGCTCTGATCGAAGATTTGGTGTCTCCGATACTGTCGCCGCCGAGAGCTCCTGTTGAGCTATCGGAGAAGCAAAGTTAGGCCAAATGATTTTGAAATGGCCCGAAACTTCTTGTGTACTCCTCTTTTGGCTGTCTTGAAGGATCTTGCAGTTTTTGTTTGATTCTGACAAGAGTTGATTTTTGGAAGTAGCATCGCCCATTTGTGGTAGGCCGCGACTTCATGTTGCTTTTTTTATGTTGAAGAGGCAAAGTGACATTTTTGGTGTATACAAATGCCCCTCGAGGTACAGCGACGAGTTGGTAAACTTTTGTAGTCGATGTGCCTCGAAGAGATTTTTGAAGGAGAGCTTGTGACTTGACCAAGAGTATTTGAACAGTCTTTCTTTTGGTATTGTAGCCTTTGGGAGAATTTTATGGTAGTGAAAAGGATCACGTACCATCTCGAGGCAAATTTTTTAAGATGACATCAGGGATGTGGATTTGGGTTTTTGTTTTTGACCTTGTGACCTAACAAGCTGTATGTGGTAGGTTAGGGGGTCGGGTTTGATTTTGACCGTGTGACCCAACAAGCCATATGTGGAATGTTGGGGCGTCAATTTTGGCTTTAATCTTGTGACCTAGCAGGCTGTATGTGGCAAGTTAGGGGATCAGGTTTTGGTTTTTTGGTTTTGGTCTTGTGACCTAACAAGCTGTATGTGGCAAGTTAGGGGACCAATATTTGGTTTGGATTTTTGTGGATTGCCAATTTCAAGATTTTGGCTCAATTTGGTATATGAGGCTGAATGGTTTGATTTTTGGAAGCTCATGGAGCTTGGGATTTTTTTTTGTATGGTCCAATCAACTTAAAAGAGGCATGGAACCATTTTTGTATGCTCTTGGTAAGAGGGATCTCTCTTTGACTAAAAGCCCAAATTTTTTTTTTAGAGTCTAGGTGGTCAAACCTGGCTCATATGGGCTAACCCATGGGACCTTAAGCTTTTGAAATGGCTTAGATCTCATATGGTTTCACTTTTAAATATCTAAGAATATCTCATTTGGATAAAATATCTAAGAATATCCTTACTTGGAGAGAATCTCTCCTGTTCCCTTTATTTTGGGAGAGAATATCTCAAAGTATCTTTCTTTGGGAGAGAATATCTCAAATCTCCTATTTTTTGGGAGAAAATCTCTCATTGCTTTCTTTTAGGGAGAGACTCCCTCAAGATACCTTTCTTTTGGGAAAGAATCTTTCTAATTCCTTTCTTTTGGTAAGGTTACTAATTAGTAACACTTACCTCTTTTCTTCTTTCCTTCTTTGGTTTGCTATCTTCTATATAAGCAAGGAGGAGGTTGGATCTCTTGCTCTTATTGTTTTCTTTTACAACAATCTCAAGAGTGCTCCAAGACCAAGAGTTCTTCTTCTTCAAAGATCTTCAAGCTTTTCTTCTTCTTCCCCATCAATGGCTTCAAGTAAGTTCTCTTTTTCAAGAAAACTCCATGTAGAAAATAGGATGGTAAAAGAAAGTCTTTTTTTGTTTCTTTCTTTTCTTCATTTTCTTTTCTTTTTCACGTGTTTCCTTCTTCTTCTTTTTTACACGTGTTTTTTTTTGTGGGCCGTACGGACAGATCCGTATGGATCTGGCCGTACGGCCATGTGGCCTGTGGGCCACGGCCTTGTGGGTCAGCCCTTCTCTTTTTTTTTTCATTTCTTTCTCCCTTTTTTTTTGAAAAAGTTTCTCTTTTTTTTTTTTTTTGCTCATCATGATATTGCTTTTTTTTTTTTGGCAAAACCAAGATGTTCATGCATGCATTTTTTTTTAAATTGAATTGGTAGCATGATGTGATAGCATACCTGAAAGTTTTTGTAAATTTGGGAATTTGGAGCTCGCAGTGATGTTGAGCCCTTCCTGATTTTACGGAGACTTTGAGGTTTCGAAAGTTTGGAGTTTCGGAGCTCGCAGCAATGTTGAGCCCATCTTCAAGCTTTCTATTTCTTTCGGGGTATTTTCTTTTTCTTCGGAATTGCCTCGGAGTCATGTCAAAATTTCGCCAGTTTTTTTTTAGCGAAATTCTGTCATTTTGATGATGATCTGTTTCTTTTCTATCCTTTGCAGGTGGTTCCTCCAGAACGAACAAGGGTAAAGAGCCAGCTACAAGCGTACCTCGTCGATCTGCTAGATCTTCCAATCCGGCCGTTCAGTAGGCCTGGGAGAAGGTCCAGTATGTTGAGAGAAACATTGAAGAGTGCAACTCCATCAACAGAGATGAGATGAGGCAGCAACTGATCGCTCTCAAGAATGAAGAATTCTATAAGATCATGGTAAGAAACCGTCATTGGGTGATTGACGATCAGAGGGTCTTGCCCAAGCCTACCTTCTTCTTTGGTGATGCAGTCCCTAACGACGTGACATACTAGAGGAGATTTTTTCAGTTCTCTTACACAGCTGATGGTGAGGAGAGCACTATTGTTACCCAGTCGACGTTTGATCGCACCATCTCGATTATGAGCCTTACTCCCACGTGCTCTAAGAGGGAAGATCCTCCAAGCTGGGTGAAAATGTCAAATGTAATCAAGACCGGGATTTTTGTTGGCGGTCCTCCTGGATATGCGGAGAAGTCGCCTACCGACATGGACATGTTGATGCCGGCTAGTGGTTACCAGGGCTCAGATTATCCGTCGGTCAATTTGGAACGAGGTGGGCCTCGGTATTTTCAGCGGTGGCAGCAGCAATTGGGTGAAGCCTTTTCAACTTCGTGGCCGTTTCAGTGCTGACTTTGAGTGGAATTCGTGGACTGATCGTGTCCTGCTGATTGGTGGCGCCGTTTTGAAGGAAGTCGGGATTTTTGATGCGGGCCGCGCCTTTAGGGAGACCATGATCTCTTCCGACGAGACCTTCATGGCTATGTTGGTGTTGACACCAAAAATGTCACTTTGCCTTTTCAAGATCCAAAGAGCTACATGAAGTCGCAACCTGCCATAAATAGGCAATGCTGCTTCCAAAAATCAAATCTTGTCAAAATCAAACAAAAACTGCAAGATTCTTCCAGACAGCCAAAAGAGGAGTACACAAGAAGTTTCGGGCCATTTCAAAATCATTTGGCCTAACTTCGCTTCTCCGACAGCCGAAAAGGAGCTCTCGGCGACAAAATCTCTCCGGGACCATGGTTTCCAAGACAGAGCCTATGGATCATCTTAAAATGACTCCAATAGGTTCCCTGTCAAATTTCAAGTCAATCGGACATCGGTTGACCGCACATCAAACCGCGACATCTTCATCGCGACAAAAAGCAAGTCTACAGGTGATAGGACCCCAAACGGCTTCAAAACTCAAACAAAAGCCTATGGTTGGTCTTATTTATTTCTCAGGAGGCTTCACACCAAATTTCAGGTCATTCCGACATCGTTTGACCCAGTTTCAGCTTCTGACGGAAAATCGGCAGCTCTGCGCGACAAAGTCTTCGGCTTTCTCAGGAAATTGGAAACTTTGCAAAATAAAATGCAAGGATTCTCATCAGGTTTCCTACAAAGAAATCAGGCCAATAAATGGTCAAAATGTCAAGGAAAAGTACAGAAGAAAAAAGAATAAAAAAAAGCAAAAACGGACGCAAAACGGGACACGAAAGGGGGAAAACCCCCCCAGGGTCGCAGACCCCTGCGACCCTGGGCCAGGGTCGCAGGCCCCTGCGACCCTGGGCCAGGGTCGCCGGCGACCTTGGACCCCGGGGTCGCCGGGAAAGCCCCGGAAACCCCGGTTTTCGCCGTTTTTTCGCGATTCGAGGAGCCAACCTCTGGTACTTTCCAAAATTCATGCTTTTGAGACACCAAGTCCTCTGACATCCGTCCAAAACACGGGTAAATCATCAAGAGTATCGAAGACAGTATTGATCGCCACCCGGTCAACCAAAAAAAGTGTGCTTTCCACCCGACCGATCGAGAAATCGACAGGACAGATGGCACCGACCCGCTGTTGGCAACAAACACCTGAAATTACATGGTCATCTGATGTCGATCTACATGAAGATCCATCGATGATCATCAACAGAAAAATCTCAAAAGACGTGGCACGGCCCACGACTCTTCAGCTGCTCGGCGACCACTTAATGCGATTAATTGACTAGCTTTATTACAGTCATTAATCCATTTCTTTGGACGGCCCAATCAGAAGCAAGCATTCGGGAGTTACAAGTCAAGAGATTCATGGCATTTAACCCATGAAACTCCTCCCATCATGGCGATTAAATGCCCTCAATCTCCTCCGGCCAATCAGAAGCCAAGAAAAAGGAGTTACAAAATAAACAATTCAATTTTGTAACTCCTCCCATTATGCGGCTTAATGACAATAAAAGCCCATAAACCCACCTAAAAGGCTACCTAAAAGCCTATAAATAGGAGGGCTCTCCAAGAAGAAAGAACACACAACGAACATCAACAGACAGCAGTCAGAAATCCAGAGAAAAAAAAAAGAGAGAAAAATCTGCGGAAGTTCTACACCGGCCACCGCAACAAGGTGACAAAAGTCCCTTGGGGGGTACCCCCCCCAAGGTCCTTGCCTTCTCCTCCTGCCTCCAATGGTTTAGATATGGCTTTTCAGCCCGTCTACTCGGCTTTTTATTGGACATAGGACCTTCCTTTGGTCTTTGTCCTCTAAAAACCCGAGGTTATAGCCAAGCCAAGCGAATCAATAGCATCCTCTGTTCTCATCTGCATGGATGATGGCGAAGCCCACATATGGCTTGCGACCGTCAATCTAAACGAGTCCCCCACAATCTCCTGAGAAGTTAGATCCTCCTTTTCTTGCTTTTCATTGTAGTTTGTATTTTTTCAAAAGAGACAAAAATCACAATTCTTGTCTTTCATTGTTGATAAGGATTGTAAATCGGCTATAAATGCCAAAATCGGCTATAAACGCCAAAAATCGGCTATAAACGCCAAAATCGGCTATAAATGCCAAAAAAGTCGCCTTTCACGGCAAATCAAGAAAAATGTCTCTTTTCTTAAATATATGTGCAATGGAAAACTTGAAAGAAGTTGATTTCCTTTTTACTTGCGAAGGTTGATCTCCGGATCACCACTTGCAATTCCAAGTAAAAATAGAAAATCTGGCACACCCACAAAAAAAGAAATGTTGATGCACGCCCTTGCCCCCCGGTTACGAAAGGGTCGGAACCAAACGGACTCCCACGTCCGCCGACCTCGGTAGAACCGAGCAGGAGCGCGGTCCATCAAGCTGGCACACCCGGTGGGACTCGTTTATTTGAGAACACGATGCTAGAAATGAAATATTTGCATATCATATATTTTGCTCTATGCTTATATTTCTTTTCTTGATTCCTTGGCTACTTTATAATTGGTGGCCTATGTTGAATTCCGCATAAAAAAAAATGAGATGAGATTTTTTGTTTGGAAATTTTAATTCTTTGAATTTATTTCCACTCTTTCTCTTTTAAAAAAAAAAAAGAAAAACAAAAAAATTTAGATTTCTCAATTTGGATTCAAAATTGAGAAACCTTGATCCGTTCCTATCGTTCATCGCGCTTGCAGAAATGTTGAGCCTGTTCGACTAAGGTTTTGGGCCATTGTTTCTCTTCGATGAATTCATAAAAATAAAATAAAAAATATATATATATATATAAAAAAAAGACATAGACCACTAAGGTTAAACCAACTGTGTTCTTTGATCATGGTTGATTCAAAGAAAAGCCTTGTCCAGAGTGTGGAGACAGCTTGACTGTTCTAGGCAAGGGTCCTCCAAACGGGTTCATTAAGTAATCCTACCCTTACCTGGGGGCAATTCTATCAATCAAGATTTCATAAGACCGGGTTAGGAGGCCTATGTGTACTCTCTCGTCTTTTAAATAAATAAAAAAAATAAATTAAAAGAAATATATAAAAAAATTTAAAATAAAAAATAAAAAATAAAAAAATTTTCAAAAAAAAAAATCTTAAAAAAAAAATATAATAAAAAATAAATAAAAAAAAAAGATTTAAAAAAAAAAAAATCTTCAAAATCTTCAAAAAAAAAAACTTCCGTCATTTTGGGTTTAGATTAGAGAAATCTTGGTCTTCTCCTTTCTGAGCACTGGCGCTCGCAGAAATCGCTGAGCCCGTGTTCAGATTGGAGTGCCTTTTGCTCTCTTTGATGAACCCGATATTGGCCTTTCAAAAAAAAAACTCGTCATTTTTAGATTCAGATCCGAGAAATCATGGTTCATTTCTTTCTGAGCACTGGCGCTCGCGGAAATCGCTGAGCCCGTGTTCAGATTGGAATACCATCTGCTCTCTTTGATGAATCCAATCTTGACCTTTCAAAACAGAGAATCACATCTCATAGATGCGGTCTCAAAACATTTGTGTCTAGCGGTACTAGTACGCCCTTTCAGGGTCTACTGTATTGCGACCGGCACATTTGTAACTCCAACTTTATATTCTTCTTACCTCGAGCAAGCTCTGCTTCTCGATAAGTCGGATTTAAGTTCACAATTGCTTCTAGCAGTCACTGGGATGCCCATTCTGGGCTTACCATACCTGCGATCAGAACAATTGTACCCTCTATGGCATTTTCCCTTCCTCATATTGCTTGGGTCATCTACCTCGAGCAATTTGAAAAGACGAAACTATAGAACTTCCCATTTATGATCATTATATTCTTGTGATTACTAATGGATGTGGTCTTGTTTCAGAAATTTTCGAAAACTAACAATGGCAGCTTCACTAACCATTACTTTCGATGAAAACAAGCACCAACTCATGCTTCAACAGAAGCAAACCACGCGCACCTACAAGCGCCCCATCAGCTGCCGAAGTGTCAACTCCCTCGGCAACTCTCTGAACTCCGGGTCGACCTCGACTCCCCGAACTATCGTCTTTGGGACGCTGGGACCATTCCCACTTCCCGAGGAACAAACTGCTCCCTCCAAGAAGCAGAAACTCGCCTCTCAACGTGTCACTATCGTGACACCAAAGGCGAGCACCAGAAGGCCTGAAGCCCGTGGCAGCCCCACGAAGCCTCAACCTGCAAACAACCAGGTCTACCCCAAGACTTGGTCCCCAAGACCTTCACCAAAACAAAGAAGGTCCCAAACATCAACTAAGCCAGCATTCCTGGCCCCACTCAAGGAGAACCAGTTCTATCCTCTTGCCTACATGAAAGAGGAGAGACCCATCTCCAACCTGACTCTCAAGTCATCCCAGCATGAGCCGGCTTGTTCCTACAAGCCCAAAATCAAGTCATGCATCACAAGGCCGCCACAAGCACCTGCTAAGGCCTACAAATCTGCAGTTCGACCCTTCATATCTACAGGGGCCGAACTTCAAAAATTCAAAGCTTCGCTGCAACAGGCGATGGACAGGGTTCGCATCCTGTCCTTGCCCAGCTACAGAGAAGACAGGCTCGGCTGCTGCGCCCGAGGGAGCACATCCTTCATCATCAAAGCCCAGTCAGAGCTGACCGAAGCTCAAATTGCTCGCCGTATACGCCGCCGCGCATTATACCGGCAAAAGAGACTACAGAAGCAAAGGACCCAACCTCCCACACTTCAAGTCTCTCCCAAATGGGTCGAAAAAGAAAGACCCAACCAAGTTGCTGCCGTCCATATGGTTGAAAAAACCAGAAGGTGCCAAAAATCAGCAACAAAAATCCATGTCCGACGTCCGATGACCCGCAGCGTCTCAAGGACGAGAAGACATTCAGAAGAATCCCCTGCTCCTTCAAGCAAAGGACAGCAGAGTGATCCTTCCTCAAGCTCCTCTTCGAAAGAATGAGCCCCAGCTCAGTCACCAGGACAGTTTCTTCGTTCGAATCACGAAGGATGAATGTCTTGGCTACAAATTCTGAGCCACCACCCCGCAATCCACCTCCAGAAGATGCGATCATCCGCATCCAGCAGTTGGAACAGGGCCAGCAGAGAATTGAAACTCTGATGGAAAACCTTCTCCTCGCCTTCCAAAATCAGGCGAACAATGAACCTCCTCCGAATCATCAAGACGACGAGGTAAATAGAGAAGAAAATGAGTCACGCGCCCTTACCAAAAAGGACGTAGACGGTATCCTCGCCAAAGCAAAAGAAGAGGATATACTCAAAGAGCATGGGATCAAGCCACCATATCCCTTATGGATGGACTCGGTCCCGTTCCCCACCAAATTCAAGCATCCTACTCTCCAAACATATACGGGGAAAGGATCAGCCAGACAGCACGTCATCCACTTCAAGATTCTGACGGGAGCTATCGCGGATCAAGATGCACTCAAGATTCGCCTCTTTGCAAGTACCCTAAAAGGTACGGCCTTCGATTGGTACTCCACTCTGCCGGAGGACTCAATCCAAAACTGGGCCATGCTAGAGACACGCTTCCTGACTCACTTCAAAGGTGAGGATCACCCCGCTACTATGGCTCAGCTGTGCAGCCTAAAACAGGGGGAGAATGAATCAACATATGACTTCATTCACAAGTGGAAAGCAATGGCATACAAATGCTCTGATGTATTGCCACAGGCGTCGCTAGTCGACATCTGCCGAAACAACATGAGAGCCAGAATCCGCTCCATGATCATCGGCAACAAATCAAAAAACCTGGGAGAACTCCTAGAAGCTTCCATGGAAGCTGAAACGGTGATTAAAGACCTCAACAGTCGGAAATCATCAAGAAAAGAGCCAACCGCCATTGCAACCTCTAAACCAAAGAAGAAAGACGTCCTCAATGTGCAGACCAAGCCAGCTCCTCAGCCACCAAAGAAAGCTGAAAACAAAGCTCTTGGTAAGAGACCTGAACTCTCTGATGCCTTCAAAGAACGAGTAGAGAAGAAATACCCGTTTGATGAAGATGTTGATGAAATCTTTGGGGCTCTTGTGGCAAACGGCAAGCTCACCTTGCCTGAACCAAAAAGACCGGGTGATGTTGGCAAAACCAACGATCCTCGGTACTGTCCATACCACCAGATGATCTCGCATCCTCTCAATCAATGCTTCGTTGTGAGAGAGAAAATAAATGAGATGTGGAAAAACGGAGTCATCACCTTTGACAAAAACTATGGGTCTGCCTCCGTCAACATGGTGACATGTGGACAAACATCAAGATCAACGATGAAGAAGATCACTACTTCCTTCAAGGTGATAAACTCAATCGAAGCGTCCGAAGAACTGGTTCCTTACCCGACACCAGACGGACAACCGATATGGGTACATCCCGATCTCCTGGAAGATGAAAATTGGGAGGTCGTGAAAACAAAGCCTACAGCTCAACAGCGAAGGCAGGCTAGGAAACATCTCCTCAAGCTCAAACGGCAAGAGAAGACCCAGCCAAAACTAGAGGTCAAAGAAAAGGCAGAGGCTTCCTCTACCGCTTCACTGGAGGTAACAAAAACATCCCTTCCAGAGACTTCAAAGGGGGTAAGGAAATTCACTCTCAGTGATTTCATGCCACCTCAATTTAAAGAAGCCATGCAGGAGGCATCATACTCTTGCAATTCAGTAGTTGGATTCTCCATTGATGGATACGAATCCAGCGACACCGATGATGGATTCGAACCCAACTACACAAATGAGTGGGAGGAATCCCTTGAAACAGGAGAATATCTCTCCGATGAAGAATGGGTTCCTGAGTCTCATCTTATGCCAGTAATCTGGTATAACCCCCTACAGCCACAAGGATCCTGGTCTGATGATGAAGAAGACCAAGAGGCTGTACAAGAAAATGCTGCTGACCCAGCACCTCTCATTACTCCAGTGGAAATCAACAATGTTGAGCCACAAAGAGATGATGAAGAAGAAGATCCGGCTCCCATGCTGATCTTGAAGAATATGCAAGGATCTTGCAGCGACTCGCTCTAGAACAAGAGCAAGAACGCGTCAACGAGCCTCCTCGCAATCCAGAGCCTGAAGTCCCTGAAGACCACCAGGTACATCCTCCCTTAACTCCTGAAAATGGAGAAAATTGCTGGATAGACGATCCTCTCACATCCGAGGATGAGTCTGACTCCGATCAGGCAACGTCTCCCGTCAGAGCTTCCTGTAATTTGATAATTCGGGATTATAGCTCTTTCCGAAGCATCGTCTGATGAGAGCACTTACACTCCGGCGACGCCTAGCAATGTATCTTCTGGAGCCACCTCGTCTCACGTGACTTTCACTGAGATGACACCCTCTCAGGTTTCTTCTCCTGAGACTGTGACTTCAAAGTTCACACCCTTCCTGACTGAAGAATTTCCAGCCATTGATGCTTGGGACGATGAATTAGTCAACGAAGAAGAAAGATTGCTGGATGCTGTTCAGGACTTGTTCCCGGAAAATGCTCCATGCAACACAATCACTGAGGATGGTAACTCTGCTGCTGATGCATCCTCAGCAAATGAAAAACGACAGCCTCTTGATCCTGAAGACAATCTTCCAAACGAAGACCCTTCTCAAGAAGCTCTCGAAGTTGGTAGAGGCACCCGCTCTGGCCGGGACTACCACAAAAATTACAACCAATCTTCCTTTACATATGTAAATCCTTCGGGAAAAGATGTTGTAAGCGCCCCTAGTGGCAACAATGATGAACATGCAGGCCCTAAGGAGGCTTTCAAGTATGACTTGATTGAACACTTCAAGCACATACCTGCACGTCTGCACATCCTAGATTTGTTGCGAATGTCTCCGCACACTCGTGATAATCTCATCTCAGAATTACAAAAACTGAATGAGGATGTCGACAAACATGCCCCGCAAATCCTCCAAATTGAAATGGATTACCGGGTCAAAAACTCAGAAGCCTCCTCAAAGGGAGAAAAGAAGAAAACTGAGGGATCATGCATTGAATGCCTCTCGGTTAAAAAAGCAGCCAGTGCAACCATCGCCTTCACAAAGGATGACCTCCTACTTGGCGAAACCAGGCATAACCGACCCCTGTACTTCACAGGGTATATCAAGGAAATGCCTATGCATAGAGTTCAGATCGACCCAGGTTCTGCACTCAACCTTATCTCCACATCGGCTCTTGAAGAGTTGGGCATCCCACCCAGCAAACTAAGCCACACATCTGTATCTATCTTTGGATACGATGGGAGTACTCAAAGGCCTATCGGCAAAATCAGGTTCAAATTGCAGATCGGTGATCTTATCTCTGAGGTCACAGTGTATGCAATAAAGACCCCTTCATGCTACAACATCCTTCTCGGACGCCCTTGGATCCATGAGAATGGTGTTGTCCCTTCAACTCTACATCAATGCATCAAGTTTGTTGGCGACGACGGCATGATACATCGAGTCTTTGCGGACAGAAAACCCTTCAAAGGTAAAGAAATCCACTTCGCAGACTCACAAATGTATGAAGGTGAAAAAGAAGAAGAGAAGAAGCATACAGCATCCTTTGCCGAAAATCTCCAGAAAGATAAAGGCAAAGCTCCTCAACAATCACCGGAAGAAAACAAACCATCCGGTAAATCTGAAGAGAGCATGCAAACTCCCTTCATCATCTCCCTCAAATCTTCAAAGCCTTTGGTCATCACAACTAAAGTGAAGAAGGCAAAACAAAAGCCTGGGGGCAAATTTGTTGTCTCTTTCGTGTCTATCATGCAAGACACGGACTCGGATTCAGAGCCAGAAGAAGACACATCGTCAAGCCAAGCTGACACTCAGCAAGTTCAGCCTGCTCTTACTCCAATAGAGACAACTTCTGACATAGAAGATCCTACGTCAGCTTCCTTCGTTGTTCCAGCAACTTCAGCAAAGGAAAAAACCGATCTTCTTCCATAGATCGGATGCTTCTTCATCAAACTCCATGCTTGAACCTTTCCAAAATAAAGGTACGCCTCAACTATCCTTATACAGTTCTGTGGCACAAGCTATTATGAAGAAAATGGGCTATGACGCTCAAAACCCAGTCGGTTTGGGAGAAGGACGCGGTATTCTCACTGCCATTGGGGCCCGTCTTGACCAAAAGCCAGCTGGAAGATTGGAGACTCTACAGCTATGTAGAAAAGTCTTCACACGGGTTAGGGTATGATCCTGACACTCCCTTGAGACAGTTGACACAAAGGCTTAAAAGTCAATATACTGACCAAGCCTCAACATCTCAAGTCCATGAAGACATCGATCTCCCTGGATATCTCTTTGATGAGTCACTTGACAAAGATCCAGGAAGCTCATCCAATTGGCACGATTTCTCCAAAAATGAAGAGGAGTTGTCCGATGGCACAGACGTGTGGACTTCTGACCCAGAAGAACCCTCATCTCCAAAAGAAGTAGCCTACTTCGACTCGGTTTCAACAGGCGATTGGGATCATCTCATAGCAAGCCTTGGGAAAATTACCGATCAAGAAGACCCGTGGAAAGGAACAAAACCTTGGTCTGGGAATGCCCTTGAAACCCCAGAAGGTTTCGTTGAGCTGGAAGCCTCCGAAAATATTGTGGAGGAACCACCTTCGAACCTTCCAACAGAAGATCCTGTTCAAAAGATAGACTTGGGAACACCAGATAACCCACGTCCTGTATTCATAAGCAAGAATATAAAGGATGATGAGTTACCCGAGTATATCGCTTTTCTTCGTGAGTTCGTTGATTGCTTTGCATGGTCTTATGCTGAAATGCCAGGCTTAGACCCCAAAATAGCAGTTCACAAACTCAATCTTCAAGAAGACATCAAGCCTGTCAAGCAAGGCCAAAGAAGATTCCGTCCAGATGTGATGGATAAAATTGAACAAGAAGTTCAAAAACTCAAAAGCGTCGACTTCATCCGTGAGGAACAACATCCTGAATGGTTGGCCAACATTGTCCCCGTGACGAAGAAAAATGGGCAGATCAGGGTCTGTATTGACTATAGAGACCTGAATGGCGCATGCCCAAAAGATGAGTTTCCGCTCCCCATACCAGAGGTAATGATTGATAATACCTGTGGATTCGAGCGAATGACATTCATGGATGGTTTCTCTGGCTACAATCAGATAAAGATGCATCCTGAGGATGAAAAACATACATCCTTTCGAACCCCATTTGGCGTGTATTGTTACACTATCATGCCATTTGGTTTGAAGAATGCTGGTGCCACATATCAGAGGGCTATGATGAAAATATTCCAAGATATGCAGCACAAGACGGTTGAATGTTACGTTGATGACCTCGCCGTCAAAAGCAAAAGAAAAGAAGATCATCTCGAAAACCTTCGAGAAGTCTTCCTCCGGCTTCGCAAACCCAAACTGCGAATGAATCCATTGAAATGCTTCTTCGGCGTCTCGTCGGGTAAGTTCCTCGGATTCTTAGTTCGGAAAGCTGGAATAGAGCTTGACCCCATAAAAGTCAAAGCCATTCTAGAAATGCCCTCTCCAAGAACCTTGAGAGAACTCAAAGGGCTTCAAGGGAGATTGGCCTACATCAGACGGTTCATCTCCAATCTTTCGGGGAAATGCCGTCCATTCTCCCGGTTGATGAAAAAAGGTGTAAACTTTGTCTGGGATGCTGACTGTGAAGCTGCTTTCCAAGACATCAAGTCATACCTGACAAAACCTCCAGTGCTAACTGCTCCTACCACTGGAAAACCATTCATCTTGTACACAAGAGCCCTTGATCACTCTCTGGGAGCTCTGCTTGCGCAAGAAAATGATCAAAGAAAAGAAGCTGCTCTATATTACCTCAGCCGCATGCTAGTAGGTGCAGAGCATCGCTACTCTCCAGTCGAAAAAGAATGTCTTGCAGTGATGTTTGCCGTACAAAAGCTGCATCACTACTTGCTTTCCAACACAGTCTACCTGGTCTCGAGGGTCAACCTCTTGAAGGTCCTTGTCACAAAGGCAGGTTCTCTCAATGCTCGACTGGCAAAATGGTCCATCCTTCTGTCACTACTTTGACGGTGCAACCAGGACAAATGAAAAAAGACAGCTGATCTCGGGAGTTGGCATCCTCTTTGTTAGCCCCGACAAATACATGATTCCACACGCTTTCTCGCTACTGGAACCATGCACAAACAATGCAGCTGAATATCAAGCTCTGATCTTAGGATTGGAACTCGCCATCGAATCCGGTATCACCATGCTGGAAGTCTTTGGAGACTCTCAAGTGATCGTCAACCAGATGAATCAGAAATTTGAAGTCAGGAAGCCAGATTTGCTGCCCTACTACAACAAGGCACAATCACTTCTGCAAAAGTTTGACATCTGTCACATCACCCACATTCGTAGAGGTGAAAACATACGTGCAGATGCCCTAGCCGGACTTGCCGCATCCATGGCAATCCAGGAAGGGGAAAGCATGCAAATTACAGTGTGCGAAAGGAGAATCCTTCCTCCTCTTAACACACACCAAGCAGTTGCTGAATGCCACCAAGTGGTCGGAAGTCGGATTTCAATCCTTCAAACTTCAATTGGCGACTGGAGGGATCCGTTCATTGATTACATTATGTTCGGAATCCTACCTGAAGATCCAAAAGAACGGGTAAGCATCCAAAGGCGAACCCCAAGCTTCCATTTGGATATTCCTTCAAAAATCCTTTACAGGAAATCCTTCAACGGAGTACTTCTACGCTGCTTGTCACAACAAGAGGCTGAAGAAACACTCAAAGAAGTTCATGCTGGTCTTTGTGGAGCTCATCAGGCTGGACCTAAGCTCTATGATCAGATAAAAAGGTTAGGATATTACTGGCCTACCATGGTAGCTGATGCAATGCAATTTGCTAAGCGCTGCCAACAATGCCAAGTTCATGGAGATTACATTCACATGCCTCCAGAATGGCTACATCCTACAGCGATCTCATGGCCTTTCGAAGCCTGGGGTATGGACATCATAGGTCCTATTTCTCCCCCTTCAAGCAAAGGTCATCGCTTCATCTTCGCCGCTACGGATTATTTCTCCAAGTGGTCAGAAGCATTTGCGTTTAACGAAATGAAGACCTCATCAGTCCTTCAGTTCCTACGCACCAACATCATTTGTCGTTTCGGTATACCCAAAAGATTCGTCCATGATAACGGACCACAGTTCCGGGATCATCGATTCTACAGGTTCTGCGACAAATACAAAATTCAAAGCTGTCATTCGACTCCATACAATCCGGCAGCAAACGGGTTAGCAGAAGCTTTCAACAAGACACTCTGCAAAATCCTCAAAAAATGGTCTCTAATCACAAAAGAGACTGGAGCGACAAAATGTCTGAAGCTTTGTGGGCCTATCGAACCACCGTTCGAGGACCAACCCATAGCACACCATTCTCCTTGGTCTATGGATGCGAAGCTGTCGTGCCCTTGGAAGTACAAATTCCTTCCTTGAGGGTATCCTTGCAAAATGACATGACTCAAGAAAGCAATGTCAAATTGCGACTCCATGAGCTGGACAATCTCGATGAGAGACGGCTCGAAGCTCAATAAAGCATTGAACTTTACCAAGCACGTATGGCAGGATCTTTTGATAAAAAGGTCAGGCAACGCGCCTACAAAAAGAATGACTTGGTTCTTGCGGTAAAAAGACCAATGGTCTTCGCTCACAAGTCCAAAGGCAAATTTGAGCCGAAATGGGAGGGACCCTACGTCATCGACAAAGTTTTCTCCAATGGCGCATACGCACTCCTAAACATGGAAGGTGACAGATGTATGCTGCCCATCAATGGCAAGTTCTTAAAGCGGTACTACCCTTGAAGACTTACCCAACTGGGTAAGAGCAATGCCTGTATGGCCAAAACCGGTTTCCAGGTACAACGCTCGCTAAACACACCCTTTTTTAGAATTTTCATATCAAATGTTGAAATTTCTAGAAATCTAAAACAATGCTTACTTTCATCGTTTCATTGTTCAAAAAAAATATATATCCAAGTTCAGGAACCTTTCCCTAACTTGACCAAAATTTTCAACCTTTGAACCCAAAATTCATGGTTTGAAACAAAATCCGGATTCAGGGATTTCCACCCTAGTCCACCCTGCCTTTTACCGCCAAAATGGTTTTAGGTCAAAATTTATGACCCTCGTGTCTTTAAACAAAAAAAAAATGGTTTTTTCAAAAACCCGCGAGGAAGCGACGCTTAGTCGATACTCGCACAAATCGGAAGCAAGCGAACCACGTTCGACACTTCCAAAATCGCAGGAAAGCGACATTTCGTCGATACTTGCAAAATCCAAAACTGTGGAGACGCAACATTTCAGTTGATATCCATAACCCAAAGGTTCGAAAAAATCACAAATTTCAAAAATCATGGGGAAACGACATCAAGTCAGTACCCGCAAAACCAAAATTTTTGAAAAGCAAGGATGCGACATTCCATCGATACTTGCACCCAAATCCGCGAGGATGCGACATTCCATCGATACTCGCAACCGAATGAGCAAGGATGCGACATTCCATCGATACTTGCAAGAACATTCAGCAGGGAGGCGACTTTTAGTCGATACTTGCATTTTTTTTTTGAAATCGAAACAGGCTATAAATGCCACAAACAGGCTATAAATGCCACAAACCGGCTATAAATGCCATCAAAACCGGCTATCAATGCCACCAAAAACAAAACCGGCTATCAATGCCACAAACAAAAAAAAAAAAAACTTGGATTTCAAAAAAAAAAAAAAAAAAAAAACGGCTATCAATGCCACCAAAACAAAACAGGCTATCAATGCCACCAAAAACCGGCTATAGATGCCACAAAACAAACCGGCTATCAATGCCACCAAAACAGGCTATAGATGCCATAAAAAAAAAACAACTCGGCTATCAATGCCACAAAAAAAAAAAAAAGCTGGCTCTCATGCCAAAATTGGCTTCCATGCCACAAACAAAAACCTGGTTTTCATGCCAAAACAATCACTTGACAAAAGATTTTCACAAAATGACAACCTTTTGATCAAATCCCATTTAGCAATTACTTTATCACAAAAAGATTCAAGTGAGCGTAGGGATAACAAAAAAGAGCATCCCATTTAGCAATTACTTTTATCACAAAAAGATTCAAGTGAGCGTAGGGATAACAAAAAAAGAAAAGCATCCCATTTAGCAATTACTTTTATCACAAAAAGATTAAAGTGAGCGTAGGGATAAACAAAAAAAAGAAAGTGTTCACAAGCACTACACAAAAAAAAAAGAGTACCAAAAAATACATGTGGTACAAAAAAAAAAAGTGTTCACAAGCACTACAAAAAAAAGAGTACCAAAAAAAAATACATGTGGTACCAAAAAAAAAAGAAAGTGTTCACAAGCACTACAAAAAAATAAGTACCAAAAAATACAAGTGGTACCAAAAAAAAAAGAGAAGAAAGAAGGATGGTTTCTGTATACAGGAGCTCAATCAAAAATGGTCTCCAGCCAAGAGTTCAGCTCCCCAAGCAAACTTTTAGCCTCAGCCGTCAAGGATTCCAAGGCACGCTTCTTCAGGAACTTGCCATGAGATGCTGGAGTGGGCTGTACCCCTTCTCTCACACCAGGAAGCTTACCTCGAGCAGTTTGCCATTGTTCATCCTCATCAGACTTCCTTTTGAGAACCCGTTCGGCATCTGCAACCTGGTGAATCAGGGCACTCTCCCTGTCGCGAGCTTCTATTATGGTAGTCCACTTGGCAGCGACTTGTGCCTGCAAATGCTCAAGACGTTTCCTAGCCTCATAGACCTCCCTGTCAAGGATGTTAAGGTCATGTGTCAGCCTGATGATGGCTATCTCTTCTAAGTTCCTCTTTCGGACTGCCTGCTTCCTGCTTTCTGTAGCCTCATCCAGGTCAGACTTAGCCTTATCAGCAGGGTCCAGGAACATCTCCTTGAAGAACTGGTCATCAGCCAAACTCACGGTCTCAAACCACTTGTCACCCAGTGCAATGATCCTATCAACGATCGCCCTGGCACCTGTGACATCCAGACCAGCCTCTTCAGCATCACTGAGAATCTCCTGCACATGCTGGATCATGCCAAATCCGACTTCCAAGTGCCCAGAAAAGAGAGTCTCAATCCAAGAGCTCACAACTCGCACCACCACCTTCTTCGCAAAAAGAAGAGATGGCCCAGCTGAGGATTCGCCCAACTCCGTTGGTCGGCTACTCATGTCATCATCTGTCGAAAGAATAACAAAAGAACTCTTTCCAGCTGAAGCTGCTCCTGCTCGGGAAGGAATCTCAGCGTGAGGAATCTCCTCAATATTGTCAGAGCTGGTCCCAGGAATCTCTACCTCTGGATCAACCTCTGGCATCTCTTGCTCTGGAAGCGACGGATCCTCCTCTGCCACTTCAAAACCTGCAAAGGAAACACAAAAAGGTATGAGTATGACCCTGTTTGAAAATCATTATCAGAGTTATAACTATAAAATACCTTCTTCGACGACTGGCGGAACACTTTCTTCCTCCATGAACTCATCGAAAGCATCATCAACATTTGCGTCCATCGATGGTTCAAAGTCATCAGAACCCTGTGGCAAGTCAGCTGGCAACAAAAAATAATGTGTTAGCAAGCCAATTCACAAACTCAAAAAAAAAAAAGAGCAAAACAAGTCGTACCAATTGGAGATTCTGGATCTACTCCAGAGTCCCTCGGTTCTTCTTCAGGTGCCTCAACAGGATCCATCACCACCTCATCGGTTGGGACCTCAGGCATCACCAAGTCTTCCTCTGCTAAAAAAAAAAAAAAAAAAGAAGAAAAGCAGAAACAAGAAGCAAATCATAACATGGAAAAAATCCCATGAAAAGAAATGGAAAGAGAAAAAGGAAGAATCATACCTTCACCGACGGTCTCTTCTTCTCGGCTTCTCTCTCTGGAGGCTCGTCAGCATCCACTGGCACATCTTCATTGATAGTAAGAGGAACTTCCAAGTTAGGAGAGTCCTCATGCTGCCCCTTGCTGCGATGATGACTCCTCCTCCTCTTACTTCTGCGGGCTCGCTTCTTAGAGGAACCTGCCCCGCTGTCAGAGTCAGGTTTGCCACTCGACTCATCACTGGATGGTCTGCTCTTGCCAGTAGACTCCACGGAAGCTTGCCTCTATGCCGCTTGCATCCAAGCGCCAAGTTCGGCTTCCTCCTGTTCTAGCTGCTCCAAAGCCTCGTCAGGTATTTCTCGAACAGCTTCAGAACCGATGACGCCCTGGTCACCGAGAAAGCCTATCTTGTGCTTCTCTCCAGAAAGGAAGGCCCAAACTTCCTCTCGCCGGATGCCATCCGACTTTCCAAGGCCCTTTCCAGATGCCAGCTTCACATCAAGCTCCTTCCTGGAAAGTCCCCGATATGCCGAGAAGCTCTCCGCGAACCACTTCGCAAAGCCGGCAGTCCGGGAAGTCAGCAACACAGGATAAGAAATCATGGCTGTAGTGTCTTCAGCACTATAGAAAGCCCATGCATTTCTCCCGTCCTGTAAGCCTCCAAAGCGCTTCACCATGCTTGAAGGCGCTCCAACAACGCCTTGAGAAAAGCCAAGCTGCAAAGCAAAGCGAGAGAGTACATACGGCTGGATGTCGACGAAAAGATGTCTACGGTACACCATCGTGCCGACACGTATGCTGAAAAGCCACTCTCTCTCTGCATTTGTCAAGGAATATGCCTTCCCGACCCCGCCCTGGTAGAGTCTCGGGAGGCACCAAATCAAAAGCCTTCTTCTGCAACTCCGGAGAAAAGCTTTACTGAAGATTGCCCCATCTCGACGTCCCTAAACCGTCGGATCCTCATGCGGGCAAACAAAAGTGATTCGGACACGGCTTTGCCCTTAGCCAGTCGAATCATCAGAGGATCATCATCCTGTGCAGCACCCAGCCGATGGAAGCCAGGACAGTGGTATACATACCACGAATAAAAGACATGGGCTGAAAATACCCTATTCATGGGAAGCCCAAGCCGAACCAAAAAAGCAGCAGCCTGCAGTTCGGTACACAGGTAGGAGTAAAGAGCTGGCACCAAAGCAAGCTGCTCTCCAAATGCCATCTGACAAGCCGGGAAAATACAAATGCGGCCTGATGTGCGTTCCATCTCCTCCAGCAAAAACAGCCTCACCAAGCCAATAAGTGAGGTAAATAGCGAGATCTCTCCGCAGTGCAATGTCAGGACATATGGCGTTTGTACTTGCACAGAAATCTCTCAACTCTTCTTGCATGGCCAAGATCTTCTTTGAATCCTGAGCTCCGGCTTCCTGGGTCACGCTATCAGAAGACTCCCTACTATCAAAAAAGTTAGGGAATGAAGAGCTAAAACTCTTCCAGCTGCTGGATCTAACTTTCAAACCCTCCTTCTCCTTCAAAAAATCATAGAAGGCGACGAGCTGAAGGTATAGAAGCCTGACCTCCTCAGACTGCCCCTCGAGGACGCTTTCAATCGGCATAAACTCCTCATAGAGTTTGCCGAGGATGGGCAATCCGGTAATAGCGCTCAGCTCCTTCAAAGAAAAACCAATCTCACCATTCGTCACAACGAAGGTATTGGTTTGTGGGAGGAATGACTCCAGCATAGCCATGAAGGCCTCGTCGGAAAAGATCACGGTCTCCCTAAAGGAGCGGACCGCATCAAAAATCCCGGCTTCCTTCAAGACAGCGCCACCAATCAGCAGGACGCGATCAGTCCACGACTTCCACTCGGAGTCAGCATTGAAGCGGCCACGAAGTCGGAAAGGCTTGATCCAATTGCTGCCGTCACCGCTGAAAATACCAAGGCCCACCGGTCTCAAATCGACCGACGGATAATCAGAGCCCTGGTAGCCGCTGGATGGCATCAACAAGTCCATGTCAACAGGCGACCTCTCCGTATATCTAGGAGAACCGCCAACATAAACCCCGGTCTTGATTACATTTGTCCTCCTCACCCAGCTTGGAGGATCTTCCCTCTTAGGGCACGTGGGGGCAAGGCTCAGAATCGAGACGGTGCGATCAAACATCGACCGGGTAGTAACAGTCTTCTTCTCACCATCTGCTGTGAAGGAAAACTGAAAACATCTCCTCTGGTATGTAATGTCATCAGGGACTACATCACCAAAGAAGAAGGTAGGCTTGGGCAAAACGCTCTGATTTTCCATCACCCATGGACGACTGCTTACCATGATCTTATAGAATTCCTCTCCCTTGAGAGTGATCAGTCGCTGCCTCATCTCATCTTAGTTGAGGGAGTCGCACTCTTCCAGATTTCTCTCAACATACTGGACCTTCTCGAAAGCCTGCTGAACAGCCGGATTAGAAGATCTAGAAGATCGACGAGGTACGCTTGTAGCAGGCTCTTTACCCTTGTTCGCTCTGGAGGAACCACCTGAAAAGGATGGAAAAGAAAAAGATTAAACATCAAAATGACAGAATCTCGCTAAAAAAAAAAATCTGGCAAAATTTTGACATGATGACGGGGCAATTCCGAAGAAAAGGAACTATCCCGAAAGAAATAGAAAGCTTGAAGATGGGCTCAACATCGCTGCGAGCTCCGAAACTCCAAACTTTCGAAACCTAAAAGTCTCCGCAAAATCAGGAAGGGCTCAACATCACTGCGAGCTCCAAGTTCCCAAATTTGCAAAAACTTTCAGGTATGCTATCACATCATGCTACAAATTTAATTAAAGGCATGCATGAACATCTAGATTTGCGAAAAAAAATGCATTATCATGATGAGCAAAAAAAAAAAAAAGAAAAGAAACTTTCTCTAAAAAAAAAAGGGAGGGGAAAGAAAACAAAAAAAAAAAAGAAAGAAACGAAACTCTCTCAAAAAAAAAGGGGGGAGGGAAAGAAAAAAAAAAGAAAAAAAAAAGAGGGGCTGGCCCACAGGCCACGTGGCCGTACGGCCAGATCCGTACGGATCTGTCCGTACGGATCTGTCCGTACGGCCCACACAAAAAAAAAAAAAACAAACATGAAAAAAAAAAGAAAAAGAAAGCAAAAAAAAAAAACATGTAAAAAAAAAAAGGAGGCAAACACGTGAAAAAGAAAAAAAAAAAGAAGAAGAAAAGAAAAGAAAGAAACAAAAAAAAAAGAGAAAGAACTTTTTTTCCTACAATGGAGTTTTTTTGAAAAAAGGGAGAACTTACTTGAAGCCATTGATGGAGAAGAAGAAGAAAAGTCTTGAAGATCTTGAAGAAGAAAAGCTTTTGGTCTTGAAGCCCTCTTGAGATTATTGCAAAAGAAAGTAATAAGAGCAAGAGATCCAACCTTCTCCTTGCTTTTATAGAGGAGAGCAAACCAAAGAAGGAAAGAAGAAAGAGGTAAGTGTTACTAATTAGTAACCTTACCAAAAGAAAGAAATTAGAAAGATTCTTTCCCAAAAGAAAGATATCTTGAGGGATTCTCTCCCAAAAAGAAATCAATGAGAGATTTTCTCCTAAAAGATATAATCTATGACGGATTCTTTCCCAAAAGAAAGATATCTTGAGATATTCTATCCCAAAAATAAAGGGATCATGAGAGATTCTCTCCAAGTAAAGATATTCTTAGATATTCTCTATCCAAATGAGATATTTTTGGATATTCTTTACAAAAATGACACCATATGAGATCTAAGCCATTTCAAAAGCTTAAGGTCCCATGGGTTAGCCCATATGAGCCAGGTTTGACCACCTAGGCACAAAAAAAAAAAAAAAAAAAAAAAATTTTGGGCTTTTAGTCAAAGAGAAATCCCTCTTACCAAGAGCATACAAAAATGGTTCCATGCCTCTTTTGAGTTGATTGGACCATACAAAAGAAAATTCCAAGCCCCATGAGCTTCCAAAAAATCAAGCCATCCAGCCTCATCTACCAAATTGAGCCAAAATCTTGAAATTGACATTCCATCAAACCAAATCCTGGTCCCCTAACTTGCCACATACAGCCTGTTAGGTCACAAGACCAAAACCAAAAACCAAAACCTGATCCCCTAACTTGCCACATATAGCCTGTTAGGTCACAAGATCAAAACCAAAATTGATCCCCCAACATTCCACATACAGCTTGTTGGGTCACACGATCAAAACCAAACCCGACCCCCTAACCTGCCACATATAGCCTGTTAGGTCACAAGGACAAAACCCAAATCCACATCCCTAATGTCATCTTCAAAACTTTGCCTCGAGATGGTATGTGATCCCTTTCACTACCATAAAATTCCCCTGGAAGCTCAAAAGGCTACAAATACCAAAAAGAAAGACTGCTCAAAGACTCTTGGTCAAGTCACAGGCTCTCCTTCAAAAAATCTCTTCGAGGCACATCGACTACAAAAGTTAAGCAACTCGCCGCTGTACCTCGAGGGGGCATTTGTTGACACCAAAAATGTCACTTTGCCTTTTCAAGATCCAAAGAGCTACATGAAGTCGCAACCTGCCATAAATAGGCAATGCTGCTTCCAAAAATCAAATCTTGTCAGAATCAAACAAAAACTGCAAGATTCTTCCAGACAGCCAAAAGAGGAGTACACAAGAAGTTTCGGGCCATTTCAAAATCATTTGGCCTAACTTCGCTTCTCCGACAGCCGAAAAGGAGCTCTCGGCGACAAAAGCTCTCCGGGACCATGGTTTCCAAGACAGAGCCTATGGATCATCTTAAAATGACTCCAATAGGTTCCCTGTCAAATTTCAAGTCAATCGGACATCGGTTGACCGCACATCAAACCGCGACATCTTCATCGCGACAAAAAGCAAGTCTACAGATGATAGGACCCCAAACGGCTTCAAAACTCAAACAAAAGCCTATGGTTGGTCTTATTTATTTCTCAGGAGGCTTCATACCAAATTTCAGGTCATTCCGACATCGTTTGACCCAGTTTCAGCTTCTGACGGAAAATCGGCAGCTCTGCGCGACAAAGTCTTCGGCTTTCTCAGGAAATTGGAAACTTTGCAAAATAAAATGCAAGGATTCTCATCAGGTTTCCTACAAAGAAATCAGGCCAATAAATGGTCAAAATGTCAAGGAAAAGTACAGAAGAAAAAAGAATAAAAAAAAAGCAAAAACGGACGCAAAACGGGACACGAAAGGGGGAAAACCCCCCAGGGTCGCCGGCGACCTTGGACCCCGGGGTCGCCGGGAAAGCCCCGGAAACCCCGGTTTTCGCCGTTTTTTCGCGATTCGAGGAACCCAGCCTCTGGTACTTTCCAAAATTCATGCTTTTGAGACACCAAGTCCTCTGACATCCGTCCAAAACACGGGTAAATCATCAAGAGTATCGAAGACAGTATTGATCGCCACCCGGTCAACCAAAAAAAGTGTGCTTTCCCACCCGACCGATCGAGAAATCGACAGGACAGATGGCACCGACCCGCTGTTGGCAACAAACACCTGAAATTACATAGTCATCTGATGTCGATCTACATGAAGATCCATCGATGATCATCAACAGAAGAATCTCAAAAGACGTGGCACGGCCCGCGACTCTTCAGCTGCTCGGCGACCACTTAATGCGATTAATTGACTAGCTTTATTACAGTCATTAATCCATTTCTTTGGACGGCCCAATCAGAAGCAAGCATTCGGGAGTTACAAGTCAAGAGATTCATGGCATTTAACCCATGAAACTCCTCCCATCATGGCGATTAAAGGCGATTAAATGCCCTCAATCTCCTCCGGCCAATCAGAAGCCAAGAAAAAGGAGTTACAAAATAAACAATTCAATTTTGTAACTCCTCCCATTATGCGGCTTAATGACAATAAAAGCCCATAAACCCACCTAAAAGGCTACCTAAAAGCCTATAAATAGGAGGGCTCTCCAAGAAGAAAGAACACACAACGAACATCAACAGACAGCAGTCAGAAATCCAGAGAAAAGAAAAAGAGAGAAAACTCTGCGGAAGTTCTACACCGGCCACCGCAACAAGGTGACAAAAGTCCCTTGGGGGGTACCCCCCCCAAGGTCCTTGCCTTCTCCTCCTGCCTCCAATGGTTTAGATATGGCTTTTCAGCCCGTCTACTCGGCTTTTTATTGGACATAGGACCTTCCTTTGGTCTTTGTCCTCTAAAAACCCGAGGTTATAGCCAAGCCAAGCGAATCAATAGCATCCTCTGTTCTCATCTGCATGGATGATGGCGAAGCCCACATATGGCTTGCGACCGTCAATCTAAACGAGTCCCCCACAATCTCCTGAGAAGTTAGATCCTCCTTTTCTTGCTTTTCATTGTAGTTTGTATTTTTTCAAAAGAGACAAAAAATCACAATTCTTGTCTTTCATTGTTGATAAGGATTGTAAATCGGCTATAAATGCCAAAATCGGCTATAAACGCCAAAAATCGGCTATAAACGCCAAAATCGGCTATAAATGCCAAAAAGTCGCCTTTCACGGCAAATCAAGAAAAATGTCTCTTTTCTTAAATATATGTGCAATGGAAAACTTGAAAGAAGTTGATTTCCTTTTTACTTGCGAAGGTTGATCTCCGGATCACCACTTGCAATTCCAAGTAAAAATAGAAAATCTGGCACACCCACAAAAAAAGAAATGTTGATGCACGCCCTTGCCCCCCGGTTACGAAAGGGTCGGAACCAAACGGACTCCCACGTCCGCCGACCTCGGTAGAACCGAGCAGGAGCGCGGTCCATCAGTTGGAGTCATTCCTCCCACAAACCAATACCTTCGTTGTCACGAACGGTGAGATTGGTTTTTCTTTGAAGGAGTTTAGCGCCATTACTGGATTGCCTATCATTGGCAAACTCTATGAAGAGTTCATGCCGATCGACAGCGTCCATGAGGAGCAGTCGGAGGAGTTCAGGCTTCTGTACTTTCAACTTGTCACCTTCTATGGTTTTTTGAAGGAGAAAGGGGGCTCGAAAGTTAGATCCAGTAATTGGAAGAGTTTTGGCTCTTCATTCCCCAACTTTTTTTACAGTAGGGAATCTTTTGATAGCATGACCTGGGAAGCCAGAGCTCAGGATCCATGTTCGAAGAAGACTTCGGCTATGCAAAAAGAGCTGAGGGGTTTCTTTGCAAGTACAGATGCCATTTTAACTGACATTGTACTGGGAGAGATCTCGCTATTTACCTCACTTATTGGCTAGGTGAGGCATGGATTATGATATGTCCATTTTAGTCATTTTACGTAATGATTTTATTGTAAAAAAAAAATTTGGCATAATAACTGCGGTGGGAAGAGAACTTTTCGTGATGCCAATAGAACTCCCCTTTCAGAAATGGGCGGGCTTTTGGACCTTTTTATACATTTTCATCGCCCGCACATGGCTGAGCGGACGCGAGGAGCACTACAGTGTGGCTGTACATTTTTTAGGAAGAAAGCACCCATTCTATTTGAACCTTTTAGAATGCATGATGATTATGAAAGTTCATTGGATGAAAAGATTCATAGGAGGACTACATATATATATATATGCAAAATCTATAGTCTATAAGATCATCCTAACCTTTTGATCCATGACCCTAAAATTTAATGGTTTAAAGGCATTATTTTATCATGAATTTTACCCAACAATGAGGAAAAGTCGGATGAGTGTCAAACTTGGACTTGTGACTATTTATGGGGGGTAATGTGTGTGAAAAGATTAGATTGATTCAACATAGGCCCCATGACAAAAAATAAGAGGGGCGGAAAATGGGTCCGTTTTTAAAGTGAAGCATTTTTTTAGAGTTTTCCTATATATATAAGGAAATATTCATGCACATCACACATCTATCCCTCACCATATTCCATGACAAAAAATAATAGGGGCAGAAAAGGGGGCCGTTTTTAAAGTGAAGCATTTTTTAGAGTTTTCCTATATATATATAGAGAAATATTCATGCACATCACACATCTATCCCTCACCATATTATGGCGAGGGACAACATAGTGGGGCCTACTTTATGTATATATATATATGAATTTTTACTAAAAACTTATAAAGACCCCCTCTAATTAGCAATAAATGATAGAGACTTAATATTTTGTCAAACAATAATAACTAAATCTTAGGTGAAATTCTTTTATGGATATCCCCATAGATCACAATATTACCACCTATGTTTGATTCTATGTTTGCCCTACATAAATATATTCTTCAATGAAAAGAGAATTCAAGTGTCATTAGCTGGATGCCCATCAATATCATCATTGAGTGGGCTTGAGTTTTAGCCATTAGCCACTAATTGATACTAATTTCTTTCTATCCCTATACTTCCATTATTATTGTTTCATTTAAGTGGACCCCGCATTTGGAGTTAAAGTTTGTAACTCTTGCCCATAATCAAATGCATTAAATCATCTTCATCATTCATCTTAGGTAGTCAAAGTTTAATTACTTTGTTATAAAATCTAATGGTGATGTTCCAAAAGAATTACAAGTTAGGGTTAATGCTAATTCAAGAGTGGTCAAATAATTTAATTGGAAAAGGTCTAATGCTTATTTGAAATAAATCTAATTGAATCAAATGAGACTTGTCAAACAAGCTCTGATGGTCCGTATCATTGCTTTATAAAAAGAAGATTTAGCACATTAACTAGTAAAAAAGGCCACAACTAGCAAACTTCGGCTACAACAATCTTATCAATAGCGTATGATACACAATACTGGGTACAGTACCTAAACTATTTAATTATTGTTAGTGTGCTAAGGTCTTTAATAGTGTCTTCTATGTCCTAGTTTCATATTACAATACTATCAGAATAACTTATTTCATTTACTCCTAAACAGGGCCGGCTGAACTATAAGGCCAAGAAAGCAATTGCTTTAGGCCCCAAAAAATAAGGCACAAAAAAAGGCCCCATAATAGCAAATGACATCTTTTAAAATTCCAAAATAGAAAACTTATTAACTGTCATCCTTTTTTTTCTCCCCAAAATATAAGGCCCCATTATAATTTCAGAAGATACAACCAAGATTTTCATGGGGCCTTTAAAGTATGCCCATTATATTTTCAAATCTGCCCCTTATATTTTTATGGCTAGGAGTCCAATTGATTTTAGCACACCATTCTATTTTTAGCAGTCCCTGTGTATCAAATCTTAGCCATATATTTAGTCATGAACTTATTTCACAAGCGTTTCTCATTATTTTTGTGTATCCTATTTCAATAGGGGTCCCATTCAGATTTGATCCATGATGTGGTTATAATAAATCTGTAGCTTGGGGTTTCAACCCTAATAATAGATCTTAAAATTTAAGATAAACAATGGGCCCCACCGGAATTTATTCACTTGCCCACAGTGCATATGAGTACTGTGTATATGGAACATCCAATACATGGGGCACACCTATGAAGTCCATCTTGGACGGTCTTGACTCGGGGGGGGGGGGGGGGGGGGGGGGGGGGGGGGGGGGGGGGGGGGGGAGCCAAATAGGTAGTTGGATTTTGTAACCCAAAATTTTCATGTGAATTTTGGGATGGGCCCAAAATTCTCATGTGGGTTTTGGAGGTGGCTTAAGATAGGTTAGCAAAACTTAAATAAAAAAAGTTAATTAGTAATTTCGCATCATAAAAAAGCAAGAAAAATAAAATTTAAGTAAAATATTTATAATAATATTAAAATATAAAAAATGCCTAATTTATGATCGTCGCTTTAGGCCTCGAATTGTCTCGAGCCGGCCCTGCTCCTAAACCATATTTTTATATGAGAACAAAGTAACTTGTTTCGTGCATGTTTTAAATGTGGCACAAAAAGACTGACTTTTGCATTACACTGATCCTTAGCTCGAATAAAGGAAGGTTAGCATTGCGGTATAAAAAATTTATTATATAATATATTTAAAAATTATTTTTTAGCCCTGACTTGACACTATCCCTTGAAGGTAGGATAAGGGCTTTAATGTTGTAGGCTCGCCAAAGGCTCCGAGGGCTTTAGTTTAACCTGGCCTGGCCCACATATATCAGCGTAGGTAGAGGTGTCAATCTTGCCGTGCTAAAACGACACGGTTAAAAGTGGGCATGGTCATGCAGCACGACACGACAGGTTCGTGCCATGCCGACTGGCCGAACTGCTCAGCCCAGCACGACATGACATGCCTGGGCCCGACCCATGCCACACTTTCATGCCCTAGTCTTAGATTAAAAAAACTAAAAGGACTTACACTAAAAATATTAAAAGATAACACACAAAGAAGAGCACAATACCCAAATTTAAGTGATTTCGTCTAACTCAACCTACTCCATTGAGAAGAGATCCATTTGGGTATTTTCTACTTGAAGGTTTTTTAATAGGATAAAAAATTGTCATCGTGCTTTTTTCAAATAGTACCGCCACCTGAACTAGCAGTATAGATATTACTATAATATTTACATTTTGCTTTTTCAATCTCTTTTCCATTTTTATTTTTGACCTTAGAAATTTCATATGCTTGCCAGACTAAAGAAGTTCTGGGTTACTTAGATGTTCTACGACCACCACTATCTTCTACTTGCCAATGACAAAGTAATATAAACTGATATTACCGTATGAGAAATCCAAACAAAAATCACTGCTTTGCGACATATAGATCTTTCCGATTATAGATACATACTAAACCACATATGGGGAGTTAAGAGGAATTTGTCAAATAAAAGATTTAGGGGTTAATCAAACTCGATTGCTTTTATGTTAGTAAGCACCTTAGAACCTGCTCTATGTATCTTGTATTGTTGAACACAGGGGCGGACCTACATGTAGGCTGGGGGGGGGGGGGGGGGATGGGCCCCCTTTTAAGTTTTCAAAATTTTATTTATTTTTTGTAATTTTTTATTTTGACCCCTAAATTGTTAAAATTTTCTTTTAATAATTTTCATTTTTGCCCCCTCCGGTTCCATTTTTTGGGTCCGCCCCTGGTTGAACATGCATCCATCCATTCTAAATCTAAGCAAAGTTTCTATATTTTATTTGCTCGACTTAATAGAAAACAAAAAAAAAAAAAGTCAAGAGAGATGATGATATACATCCTAATGTGAATCTACACTATGAAGTGTGAAGTCTTTTATAGCTAACTTAAGCAGGATGTGGTATTATACCAAGATGACTTTGGTCATATTACAGACCTAGTATGAAATAAGAAATATTTAGGCGGCAGAGAAAAATAGATGGAAAAAAGTTTTGAGAAATGTGTTATTTCAACAAAACAAAGTTTCTGTGACTGCATGCACATACTTTGGTAGATATTCACATCATGATACAATGAATGAAATGAAATTGTAAAAAATTCATGAGAGAAACTACAAGGCTATACATCCATATGTTGAAAATAGAAACACATAAGTAGGTGTATACACGTTGAGATGTCCGAAGTTGGATGTCATCTTGCTTAACATCATGGTTTATGGATTGTTTAGATGGAAGGCGTCAATCACTACCTTCCATTTAACACTTTTGATAGGGTCCATTCCATGATAATGCTTATTTGTTATAGGAAATTAAGCAAGAAAAAGGAAAATATTTAGGTATATCAGAACAGAAGTGCAATTTGCATTATTACTATCACCTTTTGATATGCATTAGGAAGCAACCATAAGAGGTCTTTCAACTGCTAAGATGTATATATATGAACTGTGGAAATCCAGACCCCTAACCCATTGGCCTCAAAGATAATGTATTACAACAAAAAGGAGTTTTTGTGTAAAGGTTCCTAACATTCTAGTTGGTGGCCTTGTAATCAATGGTGAAGAACAAAAATTAGTGTTTTAAATTCAACGGGTGAAATCAAATGTTGTTCTATTTTTTGGACTTTGCATCAGAGAACGTTTACATGATGAAGCATTCAGAAGAATCAATTTGATAAGCAAGCTTTCTTACAGCAGAGTGTTTCTATAGACTATATTTTATTTGCTCAAACTGATAAAAAGACTTTATTTGCTCAACTTAAAAGGCAAGAAATAGCAATACAAAAACAAAAACAAAAGGTTAAGAGAGCTGATTGTATACATCATAATATCAATATGCACTATGAAGTGTGAAGTCCTTTATAGTTAATTTAAGGAGGATGTGGTATGATACCAAGATGACTTTGGTCATGTTACGGACCTAGTATGAAATAAGGAATATGAAGAAGACAAAGAAAAAATAGATCGCGAAGTTCTAAGAAGTGTATTTTACTTCAATGAAACAAGTTTCTGTAGCTGCATCCACATACTTTGGTGCATGCTCACATCATGATACAATGAATGAAATGAAATTGCAAAAATATCATACAGAGCAACCACAAGGGTATATGTCCATAGGTTTTGAATGTTGTATGGCTTAACATTATGGGCTATGGATCGTTTAGGCAGAAGACATCAATCACCACCTTCCATTTAACACCCTAGATAGTATCCATTCCATTGTAATGCTTACTTCTTATAGGAAATTATGCAAGAAGAAAAGGGAAATATTTAGGTAATATCAAAACAGGATTGCAATTTGTAATGTCACTATCACCTATTGTTATCCCTTGGGAAGCAACCATATATAGAAGTTTTTTCTACTGCTGATATATATATATATATATATATATATAAATAGGGTCAGGCTCTCCTAAGCTGCAGTAGTGTAAAAATGGGTCACACATGTGCTCACACATGTGCGGTTTACACTACTGCAGCTTAGGGTACCCTAAGCTGCAGCTTAGGAGAACCTGCCCCATATATATATATATATATATATATAACACCACCTTATGTGGATATTGGATACACCTAGTAGAAAGTGGAATTTGCAATATCACTACCACCTATTGTTATGCCTTGGGAAGCTATTACATAGGAGATTTTTCTACTACTGATATATATTGAGCACCGCCTGATGCAGAGATTTGATACACCTAGTAGAAATAATTCAAGAATCACCAATTAGTAAAGGATTTATGAAACTATTTAAATCTAGACTGTCTAACTCATTGGCCCCCAAAGGTGAATGTATTACACCCATTCACCTTGATGAAAGCAAAATCACTTGTGTATGTTGTAGTGTGTTTGTAAACAATGACAAAAATCTACCAATGCAAGCTAAAAGAAGCATCCATACTACTGAATTGAGTAATATAAACCGAAAGGAATAACCAATAAATGACATTTACCTTATCAAGTATCTCAAGGTCATTGAAAAAATTGGATCATACGCATGCAAGTAAGATACTAGAATGGAAGAAAAAAGCCCTATAATATGATGCCGCCTCTTTTCCGACCACTGGAATAACCATAATGGGTAAGTAGGAACAACTAGAAATTAAAACTAATAGATCTACCAAGTAGCATACAGATCTGCAAGGAACTGTACTGCTAATGGTACTTAATTTTAATTTCTTTTTTAATAGCTGCCTTTAAAAAGTTCTTAATGCACCGAGAATAGAAACTTCCACTGTGTCACACCCCGAGCTCGAGGATACCCAACCTGAGGCACGACACGCGTCCGCATAGGGGGTTCGAGTAAGAAATCATTGGACATTTATCCCCTTGAACGGCTTCCCACAGGAGTTTACTTGTAAGGTCATAAAAGCCATCACAAATGAGGGGTACATTTCAATTTCATGTAAAACCTACATACATAACCTGTATATTTCACCAAGTATGGTTTCCATCGTACATTCATCCACAACATACTTAAACAAAAGACACGAGCATAAATTGTCCAGGAGATAGCATTAAAGATTCTAGTTTCCAAGTTAAGTGAAGAGAAATCAAGAAGTAGCGGAAGCATTGCAGTTTAAGTCTACAATCCCATAGATAACATCCCATAAACAACATCTAGAAACATGGCCATCCAAGCCAAGGTCAAGGGTATGATGACGATGAGCACTCAGCGTAGAGAGGACTAGAAGACATCATCGGGGGCCCACTGCACTAAATGCTGAGGAGGAGGGGTACTGACATCAATGTTCTCACATGTAATGCCAAGTGCAGTACCATTAGACATATAGCCAAGCGAGACAAACAAATATAAATCATAGCATATGTACAAATGAATAACATAGGCAATAAGGATCATATGAAGGCAATAAGTGAAAACTAGGCATAGTCGGTGCACGAATGAGCATGAACTAGGAAATCATGTGTGACATGAACACATAATAACTTAGCAAGATTGGCACAACCACATAAGCTATATTCTCCCAAGTAAACATGGAACATGAATTAAATGAGATCATGAGAATAACATGACATAACATGGTGATACCACTAGGAGGCATAGGGCCTAGGAACTTCATCGTGAACCTGGGCGCCAGTCAACTCCCATAACATAACCTAACTGCAGTTAGTCCATAGATTTCCTAAATCCACACTCAGTTGGGTCCGACTGAGATAGGATCGGAGCTAAATGGTGCCGACTCGAGGAATGGAGTGTACGTGTAAAAGACGTGGCACATATACATAGAATGGCATAAACAAGAGCACGGGCATGAAAATATGGCATGGTAGGACATTGTCAAAATAGGGTCCACACTCATAAAATGTGGATCTTAATCTTGTACTATTTTAGTCATAAAATTATTCTTGTACCATTTTAGGCATAGAATTATTTTGTCATTCCTTGATTAAGGGATTTGAGATTGTATGACCCAAATTAATAGGTCAAATATACCATGTATAGAATTGAGAAATCTATTTATGAGGATGAAATCTCATAATGAGAGCAGCCGATTGATTCAAAACTTATTTCAATAATCTCAGAATCATGTCTCATTGAAGGAATGATATGGTATCAGAGCCACGGTATTACTTTTGAGTTCGTGTGATTTTTTTTAAGCGTTCTCAGCTTTGATTTCTGCAAATCCTAGAGTCATCATTCCCACCAAAGGGGATCAGTTGCGGCTATACGAATGGATCTGAAAAATCCTTTTCTAGTTTGTCTAGACTGTGCAGAATGGCCTGTGATCAACCTCGATCAATTGTGGCCCACCTGCGATTGACCAAGCTTTGTTAGACATTCTTCCTAGCCATGGTTGCCTAGGTCTTTCCAGATCTTTTTGCTCATCAGAAGTAGGCCATCTGATCATTTTTGTTCATCATCAGTTTCATGCACTAGTTTTCATCAAGATTATCCAGAATTTTGGATTTGTTCCTGATTAGAGTGAAACTTGTACCCACAGAAGTCGAAAAAGGGCCTCCAGTCATCTCTTGGATCTGATCTCACATCAGATCGTCCAGTGGACACAAGCTGCTCATTCGGTTACCCTGGACCTAGTTTTTCAAAACAAGTCATCTGAACCTTTTTTATTACTTTATCGGTTATTATAGTACCCTGTTATTGCATCTTATATTCTCTTGATTAATCCTTGCACATCGTTTCATTAAAAATGGAGAAATCTGAAGTCAATTTGGATCGATTTAATGGTAAAAGCAATACCACTTGGCTTTTCAATTCCAGTTATATCTTGATGGAAATATGGGGCCATATATTTGGTTCTGATCCAACACAAACAAAAGATGAGAAACTAATCTCCACTTGGCATACACAAGACGCCAAAATAAAATAAAATAAAAACATGGATATTTTGATCAGTCGATCCAGCATTTATTTTGAATCTTAAACCCTACAAAACCACCAAAGGTATGTGGGGATTTTTAAGAAAGTATATCATCAAGGAACTTCGGCACCTCAGTTTCAATTAGAATTTAATATTGCTCAATATGTGCAAGGCAATTTGTCTATTCATGATTTCTTACCTTATGGGCTGAATATGATGAGATTAAGCACGCTCGTGTTTCTGACAATGTTCTATCTGAAATACAAGGGCTTCAAGCAACTAGTCACCGAGACTAATTTTTGATGAAGTTTCGCTCTGAGCATCAGACTGTTAGGTCTAATCTTATGAGTAGAGTACCCTTTCCATCCTTGGATGACTGCCTCGTGAGGAACGGCAATTGATGAGAGCCCATTTGGAACAGAAAACCACAGACAGTCCCATCGTTGTTGCTTATTCTGCTCAAGGCAAGCCTCCACGTTGTGATCTAACTAAGGTGTAGTGCTACAACTATAAAAATTTTGGTCATTATGCATCTCAATGTCAACATAAATTTCGTACTTACTGCAAAGGCGCCGGTCATATAATTACTGAATGTCGCAAACGACCTTAGAATCAAACTCCTCGTGCTTATTCAGCAACAACATCGGCCCCATCTACTTCATATACAACCACTTCCTTATTGATCTCACAGCCTGGCTTGTCTAGTCTAACCCCCAAAATGGTCCAGCAAATGATCCTCAATGCTTTTTCAGCACTTGGTGTCTCAAGTAAACGCCATAAACCTACTTCTTTTTGGTATCTTGATTCAGGAGCGTCCAATCACATCACTTTCACATTTGCTCATCTTTCCAACATCAACCCATACACTGGCACTCTCCAAGTCTAGACTAGTTAAAACACAAATTATCGGAATCTCAAATTAGCCCCCATGTCCACGCAAAGTTACTAAAAGAACCCCCAAAGGATCCCACTAGATTACAAAGGCTCTCAAAATCTCCCAAAGCTATATAAGGGCTGTCACGCCCCGAAACCGGGACCTGCAGCGAACCGATCTCGGGGTGCGAAATTTTGGAATAATTTGAAACTTTTTGTTATCTTTCCCAAGATCCGCGTGAATGAGGATAATCACATGCCAACACAATCAGAGTATATTTTTCGCGGAAGCTAACCATGGTGTTACGACTCGGAATCCGTGGCCATCGGGTTCCGTGTCGTACGCAACCAATGTCATACAGCCATCTCATAATAAGACTGGCATAAACCATAAATCACAACACACTGAGCTGGTAGTAACAAATCTATTATTTCCCATATTCAAATTACAATTAACAAGTGTCTTAATTACAACCCAATAAAAAGGCTAATGAAGCCATACAACAATATCCAACTAAACAGAAATCCTACCCCAACATTTCAATACGAACTCTGGTGCCACACTTGACATCTAAATGATATCAACTGGCAGCCTCTCACGTAGACCGGCGGTCCCACCGCCTCCTCTGATCAAACACCTACGAACAGAAAAGCGAAGAAACTGGCACCAAACAAAAAGGGTCAGACACGACGGTCTGGCAAGCAAATAAACAAATAATATGAACAAAAGAACATATATAAAACCAGACGAAATCATCGTAAAACCGGATAAACAGTCTAAACAATAATGACAATAAAACATGCTAAAACAATCGGAAGTCCGAACATAAATATCAAGACGAATAAACGAGCAGTCTCTAAAGCATAAATGTCTCGAAAAGATAACCACCTAAGCAAGGCATTTAATAATTAGAATTACATTTAAAAACTGAATAGTAGAAACAATACGATAAAGGTCGATATCGTAAACATTAAACAAATCAAAGCATAGAAAGCATAACCGACAATAATTATAAACTAAAGTAATATGCGGATAAAACCTAGGCGACCACCAATAGCTAAATCCTCCTATTACCGAAGTAATAAGAGCAGACAGAGCGTAGCCACTGAACGTGGTACTAAACGGAGGATCAGGACCGTAGCCATACAAATGGGACCGGCAGATCAAAGGTATCAGAACCGTAGCCATACAAATGGGACCGGCAGATAATTACCGTTGCCATGGTCGGTACAGACAGAATCCAAGCTGCAGCTGGCGGACAGAGTAAAGATCCCAAGCCGGGTGATCAGCCCGACAAGGTGACCTAAGCCTAGTGGTGCCTTTAGTTTTCAAACTCAAACCGATACAAAGCTAACATAGTACTAATCCCTTTGGCTCAGGGGCTCGCACCACATAGCTCTGGCCCCGTCTTGCCTCAGGGTTTTGTTTTCGAAGTCATAGCCTCTTTGGCTCATGGGCTCGCACCACATAGCTCTGGCCCCGTCTTGCCTCAGGGTTTTGTTTTCGAAGTCATAGCCTCTTTGGCTCATGGGCTCGCACCACATAGCTCTGGCCCCATCTTGCCTCGAGGTTTTTATTTTCAAATACTAGTGTTGTCAAAACAATAGTTTTATCGAAGAAATCCCGAATGTGACGAACATACTCAATCTCTTTTCAAATCGAATCGGAGGAAACATACGAATATCTCTGGTAAACCGTTCAAATACGCATCAAGGTGATTTGTATAAAATCATACGATCAACCCTTTCGAACATAGGAAGGCACATGATTTTATAGCAAATCACCGATGATATTCAAAATAGTTTACCCAAGAATACAAATACAAATACAAATACAAATACGTTTTTCTGACTTGAAATGGAATGGACAGTGGAGAATGACCTAATGACTTACCAAGGAACCATCTCAATGCACATTTAACCTTTAAACATTGATAAATAAAGAATGTGTTTGATGCCAATGAAAATCCAAAATGTTTAAATGATAAAGTGCGCATTGAGACCCGAAAGGTTCCCGGACAATCTCACATACGCTCATTCTCTCATCATTCCCATTTCACAAATTTCCAAGTATCACAAGCAATGTCAAAACTCTTGAAAACAGGCCCATAGCTGGCCTTAAACCAAGTCCAAATAATCCTTAATAACAAACCAAAAACCAACCTTAACCAAGCCCACAAAACAAGTTTTTTAAACGGTCCAAAACTAATCCTTGAAGGGTCCAAGGAACAAGTTTTAAAACAAGCCCAAACCAAACCTTTAATGGCCCATAAAAAATGAGTTATGAAGCAACCCAAAACTGACCATGAAATAGGCCCACCAACAGATTTCAAAACAGCCCCAAAACCAAACTTAAATGGCCCACAAACATACTCTAAAACAGCCCCAAAACTAAACATTTATTGGCCCACAAAACCAACTTTAAAGACAGCCCAAGACTAACCTGAACCAGGCCCACAAAATAGATTTTAAACGCAGCCCAAAACTAACCTGAACAGGCCCACAAAATAATCTTTAAAACAGACCAATGTCAGGCCCTGAAATGGCCCAATATCAGGTCTTATAATGGCTCAAAAAACTGACTTGAATCAGGCCCAAGGAAGCCCAAAGAAACCCCAAAAGAAACAGGCCCAAAACCGATCCATAAACGGACCCAGGACAGGTCTGGGCTCGCTCGAGCGACCCAGGGTCCGCTCGAGCGAAGCCCAGACAGAACCTGGTCCGCTCGAGCGGCCCACTGGGTCGCTCGAGCGGACTGGGCTCTGTCCCAGTCCGGCTGAGTGCAGAAATGCACTCTTTCTTCTTCTTTTCTGATTTTTCTTTCTTCCTCCTTTCCTACAAAATTCCAAGATCATTTGGGCCCTCCTTTGGCCTTCCAAACTCATCAAATCCCATCCATAAATCATTCTAATTGGCCCAAAGACAACACTTTTGAAAGCAAAGTTTTCTCCCTTTCTTTTGAACCCAAACACTTAACACAAAGAGATCAAATTTTCTAAATGACCAAGACAAAAACAAGCTTCTAATACATGGTAAAACTATAACATAAATGGAAATCCACATAACATTGATTCCTTCATTCAAAGCAAATCCATAAATCATAAAGAATTAGAACATGATGAGCAAAAGCCATGAAACCCAACAAAAACATGAAACATCATATTAATTGGAAATCCACTTGCCTTGGTCAAGAGAAGATGCAAAAACACTCCATGAAAGTCTTCTAATGGCCTCAAGCTCCAAAATCATAAAACCCCCAAAATGGCTCAAAAGAAACCCTAGAAAACCAATCATTGCAAATCTCCATGACAACCCATTGCATGAGTGATGAAAACACTCTAAATGAAAAGGAGAACAAAGATCTAAAGTTTAGAAAGCTATTGCAAACCTTGAGAAATCCAAACAAGGAAGAAGAGCTTAGATGAGAGCCTTGCTCTAGCCCAAAAATCTTGAAAATAGGGTCTTTGGAAAGCTTGAGAGATGAGGAAGAACTTGGGGAGATCAATCTTCCAAGAGGACTCCACCAAATGAGAGTTTCAGATGAGAGAGAGAGTGAGGGAGGAGAGGGAAAAACCCTTGCTCAAACCGTGCAAGAAGGAAATGAAGGAAGAGGAAGAGAGTTCCTCTTCTTAAGAGATGGGTTTTGTGGGTCCCATTCTTCACAAGGCTGAAAATGGCATTTGCGGGCCCCGAACGAAAACGACGAAGAAGACAAAAACGATCGGCGAAATTTCTACTTTCCAAAAAGTATATTTTCCCCAATTTCTGAAATTTTCGAAATTCATGGACAGATTTAGTGAAAATGTCATTTTTGCCCTTTTTCCTCGAAGAACGTGATTTCTGAGTATCAAATCAAAATGGTTAAAATATGAAAGTTGTTAAACTTCATAAAATAAGTCGAAATACACCAAATCCAGAATTTTTTTTTGAAATCCGAAGTAATTTCCCATAAAAAAAACAAATCATATGGACCGGGTCAAACTAAAGTCAACGGTCTACAAAATCTCCAAGGCAAGGAAAAATCCGGTCAAACTCAAATACGCGGCCAAACTAAATCAAATCTCGCTTAAAAAGCTAAACCACGATTAAAACAATGCTAAACGAAAGGATTGGGGTCGGGATCTTACATCCTCCCCCCCTTAGAATCCATTTGGTCCTCCAAATGGCCTAAACCAAATCAAAATCGAAAACCCAAAAGACAAACGAAAGTACTGACACCCTACGCTAAACCTCGGCAACTGAGAGACACTCTGATCAAACCAGATGTTGAGATGCGCCTGCAAACAGCATTCTGATTCAGTTGAAGGCTTCACACTATTCCACACATCTGCTCAAAAATAAACTTCTCTGACTAAACTGGTGCCCAACACTCCTAAGTACCCTCGGTGTCATCTGTAGTTCCAGCACTAAATCATTCCTTTTACTTAACTCGTCAGCGACTGTCGGTCCAAAGAACTGTAAGTTCTGCCTCTTTCTAATACCTTGGAATCATGTGCCTTAAATCCTTCAAAGCTGTACACGGTGCTCTTGATGCTTGAACAAAGATGTGATCGTAGACACGTTTTCTCTGAAATATCTCCCTCTTCAAAAATTCCTGGAATTCCAAATACCTACCTACACTGTACCATTCAGACTCTGGCCTCTAAGAATACCGTCAATCTCTGAAGAACTGAAACTCTCAATCCAAGTCTTGAATGACGTTTACTCTCTCATAAATCCAACTTTACCTCCAACTGAACTAGTACACAACTTGACATCCATCATCCCTCCAATTCTTATACTTCCAAGCTCCAACTATACTAATACAACTCCTTCCATTCGATGCCAAACAACCCTTTAAATTTTAAACATAATGTCCAAAATAATTACTTAGCTAAATTGTATCATTTCAAATCATAGTAAAAATTGAACTTCCAAATCATCGAATAAAGCTCAAAAGATGAGGTTTTCCAAAGTTTTGAACATGAAACAACATTATTCATTTTCGAAATTCATGTTTTCATGACTCAACAAATCCTTGAAATACTCAACAGCCTCAAATTAGGATTTTCAAAAATAAATCAATTCATGTAATATGACCATACATTAAATTTTGTAAAAATCCATTTCCAGCCAAACACATACAAAGTTTTGAAATCTTTAAGGTTTTGAAATGTAAGTGTCAACATTTAAGAAAATTAATACAAGAGCAAAATTTCAAGATCATTGTGAAATAATATCTTAAGAAGATTAAATAAAAAATTCGAAACACAAGTCCTTATGAAAACCAAATCATGCGACTCATGAAAAGAGTATAGTAATATAGTTTATTTCAAAATAAGCCTTAAAGAAGAAACATAAATCCATTTTTAAAACACCATAAGGATAAATCATAGATATTAATGAAAACATAACAAAGATGAAAACATCACGAAAAATCATTTTAAATGAGAAATGGACATCCAAACCACCGAGGTACTCCCTTGCATCTGCACGCTGTCTAATCCAATACCTTAAAAGTCGGTGAAATTCCCAACATTTCCACTGTTGCCGAAAGTTATCTTGACCACAACGAACCATCCACTTGGCATTGCCTCTGAAAACTACACTGGCTAAGCTACAAGTCACCAAAATTCTCAACCAAAACCATCCTTTTGTAGTCCTTCATCTCGGAAAGATAGTCTGAGTTCACCCAAAAATCCACATTAACTTACCGTAGTGCATTGCATGACGATCTCCGATTAGCCGAAAGGGGATCTTCGAAAGCTACTCAAGTCCAACTCTGACGGGCAAATGCACAAGTCTTCTCTCAATAACCACATTGGAAATGCTGAAGGCTGAAAGTCTGCTGACGTTCTCCGAAAACACATACTAAATCCACGAGGTTCTCAGTCTCCGACACAAGCAAAGATAAAAGACACTGAACAAGAGTATGGAGACTTTAAATTCTCCACCACTAAGAAGGAAATTTGGCCATCCAAATCTCCTAACAACAGAACTAAAAGAAAAGACAAACAAAATCTCCCGAACTGAAAGAAAAGCCGACTCAAATCCAAAGAAACAAAGACACGAGAAAACAAATCGACACAATCTAACGAATCCTCACCACACGTCTTAATGTCTCTAGAGTATTTTATTTCCTAGAAACTAACCAGCTCTGATACCAAACCTGTCACGCCCCGAAACCGGGACCTGCAGCGAACCGATCTCGGGGTGCGAAATTTTGGAATAATTTGAAACTTTTTGTTATCTTTCCCAAGATCCGCGTGAATGAGGATAATCACATGCCAACACAATCAGAGTATATTTTTCGCGGAAGCTAACCATGGTGTTACGACTCGGAATCCGTGGCCATCGGGTTCCGTGTCGTACGCAACCAATGTCATACAGCCATCTCATAATAAGACTGGCATAAACCATAAATCACAACACACTGAGCTGGTAGTAACAAATCTATTATTTCCCATATTCAAATTACAATTAACAAGTGTCTTAATTACAACCCAATAAAAAGGCTAATGAAGCCATACAACAATATCCAACTAAACAGAAATCCTACCCCAACATTTCAATACGAACTCTGGTGCCACACTTGACATCTAAATGATATCAACTGGCAGCCTCTCACGTAGACCGGCGGTCCCACCGCCTCCTCTGATCAAACACCTACGAACAGAAAAGCGAAGAAACTGGCACCAAACAAAAGGGTCAGACACGACGGTCTGGCAAGCAAATAAACAAATAATATGAACAAAAGAACATATATAAAACCAGACGAAATCATCGTAAAACCGGATAAACAGTCTAAACAATAATGACAATAAAACATGCTAAAACAATCGGAAGTCCGAACATAAATATCAAGACGAATAAACGAGCAGTCTCTAAAGCATAAATGTCTCGAAAAGATAACCACCTAAGCAAGGCATTTAATAATTAGAATTACATTTAAAAACTGAATAGTAGAAACAATACGATAAAGGTCGATATCGTAAACATTAAACAAATCAAAGCATAGAAAGCATAACCGACAATAATTATAAACTAAAGTAATATGCGGATAAAACCTAGGCGACCACCAATAGCTAAATCCTCCTATTACCGAAGTAATAAGAGCAGACAGAGCGTAGCCACTGAACGTGGTACTAAACGGAGGATCGGGACCGTAGCCATACAAATGGGACCGGCAGATCAAAGGTATCAGAACCGTAGCCATACAAATGGGACCGGCAGATAATTACCGTTGCCATGGTCGGTACAGACAGAATCCAAGCTGCAGCTGGCGGACAGAGTAAAGATCCCAAGCCGGGTGATCAGCCCGACAAGGTGACCTAAGCCTAGTGGTGCCTTTAGTTTTCAAACTCAAACCGATACAAAGCTAACATAGTACTAATCCCTTTGGCTCAGGGGCTCGCACCACATAGCTCTGGCCCCGTCTTGCCTCAGGGTTTTGTTTTCGAAGTCATAGCCTCTTTGGCTCATGGGCTCGCACCACATAGCTCTGGCCCCGTCTTGCCTCAGGGTTTTGTTTTCGAAGTCATAGCCTCTTTGGCTCATGGGCTCGCACCACATAGCTCTGGCCCCATCTTGCCTCGAGGTTTTTATTTTCAAATACTAGTGTTGTCAAAACAATAGTTTTATCGAAGAAATCCCGAATGTGACGAACATACTCAATCTCTTTTCAAATCGAATCGGAGGAAACATACGAATATCTCTGGTAAACCGTTCAAATACGCATCAAGGTGATTTGTATAAAATCATACGATCAACCCTTTCGAACATAGGAAGGCACATGATTTTATAGCAAATCACCGATGATATTCAAAATAGTTTACCCAAGAATACAAATACAAATACAAATACAAATACGTTTTTCTGACTTGAAATGGAATGGACAGTGGAGAATGACCTAATGACTTACCAAGGAACCATCTCAATGCACATTTAACCTTTAAACATTGATAAATAAAGAATGTGTTTGATGCCAATGAAAATCCAAAATGTTTAAATGATAAAGTGCGCATTGAGACCCGAAAGGTTCCCGGACAATCTCACATACGCTCATTCTCTCATCATTCCCATTTCACAAATTTCCAAGTATCACAAGCAATGTCAAAACTCTTGAAAACAGGCCCATAGCTGGCCTTAAACCAAGTCCAAAATAATCCTTAATAACAAACCAAAAACCAACCTTAACCAAGCCCACAAAACAAGTTTTTTAAACGGTCCAAAACTAATCCTTGAAGGGTCCAAGGAACAAGTTTTAAAACAAGCCCAAACCAAACCTTTAATGGCCCATAAAAAATGAGTTATGAAGCAACCCAAAACTGACCATGAAATAGGCCCACCAACAGATTTCAAAACAGCCCCAAAACCAAACTTAAATGGCCCACAAACATACTCTAAAACAGCCCCAAAACTAAACATTTATTGGCCCACAAAACCAACTTTAAAGACAGCCCAAGACTAACCTGAACCAGGCCCACAAAATAGATTTTAAACGCAGCCCAAAACTAACCTGAACAGGCCCACAAAATAATCTTTAAAACAGACCAATGTCAGGCCCTGAAATGGCCCAATATCAGGTCTTATAATGGCTCAAAAACTGACTTGAATCAGGCCCAAGGAAGCCCAAAGAAACCCCAAAAGAAACAGGCCCAAAACCGATCCATAAACGGACCCAGGACAGGTCTGGGCTCGCTCGAGCGACCCAGGGTCCGCTCGAGCGAAGCCCAGACAGAACCTGGTCCGCTCGAGCGGCCCACTGGGTCGCTCGAGCGGACTGGGCTCTGTCCCAGTCCGGCTGAGTGCAGAAATGCACTCTTTCTTCTTCTTTTCTGATTTTTCTTTCTTCCCTCCTTTCCTACAAAATTCCAAGATCATTTGGGCCCTCCTTTGGCCTTCCAAACTCATCAAATCCCATCCATAAATCATTCTAATTGGCCCAAAGACAACACTTTTGAAAGCAAAGTTTTTCTCCCTTTCTTTTGAACCCAAACACTTAACACAAAGAGATCAAATTTTCTAAATGACCAAGACAAAAACAAGCTTCTAATACATGGTAAAACTATAACATAAATGGAAATCCACATAACATTGATTCCTTCATTCAAAGCAAATCCATAAATCATAAAGAATTAGAACATGATGAGCAAAAGCCATGAAACCCAACAAAAACATGAAACATCATATTAATTGGAAATCCACTTGCCTTGGTCAAGAGAAGATGCAAAAACACTCCATGAAAGTCTTCTAATGGCCTCAAGCTCCAAAATCATAAAACCCCCAAAATGGCTCAAAAGAAACCCTAGAAAACCAATCATTGCAAATCTCCATGACAACCCATTGCATGAGTGATGAAAACACTCTAAATGAAAAGGAGAACAAAGATCTAAAGTTTAGAAAGCTATTGCAAACCTTGAGAAATCCAAACAAGGAAGAAGAGCTTAGATGAGAGCCTTGCTCTAGCCCAAAAATCTTGAAAATAGGGTCTTTGGAAAGCTTGAGAGATGAGGAAGAACTTGGGGAGATCAATCTTCCAAGAGGACTCCACCAAATGAGAGTTTCAGATGAGAGAGAGAGTGAGGGAGGAGAGGGAAAAACCCTTGCTCAAAACCGTGCAAGAAGGAAATGAAGGAAGAGGAAGAGAGTTCCTCTTCTTAAGAGATGGGTTTTGTGGGTCCCATTCTTCACAAGGCTGAAAATGGCATTTGCGGGCCCCGAACGAAAACGACGAAGAAGACAAAAACGATCGGCGAAATTTCTACTTTCCAAAAAGTATATTTTCCCCAATTTCTGAAATTTTCGAAATTCATGGACAGATTTAGTGAAAATGTCATTTTTGCCCTTTTTCCTCGAAAAACGTGATTTCTGAGTATCAAATCAAAATGGTTAAAATATGAAAGTTGTTAAACTTCATAAAATAAGTCGAAATACACCAAATCTAGAATTTTTTTTTGAAATCCGAAGTAATTTCCCATAAAAAAAACAAATCATATGGACCGGGTCAAACTAAAGTCAACGGTCTACAAAATCTCCAAGGCAAGGAAAAATCCGGTCAAACTCAAATACGCGGCCAAACTAAATCAAATCTCGCTTAAAAAGCTAAACCACGATTAAAACAATGCTAAACGAAAGGATTGGGGTCGGGATCTTACAAGGGCTACTCTAATCACAAACTTAATCAAAATCCACTAATCTCACTTAGAGCTAACACACGACTTAATTAATGCTAATTGCATTCACTCGGGTCGGGGTCTTACAATGGTTAAACTAAGAGAAAAATAAACTTTTTTCAATGAGACTGAGCTATGAACATCACAAATTCTAGTAATTGGAAGACCATTGCCATCTCTACGTTTGACTTATCTCGTTAATCTCTACAACTTTCGTGTTGACTCTGTTCCCGTCCGAGACCTCGAAACCCGACTTTTCCAACTTTGAGTGCAAAACATTCTTTTATACCAAAATCTGGACACAAAATTTGACGTCTCCAAAACCCTAAAAATATATATTTTATAGAAATTAGATTTTTCGACGATCATTTTTTCCTTCTTCGTCGAACTCATCCGAGGCACGAAAAACCATGTTTTTAGCCCGACAATTTCAGTTAGTTATGGGATCCACCCTCACTTGCTATAAAAGGGGAAGTCATCTTCACTTTCCCCTTCTTGTTGCTCCAAAACGTGGGAGGAGTGTGTTTCAGCCCCAAGCTAGGGTTTTTCCCCTCTTCTTATTGCATCTCCTTCCCAATCCATTACCAATCTCACCTAAATGGAGCAATGGAGGTCAACTTCTTCTTCCACTCCATGAGAGCTTCTCTTGGACACCATTAGAAGAGAAATCCAGCCACATTGGAGTCTCCCTTGAGCTAGCTTTTTCCATCTGAAGAACTTCCATATAAGCCCTTCCTTCCATCTTTTAGATTTGGATTTTCCTAACTTTAGAGAAGCTCCATCTCCATTATTGCAAGCTCTTTCTTCCTCACTCCTTATTTTGACCATTTAGGGTTCTAAATGGGTTCTTTGCTTTGGGGGTTTTGCGTACCTTGGTGATCTTTGGCTTGGGAGTGAGGTTAGGAGATTATTTAGCTATTTTGGAAGCCAAGGCAAGTGGATGATTGGATGTTGAGTGTTTTCATGTTTTTATGAGAAATGTGGATTTCATTGCTTCTTTTACTTATGCTTCTTCTTATGGTTTTCATTGAATTTGAAATGTGCATATTGATAAGTCATCTCCCTCTCTTGATAGTGTTTTTGAAATGTATGTAACTTGTTTTGAGATTAAAACTTGTTTATACTACATGTATATTTTCATGAATGATGGGTTATCTTTCTTGTGTTTGAATGTGGATGGTTAGGAGGGGGTTTGATGTAATTGGTGGAAGGCTTTTGATGGTGGATTATATGTGGTTTGGAGGAAGCTTTGAGCTCCTCATCTATGTGTAAAAAGGGTGTTCTATGGTGTTGTAAAAGAAGGAAGGAAAGAAACCCAAAATGCATCAGAATCAGGTGTTCTGGACAGTTCGCTCGAGCGAACCCCATCCAGAGGACAGTTGGCTCGAGCTAACTGTCAAGTTCGCTCGAGCCAACCCCTCCCAGAGGACTCTTGGCTCGAGCGAACATATGGTCCACTCGAGCCATCTGTGCTGAAGGTCCGAGTCGAGGTTTGGAGGTATGAAAACTGTGTTTTAAGGCTTGGGGAGGTTTGTTTAGAGCTCCAATGCAATAGTGAGACCTAAGGGGTAGTATATTTGAGGTTCGATTGAGAAAGAAATCCCATCACGGATATTCATTGAGGGTTTTTGGACTTGCCAAGGTGTATAAGGAGCTCAGAATGTCTCCAAATCTCATGGAGTACCAAGTCTATATCAAAACCGACATACGGGACCTTTATTCACACGGATTTAAATCTCGAACCCTCAATGCTTGGCTCAGAAATTTGGAAATCCATTCATGTTTTATTTTACCCGAATTTCTATATGTACTATTCGATACTCGTGATACATGACTAATCATGCCCCGAAAATATTGAAATTGAATATTTAGCATTTTCCCAACCTCGTTTATAAATGACCCGATACAAGAGTGATATTTGTGCCTATGGGCACCCCGTTCAGCCCGTGTATGTGTTTTACATCATATAGACAATTGTACATGTCTCGATTTCTTTCATGTGATCTATGAGTCGGCATCACTAAGCTTGGACGACCTTGTGGGCCTGATCCACCGACTTGGAGGCCCCCCTCCCATTCCCGACAGCTGCAGCCTAGATTCCGTCCCGTCCTGTCCCGATACCCAGCCCGCGGCCGTGGTCCCGTATAGTTATGTATTTAGATATGAATGTTGACTCTCATCACTTCGTGTGTTTGAGATCAACGCCCCGATGTGGTCTTATCACATTAGTGATAGAGGATTTAGCTCAGTGTGGTTGCCATCTTGCTAGTTCCTTGTTCTTTGGTACCTTTACATGATTTCATATTGCACATGTGTTTTCTAATAAATGATGCATCTTCTTTTATGAAAATTATTGTTTATGCAGGTTTCAATATTTTCTCTAATGTAACGCTTATTTTACTTAATTGTTTATATCTTTTCACCCACCTGCCAGACCGTCATATCTGACCCATTCTTTGGTACTCAGGTCCTGATGCCGGGTACCCTGAGGAGGAACCTGAGGAGGCAACCAGAGAGCCGCATCGCGTAGGCGAATGGCAGGCCGATGATGTCATTTAGACATGGGGTCAAGCCTTGAGATACGAAACATTTTGGGGATTGTGACTAATTACATTTTGGGAATTTTATTTGTTGTACTGGCCTTTGTTGACCTTTATTTTTGGGGAATGATAAACTAACTCACATTTTGTGTAGACATTTAACTTTATATTTTGGGAATTCTATAATGATCATTGCTCACTCTAACATCATGTTTTATATATATGTGTCATCAGTCTTGTATCATGGAATGGAATTACATACTTGGTTTGCTACACGCTTCCGCATCTTGAATGAGAATGACTTGTGTGCATGATATCCTCACCACGGAAACCTGTGGGAAATCACGTGCACGGATGAAATGTTATTCTTTAATCAGTGTACGTAGTAGCCAAATAAACAAATACACTTGGCAGCATTAATCGGATCGCACTAGATCTCGGATTAGGTGCGCCCTTTGGTCGCTAACCCAGTTCGGGGTCGCAACAGACTGGTATCAGAGCGAGACGTGTTTCAGGCAATTAAAATATACTAGAAATCCTAAGGACGTGGCGAGGATTTGTTAGACTTCCGTTAGCTAGAATCGATTGAGCAATGTGTACACCCTCTACTTGATTATTATGTGCTAACACCTTATTTTGCAGTAATATGCCACCTCGTAAGCGACCCGTGAACGACAATCCCACAGCAATCAATAGTGAACACACAGGGCCGCTTGAAGAGAACACTCCTGATCCAACCATGCAGAATCAGTTTCATTAGATGATGCAGGCTATGCTTGATCAGCAGCGTCAGGCAAGCATAAGCACATGAGAACCAAGCTAGGTTGCAAGAACAAATGGCCAAAAAGGATGAAGATCATGCTAGGGAGATGGCACAGATGCAACAACAGTTGTTGGAAGTCTTAGAGAGAAGGCTTGAACCGGTTCCAGCTCAACCACCAAGCACCCAGATTGTCATCAACAACAGGGAAAATGATCCCGATGCCTTGTTTGAGCGTTTTCGGAAGAGATGTCCAAAAGAGTTCACTGGAACAAAGGACCCATTAGCTGCAGATGATTGGCTAGAGCACACGGAGAACATTTATTAAGTGTTCCGATGCATAGGCAAGCAACAAGTGTCACTTGCAGCGTCTATATTCACATGCTTAGCTGACATATGGTGGAAGACAGTCAGGGCAGAGTACAGGACAGTGGCAGATGCTGAAGCTTGAGGCAACTTCAAGAAGCAATTTGGGGACAAGTATGTGGCTGCACATGTCAAGAGGCAGAAGGAAATCGAGTTCCAACAACTCGTACAGGGAAATATGACAGTTCTTGAGTATCTCACAAAGTTTGAGAGGTTGTCCAGATATGCTCCGGAGTTCATAGACACCGTTGAGAAGAAGATAGCTAAGTTCCTTGAGGGACTTAACCCAATCATAGAGAGGGATGCTACCGGGGTTGTGCCACTTGCAACCTTTGAAGAGGCTGTCAAGAGAGCATACAATTTTGAAAATTTGAACAACAAGATCCTCCGAATTCAAGGAAAGAGTCAAGCCATCAGCAGAACCACCAGCAGAGGAACCAACAGCATAAGAGGCATAGACAAGAGCATAATGTTTAGAATCAAGTGGTTTGTATCCAGTGTGGGAAGAATCATGAGAGTGCCTAATGCCGTACTATCACGGGAGCATGCTTCAGGTGTGGTTCAATGAACCATCAGATAAGGGATTACCCAAGACCTGATGGGCAAGGTACGTAACAGGCAGAACCAACAACAACAAGGAGCACAACATCCAGCACCACCTTAGAATGCACCGGTTCCAAGAACTTGATCGACACTTAAATGTGCTACGCTTAACCGCAAGACTACGGTGTCGTCAAGTAGTAAAGGACTCAAGAGTCCGAATTATCGATCCCACGAAGAGAGGATGGAACAAGCAATGAATCCAATTTGAGTAGAATTGAACTAAGATATAGCTAATATAGACAATTGAAGTAAACAATTAAAACTATTAAACTATGCAATGTAAACAATTAATTAACAATCTAAAATATGAAGTTAATTAGATCCAAACTAATCTAACAAGCTACACTAAATTAGTGTGTGAATGTAGTGGTGGAAATGGAAGAATTAAGGGGAGGATGTGGTGTGAAATGTGTAGGATTTTAAAACAAGTGATGTGAAGTGTAGATCTAACAATCTAGAAGTGAAAATAATAAATCAAATAAAGATTTAAATTAACAACAATAGGAATAATAGATTAGGCAATCCAAAATCTACTAAGTATGTAATTAATTCAAACAATGCATGTTCTAATTTTATTCCCAAATCTACAATCCAGTTAGCAATCTCTTGCCTAATTGGATTGGATGATATAACAATGAAGATCAAAGTAAAAGAAAATCAAAGGCCAATATCCTAGATCATCATCTAGCTACCCTAACAATAAATCATCAAAATCAAGCTACAAAAGATCAAAGATAAGGGCTCTAGAGCATGCTATGTGAGAGAACTTAATCAAACTACAAAGCATCAATTGAGATTATTCGAGCATCAAGTATAGAGATAGAGCATGAGAAATGAGAGAGATTAGCACAACTAGATCTAAAATCTACCAATCAATTAAGGCACAAGTAGGGAATTTAAACTAAAACATGTATGAAATTGAACTAATCACATTACTTAGCTTCAAAAGGAGAGCCTAATCCAAGAGCTTTAGCCACTAAACATCAAGAAAATGCTCCAAATCTTCATTAATGATCTTCAATTACACACACTCTTTCTAGTTTAGTTACAAAAAAGCTCCTAATTACAATCTAAAAGTATAGAGGAGGTAAAATAAAATTGCTAAAAGACTAACTTCCCAAAAGGATCTCATCTTCTCTACAAAAACATTCCAATTTATAGAAACTTTGAAGACATTTGATTGGCTCATTTTCATTCACAAGGATTCCTTCCATTTGATTGGTTGCAACTTAAAGGCTTTTGATTGGCTCTTTTGCTTTCACAAGGATTGCTTCAATTTGATTGGTTGCAACAAACTTTCCTTTCAAAAGAATATGTGCTTTTTGAGTTTTGTGGTCCTTCATTTTTTATTGGCTCATATCCTTTCACATGGATTTGTGCTATGGCAAGCTTTGATTGGTAGAGAGGTTAGAGTTGGATGAAATATCTTCTATGTAAAAAAAAATATAATTATTGGGATTTGAACCCATAACCTATTTCATACCAACCAAAGCTCTAACCAATACACCAACCACTCCTTTGTGTTGAAAAATGACTTCTTCTCATCTTATTTTGGAATTCTTCAACACTACTGATGCCTTCGGACATTAGCCGGAAGGTTGGGGTAGTCGCGGGGTTCACCTACACAAGAGAAGTTACATAAAAATGCGCTATAAATAATCGGGTTTATGGATGATAATCCAATAATCCGTTTAATGTGATAGAATGATAAAATCTCTGTGTAAAGCAAATGATATGCATATGATATGCTAATAAAACCCGAACTAATGAGGGGTAAAATATGCAATATTTAACACTCATCACACCCCCAAACCTACATTTTTCTAGTCCCGAGCAAAAACTATAAAGAAAAACTAAACTATATGCAAGAAAACATGGTAAAGATCCTAACTCACTTTCGCAGGAATCGCGGCTGCACTTAGCTCGTGCAACAGGCCTTTAAATCCCTAGGTTTCTCCTAGTGGACGAGTTTTGTCTCGTGAGGGTTTTCAGCGAATAAATCCCACAAAATTCTTTTATTTTGGAAAGAAAATATTTTTGATGTCCAACAGTCCCTAGCAAGCTAATAAGAATGAGTACTGAGTTAGGAATACTAACAAACTCCTGAAGATATATCAATCAATACCTAAGTCTCACTGTGTATGTGTGTGTATTTAGCCAGTAATCATGCAATCTTCAAGTCGAAGCTCACACAACCTTAATCCCCTTTGGAATACATTTCGCCTTGACTACAGCCTTACAGGTCATACTCTCAACAATGGAAGCACACAGATTTTGCTTACTAACTCTCAGTATGTGAGTATGAACAGGCCAATAACTCACATAATTGATGAAGAACGGAGCTTATGTATAGAATGATTGATCTCAAAGAATAAGATATAACCAATAGAAGGTGGAAATGCTCACTAAACTTCTCACTCATTCAACACCTAACCTTTCCTAGGATCCAATAGGTCTTTCATAGGTAGTAATGGGGTTAGGGTTAATAGGTAGGATAAGGGTTAAATGTGACTAAGTGTTCTTGAGAAGGTAAGGTTCTTCAAGTCTTCATAGGAAGGTCTTCCACTATCTTCACTTCTTCATTTTTCTTTGTGTTCTTTATTCCACTCTATATCTTTTGGTGCTTGCTTTTCTTTGGTTTCCCATATCTTTTTTTCTTTTTCTTTTGTTTTCCTTTGGTTCTCATTTCTTCTTCTTCTTTTTTTTTTTCAACTTTCAAATTCCTTTATTCCTTTGTCATCCCTTTGTATAACATCTATATTTTGGTAGCCCATGTGAAGTCTTCATCACTAATGATCAAATCCTTCATTTTTTTCATATACCTTACCCTTCTAAAACAATAGGTCAAAAAGACTATATATATGTGGGTGATGAGGCTTGGGACAATGAATGAAGGTTTCTTGTAAAATAGGCTCAAGATGGCTACTAAGGGTATAAAATGTAATAGGTGAGTTCGAAATTTGGCCATTGAATTTTTTTTTTTTTTGGAATGCCTATCATCTTCCCCTAAGTTCGGAAAAATGCATCATAAGCTACAAGTCAAGGTTTCTTCGCATTTTGATATCACCTCTATGGTTAGAACAAGGAATAGCACTTATGAGATCGGAAGTGCTGGACTAAGAAGCTCAAGGAGTAGCTCTTCATTCTATTCAGGAATAGCGCAGAAGAGTCCTCACCCAAACGGATATAGATAGGCTCAATCGCTCAATGGGTTCTAGTCTCCACTAATGATTCTTTCGGGTCTTTCAGAAGTGATTTGCTCTTCTCTTAGACTACACTCATGTGGCTAAATGTGTAAAAAAATTATAGGACTTGTACAAATGACAACTCTTCAAGCAAAATCCATGGACAATTTTTGAAATTTTTTTCAAATTTTTAGTGATTTTGGAAATTTTTCAAATTTTTAGGGTTTTTGGTATAAATGAAAAACAAAATAACTTATGTACATGCAAAATGCAATGCATGAAATGCAGTGCCTCACCCCCAAACCTATCCTAAACATTGTCCCCAATGTTTATGCATAACAGAAATAAAATAGGACAAGGAAGGTAAATTGAAATTTCTCACCATGGGGTGCCGACACAAGGGTATATTGGGTTGCCTCCCAACAAGCGCTAAGTTTAACGTCTTCAGCCAGACGTAATTAACAGTGTATGAGGTCAATCTATCCTGGGTCCACAAAAAGGACTTCCTCAGCAACATTTTCAGGATCCACAAACTCAAGGTACTCTTTTAATCTATGCCCGTTCACTTGAAAGGTGCTACCATCTCTGGGATTCAAAAGTTCAATTGCACCGTGGGAATGGACTGTCTGAACGACGTAGGGTCCTGACCATCGAGACTTCAGCTTGCCTGGGAACAAGTGTAATCTGGAGTTATCTAGCAAAACTTTCTGGCCAGGATGGAACTCTTTTCTTAGAACTCTCTTATCATGAAACATTTTGGTCCTGGCCTTATAACTCCTTGCACATTCATATGATTCATTCCTCATTTCCTCTAGTTTAGCAAGCTGCAGTTTCCGTTGGACCCCTGCCTTTTCTAAGTCAAAGTTTAGGCGCTTGATCGCCCAATATACTCGATGTTCTAGTTCAATACCGGCAAGTGGCATGCCTTACCGAAGACCAACCTGTACGAAGACATTCCGATATGTGTCTTGAAGGCTGTCCGATACGCCCACAGTGCATCATGTAAATGTAAAGACCAGTCTTTCAGATTTGGATTGACTGTCTTCTCCAGGATGTTCTTGATCTCACGATTGGAAATTTCTACTTGCCCGCTAGTCTGGGGATGGTATGGTGTGGCAACTTTGTTCGTGATGTGGTACTTCCCCATTAAAGCTTCAAATACTCGGTTGCAAAAGTGCCTAATGCCTAATGCCGTGTGGGTAGAATCATGAGAGTGCCTAATGCCGTACTATCACGGGAGCATGCTTCAGGTGTGGTTCAATGAACCATCAGATGAGGGATTGCCCAAGACCTGATGGGCAAGGTAACCGGCAGAACCAACAACAACAAGGAGCACAACATCCAGCACCACCTTAGAATGCACCGGTTGCTCAGAATCAAGCAAGGACACCTCAGCAACAAGCACCACAGCAGCAGTATAGACCCCAGCAGCAGCAATAGGCCCGTCAGCAAGGGCAAAATCAGAATCAGCACCCTCCACAATAGAACATAAATGACAACAAGGTAGGCAGCAGCAAGCTCAAAATAGGCCACAACAGCGAGGACAAGTTTATGCGGTCAACCGGGCTGATGCAGAGGTTGCAGGCAACGTAGTGGAAGGTAGACTCCTTGTCTGTGGAATTGAAGCTAGGATTTTGTTTGACCGTGGCTCTACAAATTCATTTCTATCTCCTGAATTTTCTAAGTTGATAGATATGCATGCTAGAGAACTTGAGTTTACTTTTACTGTGGCTACTCCAGTAGGTAAACAAGTCGTGTGTAGGTCTTTTTACCCTAGTTGTGCAATTAAGATAGGAGAAGTGGTGTTACCGACAAATCTTATTTTATTGGAGATGCATGACTTTGACATCATCCTAGGGATAGATTGGTTGGCAGGATACCATGTCACTATGAATTGTTTTCATAAGACCCTCACATTTAAACTAGAGGAGACACCAACAGGGGTGTTATTTCAGGGAGAGAGAAAGAATCCTCGTGCGGGGTTTATTTGAGCATTGAAGGCTGATAGACTTTTAAAAAGTGGATGTGAAGCCTATTTGGCATTTATGAGAGAGGATAAACTATCCCAAGGGGTGGAGGAGATCCCTTCGGGAATTTCCAGATGTTTATCCAGAAGAGATTCCAGGATTACCACCCATCAGAGAAATCGGCTTCACTATTTAGTTACTACCAGGGACCGCTCCGAAATCTATTGTGCCATACAGAATGGCTCCAGCAGAATTGGGAGAATTGAAGATACAATTGCAAGAATTGTTAGACAAAGGTTTTCTGAGACCTAGCATTTCATCGTGGGGAGCACCAGTTTTATTTGTCAAAAAGAAAGATGGTTCGATGAGGATGTGCATTGATTATCGGAGATTGAACCAAGTGACCATCAAGAACAAATACCTACTGCTAATGATAGATGAATTGTTTGATCAATTACAGGGTGCTGCATATTTTTCGAAGATTGATTTGAGATCCGGTTACCATCAGCTAAGAGTCAGAGAGTCAGATGTACTGAAGACAACTTTACAGACAAGATATAGACACTATGAATTCCTAGTTATGCCATTTGAACTAACTAATGCACCAGCAGTATTCATGGCATTAATGAACAAGATATTTGCACAATATTTGGATCAGTTCATAGTAGTGTTTATTGATGATATTTTGGTGTACTCCAAGTCCAAAGAAGAACATGAAGAGCAGTTGAGGATAGCACTGCAGCTTCTAAGAGACAACCAGCTCTATGCAAAGCTCAGTAAGAGTGGATTTTGGCTCGAACAAGTGGCATTCTTAGGGCACACCATTTCCAAGGAAGGGTTGTCAGTGGATTCGTCCAAGATTGAGGCAGTTGTTGTTAGGGATTTTATGTATTGCGATTTGATGGATGCATTTTTATCTTAATCATCATTTGAATTTTTACATGAGCATTGATTTAAGAAAATCAAAAACTTGAAATCTTGATTTTCACATGCATTGGTTTTTAAGACTTTTTGAAATCATGGTTCATGCATGTTTTGATTTTAAACTTGGATGCATTAAGTTTGGAAAAGAAATTTTATGAATCAAGCAAGCCAATGGTTTTTAAAAGTTTCAAATCATCTTTGGCATTTTAGGTTTCATGTTTTTAAAAATCTTAGATTGATTTAAAACGTATTTCCAAGCTGGATTCCATGGCCTAAAGTCCCCACAAGAAAATCTCTTTGAAATATTTATTTTTGAGAAAACTAAACTTATATCGGTGGCCAAACCACTTTTACCAGAGGTTTCTGGCCCCTGCTAGAAGCAGTTTTTCAAACGGTTATATTTATTACCGTTGAGTATGCGGTTGACAGAGCAAGGGTCTAGGTTGACCCGGGACTAGCCGTTGAGCATTTTTGGTATAAAAAGAAGCTCATTCCTTAGCCAAATTTGAGGAACTAAGAGGCCCTCCTTGAGGTGTTTTGAGGCCAAACAAAGGAGAATAAGCTAAGGGAGGCTAGTTGGTCAAAAAGAAAGCTAAAGTTTGGAATCAAGAGTTAAATCATCTAAGTAAGCTTGGTTTTCCTCATCATATGTTTTCATGCTTTACTTTAATTATTGGTAAATCTTTTCTAGCATGTTAAACTATGATTTGTTGTGTCCTTAACATGTATATGTGTTGAATTGATATATTATTTTGGATGCACCACCTTGATTCTAACCAAGTGGACTCAAATTGGTATATCTAAGTGAATCATATTTTGGAATCATCTTTGAAATTATATGTAACATGATTCCTATACTTGGTTGAATCATAGATTGTTGTTTTCCATAATGAGAATTATTTTCAATCTATCTCATGTTTTGGATTCAATAACACTCTCAAATCACATGTGAAAGTCCGGGAGATCCTAACCCTAGAGGGGGGGTGAATAGGGTGATCTACACTTAATGGCCAATTTTAATTCCTTTCCAATTTACCTTCAACTAGTGATGATTATGTGAGAAAGTGCGGAAGCTTAAACATAACAATCACCATAAAACAATCACCACTACACAAAGATTTATAGTGGTTCGGCCTCAATGCCTACATCCACTACCGGCTTGTGTATCCAACACCCCACCTGATTTCCACTATTATGCTTTTCAAAAGGCTAAGCAATAACCTCTACAATATGCTTTCCAAGGATAAGCAATAACCTTACAATGTTGTTTTTCTAGGCTAAACAACAACCTTTACACAATGCTTTTATATGGCTAAGCAATAACCTTACAAGCAAATGATTTCTCTCAAAGAAAGTGTCTTGACAAAACACTCTAAGAGATTACAATTAAGCTTAATAAATTTGCCTCTAAGATAGGCGGATATTAAATTGTAAATCAACTCACACAAACACACTAAGAATTACAAAGATGAAGGCTTATGAGGTGTGTGTGTGTGTAGAACTTCAATCAAGATAAAATTAAGTCCAATGAATTTTATGCTTAAAGCATTTCAAAGTTTAAAGCACATAAAAGATATGATTGAAGTCAAATGCAAATCACTTGAGCAAATACAAACTTGTGAATGATATGAAAATCTAAAGATCACAAGTTGTATGAAAATGATTAAGACTAATCAAGTGATGCATGTGCAATGTTGTTTTCAAAAACTAATTTAACTAAGGTTTAAATAGATTGAAAACAACAAAGAGAGTTTCAAACAAGTTAATGTATCATGCTATAAAGAAATCAAAGATTTTGGCTAAGCATGATTGACAAAGTTTAAAACAAAACTTGGTTTGAAATCAAGGGTGAAGAATCCAATAACTAAAATCAAAGATTAAGAGAAGAATGGATTCAACACATCATAGTTAATATGCTTAAAAATATTTACCAATAGTTTAGACAAAGCATAAAACATATGATTAACAAAAGGCAAAGCTTACTTGGTGGTTTAACTTCATTAATCCAAGCTTTAGCTTTTCCTAATGACCCATTAGCCTTCTTTAGCTCTTCCCCTTTCTTTGGCCTCAAAGCTCTTCAAGAATGGCTTCAAAATCATCAACTTTGGCCAAAGGAATGAGCTTGCTTTTATAGAAAAAAGCTGCCAACGGATACCTGTCGGTCGACCAACAGGTAGGTGTCGGTCGACCGACACCTCAACGGTCACTAGGCAACGGTCAAGTTTTCGAAAGTTTTCTGACCGTTATACATCTATCGGTTGACCCTCATTTGTCGGTTGACCGACATGGAACCGACGGCTGAACCGACAGCACAAAAATGGTCAAGAAGTCGCTGTCTGTTTTTGGAATCGATGAAGCCTCTTGGTTGGCCTCGGTTCCACTGTCGGTTGACCGACTGCTTAACGTCGGTTGACCGACAGCCTTAGACAAAAATTCCAACTTTACATATTTCAAAGTATTTTCTTGAGGGGATTTTTGGGCCATTAAACCAAGCTTGGAAACATGATTTTAAATCATCTAAGTGCTTTTAAAATCATGAAATATTAAAAGCCAAATATCATTTGAAACTTTAAATCATTGGCTAGCTTGATTTGTAAATTCTTTTCAAAAATAAATGCATCCAAGATTTAAATCCAAAACGTGCACAACCTATAAGATTTACAATATTTAAAAACAATGCATGTGTACATCAAGATTTCAAGATATTTAACTCAATGCATGTGTGAAAATTCATGAGATGCTAAAATGATAATGCATCCATCAAATTACAGTACACAAAATCCCTAACAACATGTACTTTTGTTTTAAAGTTTCACAACTTGCTTAGAATTGATATGTATATCATTTTCAAGTTAAATTTTTAATTACATGTGATTTGCCCCTTAACTTCAGTCAAATCTATTTTTGTGTTTTACACTTTTAAATGCTTTAAGCATATATTTATTGAGCTTCATTTTTAAATTGATTGAAGTCCTTATGCATCACATGTTTTGCTCTTAAATTTTCACAACTTGTTTAGAATAGATAGGTATATCTTTTACAAGTTGTTTTTAACATGTGATTAGCATTCTTTCCTCAATCATAAATGTTTTTTATGAGAAAAATCTTTTAAAAGCCTTTGGCATACATTTATGAGCTTTTATTTTCAAATTGGTTGAGGACTGTTAGGGATTTTCTGTTTTGCAATTTGATGGATGCATTATCATTTTAATCATCATCTGAATTCTCACAAGAGCATTGATTTAGAAAATCCTGAAATCTTAATTTTTCACATGCATTGTTTTTAAGACCTTTAAAGCTTAAGGTTCATGCATGTTTTTGATTTGAATCTTGGATGCATTTAGTTTGAAAAAAGTTTTATAAATCAAGCTTGCCTATGGTTTTAAAAGTTTCAAATCATCTTTGGCATTTTAGGTTTCATGTTTTAAAAACTCTCAGAATGATTTAAAACATGTTTCCATACTTGATTCAATGGCCCAAAAGTTCCCACAAGAAAACTATTTGAAATATGCAAATATTGGGGGAAATGATCCCTGGACCCGGTCGACCGAGCACACTGTAGGTCAATCGGAAAGAGCCGTTGGAGCTCTTTTTCAAACGGTCTGATTTTTTACCGTTGAGTCCAGGTCGACCGAGGACACGCAGAAACCCACTTTTGAGGTATAATATAGTGGTTCATTTATTTGAAAATTTTGAGTAACCAAGAGGCCCTCCTTGAGATGTTTTCAGGCCAAACAAAAGGGAATGAGCTAAGGAATACTAAGGGTCATTTGGAAAGCTAAAGCTTGTAATCAATAGTTAAATCATCTAAGTAAGCTTGTTTTTCCTAATAATATATTTTCATGCTTTGCTTTAATTTTGGTAAATCTTTCTAGCATGTTAAACTATGATTTGTTATGTCCTTAACATGTATATGTTTTGAATTGATTTATTATTTTAGATGCATCACCTTGATTCAAACGAAGTAGGACTCAAATTGATATATCTAAGTGAATCATGTTTTGAAAGCATCTTTGAAATTATATGTAACATGATTTTTATACTTGGTTGAATATTTGGTTGTTGTTTTTCATCATAAGAAAATCTCTTTCAAATCTATCTTATGTTTTAGATTCAACAACTTCACAAATCACATGTATTTTGTTTTAAAGTTTCACAACATGTTTAGCATTGATTAGTATATCATTTTCAAGTTGAATTTTTAATTGCATGAGATTTGTCCCTTAACTTCAATCAAATCTATTTTTGTTTTTTACACTTTCAAATGCTTTAAGCATACATTGATTGAGCTTCTCTTTTAAATTGATTGAAGTCCTTATGCATCACATGTTTTGCTCTTAAAATTTCACAACTTGTTTAGAATAAATAGGTATATCTTTTACAAGTTGTTATTAACATGTGATTAGCATTCTTTCCTCAATCATAAATGTTTTTATGAGCTAAAACTTATAAAAGGCTTTGGCATACATTTATGAGCTTTTAATTTTAAATTGATTGAGGACATCATACAAACACATTGTGCATTCATCTTTGCATTCATATTGTGTGTGTGTGTGTGTGTGTGTGTGTGTGTGTGTGTGTGTGTGTGTGTGTGTGTGTGTGTGTGTGTGAATTAGATTTTCACTTTCAATATCCACCTAATTAAGAGGCATTGTATTGAGCTAAAAATGTATCTCCATCAAGTGTATTCTAGACACTACTAAGAGAGAGACCAACCCTTTGGTTGTAAAGGTTATTGCTTAGCCTTGAAAAGCATAGTGTAAAGGTTGTTGCTTTGCCTTGAAAAGCATAATATAAAGGTTACTGCTTAGCCTATTGAAAAACATACATAGTGGAAATCCGGTGGGGTGTAGGATCACAAGCCGGTAGTGGATGTAGGCGTTGAGGCCGAACCACTATAAATCTTTGTGTGATGGTGCATGCTATGTGGTGATTGTGTTAATTAGCTTCTGCATTTTGTTTGTTATGTTAGTTTTATGGACTCAATCCAGTAGATGATATAATAAATTGATTAAATTCTTTATTTATTCATATATTCATGTTTACTTTTCATGAGATGAATGGTGATTTATTATATACTTGCACATAACCAATACGAATGACATGGTGGTTCATGAGATGAACCGGGGTCCACAAGTATATTAGATGTAACACATGTGTATGGATGAGATCCACATACGGGAGACATGTGTGGCAAATCTTATACTTAAATATTATCACAACCAGTGATGAGACTGGACATCTCATACTGATAAGGTTGCAGTACTTTGATCACTATGAGATAGTGTGATTTGTCTCGATCATCAGAATGGAAGATTCTGGATCATAGTGTTGGTACATTGGATGTATTGAATGACCATGAGAAGCACCTTATAAACACTGTCTTTATTTTAAGGTCTACTCTCATAATTCCCTAGCAATAGGCTCTCAATCCTGAGACATTAATGAACTCAAGTTTCTATCTATTCATTTGCTTTGAGTCACCAATGAGTGAGGCCAACTGTAGGTCAACACCTCGGTGATTTGGGTACATGGTAGTAGAGCTGTGGGAACATTCAATAGTCAAGAAGGAATCTATCTCTAATATCCCCTTCAGCCAAGTAATGGATTTATCATTGGTAAGTGCGCACCCATTCCGATTAAGAGTTAATTGGAAAGGTACCTATTGATTATTATAATTAATTGGGACTCAAGGATAATAAGATATGGATCAAGTTTGGAAGACAGGTCCAATTGATCCATGGATATTGATAGAGGGGTCTACTTGTGATAATGTGGAAGTTTAGGGTCTTCTATGTAATATTCCTAAGACTGGAGTTCAATTGCATTTATATAGTGGAGTTATTTGCAATTAACTGTGGGCCCGGATTACACATGAGATGTGGGGTCGCGAGTCCCAGTTGGAGCCAGCTTTCTAAGGAATCCCTAGTGGTCCCCACGCTAGCCCAATTATTAGAAAGTATCTAATTCTAGTAGAACTCTAAAAGGAAAGTTACTATTTCTATTTGAAGTGAGACTTCTAATAGTGGTAATAGTAGACTTACTAATTTTAGTAGAAGTGAGACTTCTATTTTAATTAGAAAGGAATTGGAAAGTTACTAATCATATTTGAAGTGAGACTTCTAAATGTGATATGGTAAGTTACTAATTAATGGAAGTGAGACTTCTATTGTAATTAGTAAAGAAGAGACAACTTGCAAAAGCTATAAATAGAGGAGAGGAGGCCTTGGACGTCCAAGCACTGTCCTTGCATTGGGATTCACGCCCAAGGCCCCCTAGTGCAAGTGTTGCACAAGTTATTCCTCTCTTCCCTCTTCTAGTTCTCTTTCTAGTTCCTCCCTAGAGTTCCTAATAGTTTTCTCTTGGAGATCCCACCATCTTCTTGAGAAAAGGAGAATCTAATACGGGTCATAGTGTGGAAGATCAAGAGGTCTTGGAGATCCCTATTTGATTAGTGAAAGCGTTTCATCATCAAAGAAAGACGCAACTCCTCCATTAGAGCACAACCGAGCTCCAAAGGTATAATCCACTTCCTTGCATGTTGTAGATTATTATGGATGCTTGTTAGTTGCTATTTCTATCTTCTAGATAGATTGTATTTACTGATCATGATGACTGAGATTGAGGACATGGATCTTGGATTGGGTTTTATAGCCTTGTGGATAGTTGATCCCTGCGTCAAGTGGGTCAAAAGTTTTTGAAACCTATCCTAGAGGCCCACCCTATTTCTAACATGTTAATCATCACAAGTGACTAGTTGTTTTAAAGAACTTAAAATTGGTCATAATTGGTCACTAAGTAGTAGCTCACCCTTTTCACGCCCCCCCCCCCCCCCCCCCTCTCGGGTAAGGATCCCGGACTTTTAAGGACATCATACATACACCTTGTGCATTCATCTTTGCATTCATTTTTTGTGTGTGTGTGTGTGAATTAGATTTTTACTTTCATATCCGCCTAATTAAGAGACATTGAATTGAGCTATAATTGTATCTCCATCAAGTGTATTCTAGACACTACTAATAGAGAGAACCAATCTTTTAGTTGCATAGGTTATTGCTTAGCCAAAAAAGCATATTGTTAGAGGTTATTGCTTAGCTTTGGAAAAGAATCTTGTAAATGTTATTGCTTAGCCTAGAAAAGCACATTGGGAGGTTATTGTTTAGCTTATTGAAAATCATAAATAATGGAATCCGGTGGGTTGTAGGAACACAAGCCGGTAGTGGATGTAGGCATTGAGGCCAAACCACTATAAATCATTGTATGATAGTGCATGTTATGTGGTGATTATTTTTGTTAGCTTCCGCATTTAATTTTATAATCATCACTAGTGACTAATTTAAATTAAAGAAGTTAAAATTTGTCATAATTGGTCACTAATTTGAAGCTCACCCTATTCACCCCCCTCTAGGGTTCGGATCTAGGACTTTCAGTTGTGAATTGGGAAAGACTGAGAAATGCGTCAGAAATCAGAAGTTTTCTTGGATTGGCAGGGTATTACCGGAGGTTTGTTCAAGGATTATCATCGATTGTGTCACTAGTGACGAAGTTGACCTGGAAAAATGCACCATTTGTATGGACATACCAATGTGAAGCTAGTTTCCAAGAGCTGAAAACAAGATTGACTACAACACCGGTCCTTACTTTACCATCCGGAATCGGCGGTTTCACTAATTTTACCCATGCTTCGAATGTTGGACTTGGATGTGTGTTGATGCAAGATGGAAAAGTAGTTGTGTATGGATCCCGACAATTGAAGGATTACGAGAAGAGCTATGCAACCCATGATCTTGAGTTGGCAACAGTTGTTTTTACATTAAAGATGTGGAGACATTATCTCTATGGAGGGAAGTTCAAAGTCCACTCCGATCACCGCAACTTGCAGTATTTTTTTTCTCAGAAGGAGTTGAGCATGTGGCAAAGAAGATGGATGGAGTATATCAAAGATTATGATTTTTCGATCAAGTATCACCCGGGGAAAGTGAATGTAGTTGCCGATGCGTTGAGCAGGAAATTAGTAGGCTTGGCAAATCTAAATGGTACTTGTATTTTCCAGCAATTTGAAAAGTTAGGAGTAGACCTACAGCCACTAAGGAAGGGTGTAATGTTAGCCAATATGTCAGTGTCTGAACCTTCCTTCATTCAAAAGATCAAGGATAATCAATTGCAAGATCCAGAGTTGACAAGAATTTCATAGCATGTAGCAGACTGCCCAGATTCTCGTATTGTAGATGGAGTCTTATACTACTGTGATCGTCTCTGTGTACCTAACATTGAAGACTTGAGGAATGACATCATGACAGAGGCTCACAGTACCAAGTATTCTATGCATTCGGGCAACACAAAGATGTATAAGAATTTGAAGGGCAGATTTTGGTGGAACAACATGAAGCGGGAGATTGCAGCATTTGTCTCCCGACGTATGACTTGTCAGTTGGTAAAGCAGAGCATCAGAAACCTCCAGGGTTGTTGCGACTTTTAGTGATCTCAGAATGGAAATGGAAGCACATTACCATGGATTTTGTTTCGGGATTACAGAGAATCAGCAGAGGCAATAATGCAATTTGGGTCATTGTGAATCGCCTTACCAAGTCAGCCCATTTCATTCCCATGAGGACAAGGAAGAAAATGCACATGTTACCTTTGGCGGAGTTGTTTGTCAATGAGATTGTGAGTCGGCATGGACAACCAGTTTTTATCACATCCGACAGAGACAGCAGATTTGTCTTGAGATTTTGGAAGACACTACATGAATCCATGGGTACGAAGCGACGGTTCAGCACGGCCTATCACCCACAGACAAATGGCCAGTCAGAGAGGACAATTCAGACTCTTGAGGATAGGCTCTGTGCTTGTGTGTTAGACTTCAAGACTCAATGGGATGAGGCGTTACCATTGTGTGAGTTCGCTTACAACAACAGTTACCACTCGAGCATTGGAATGACGCCTTTCGAGGCATTGTATGGCAGGAGGTGTATGTCGGATGTGATTTCCGGACCCGATGTGGGTGGAAACACAGTGTTATATAGAGCGATACTTGAAAGTACCGACCAATTCTGAGAATTCCCGACAAATCCTCAGAATGGTAATATGTGTGATCGCCAGTCATAGTAAACGGCCATGACTCCGTTTGATTGCCTCCATGCAGGAAATTAAGGGTCCCACTCATCACAACGCCGCCGGCGACGCGTGATGGTCTCATCAATATTATTTTGGGTCATAGTTATGGGAGTCATCCCATCTTTAAAATTCTAGATGAGTGAGAAGACTAAATTCCATGCATTTGGAAGAAAAGAAAGAAAAATAGCTGAAATATGAAATAGATAACAAAATCCTGAATTCTATGGGTTGTTGCATGCTTGATGCCCGATTTTTAATAATTTTTCTGCAACTCAGATTGGTCTCAAATTTTATATGGGGTCATTTTATATGTTGATAAAGTCCATATTTAATTTTGGATTTTTCTAAGTATTGAAACCTTATGAAATAATGGACATAAGTCTGAATAAAAATGCTGGAATTCCTGCACAGTACAATCTGGCCCATGACACGGGTCCACTCTCCAGATTTTTATAATTTTTAAAGAACTCCAATTTGTCTAAAATATTTATGGGACTTAATGGACCCAAATAGGAGTCTCCAATAAATTTCTCATGAATTTTGGATTAACGTAACCCTTCGTGATTAAGCGCACAAGGCCAAGTTAACCTGCAGGATTTTCTGCACTGTAGAATTTGGTCCATGACCGGGGTCCACTGTCTGAATTTTGAGAAATTCTATAAAGCTCCAATTAATCTGAAATTTTTATGGGAGTTAATGGACCCAAAGAGGAAGCTCATATTATTTTTTTATGGATCTCAAAGGAAAAGAGACCCTTGTGATTATGTGCACAATTCCCGGTTTACATGCTGAATTTTTTGCAGTACAGAGTCCATGACTCAGGCCCGCTGTCCGATTTTTAATAATTTCTTGAAAAATCGAAATCAGTTGAAACTAAATCTCCCTGAAAGAAAACTGGTATGAGAGTATTCAAAAAAATCAGTGAGTTTTTATTCAAATTAGAAATCATTGAATCAGAGATTTGAAGACAGTATACAGGTTTTCAAAATCTGCTGCAGTCTGATTTACATATTTTGACTGGTTAAGAGATTCTAAACTTGGGTTCAGTAGTGTCTTATCATAGCCCCAAATACAAAAGATTTCAATATGAGACATAGCACAAAATTACTCCAAATCCGATTGAGATGATGACTAAATGTATAATCAATCATTGCATGCAATAAAGGAATTCCTATCATCAATTTGCAATCCCAAAGAAAAGTCAAGCACTGTTTATCTATTTTCATTCCGCTAAAAAAAAATTGAAAGTACTAGAAAATGATGAAAAATAAATAAATAAATAAATAAGTAAAAAGGGGTTGGGTGTAGGCATGTCAAATGGGCCGTGCCGTGCCGGCACGGCCCGCTAAAATCTCGGCCCGCCCGTGCCGTGGGCCGGGCCGGCACGGCCCGCCAGGGGAAAACCCCTAGCACGGCACGGCCCACTGGCACGGCCCACAGTGGGGCGGGCTGGAGCGGGCCGTGCCGGGCCGGCCCGCGGGCCTGGCTTGCCTTTTTTTTTTTTTATAGACTAATATAGATATATAATTACCGTAAGGCGTAACGTAAGCGTAAGTCCGTAACGACATGGATTTGAATTTGATTTTCGATCAATAGTCATTAATTTTTCAATAGTTACTTTTCTAAACATTTAAACTTATACAAACATTTGACAAATGATTGAGTGGTTCAAATTAATTTATAGATATTTACTCACATATTACTTAAGTACTATATATGATTTTTCTTTTCTTATCAGTATTAAAAATAAAAATTAGAACACAAGCAAGGAGAATGACAAAGATATTTAAGTGGTTCGGTCAAACTCGACCTACTCCACTGAGAAGAGAGAACCATTTGGATCTTAACTTCTTGAAGGTTTCTAAATAGGATTACCTTCAAAACCTTACAATCTTTTTAGAAAATAAAAAAAAAAGAATGAAAAACTTATAAATTACAATGAAGAAAAAAGTAAAAAATCAGATTTGTAGTCCACTAATGTATTCTGCTGGATCAAAATCTTCCATTAATGATGTTAACTCTTGCTTCCTCTTATCTGCCAAGTACCAGTCTCGTAGGCAAACACAACACTCCACCGTTTTCTTCAGTGAGATTTGTTCTTCTGTCTTCTACTACACGTCCACCTGCACTAAAAGCCTGTTCTGATGCTACAGAAGACATAGGAATAGTTAATAGATCACGAGCCATGGCTGCCAACACTGGATAAATGCTTTCTTGTTGCTTCCACCAGGCTAAAAGGTCAAAAGTGGATGCATCCTGCATCCTAATTACACCTACGTCAAGATACGATGATAACTCCGTCACAGTGTTGTTGGACAGGGAAGAATACCACACCTCCCACTCAGGAACACCTGTATACTGGACTTCTGTATTGCCCATACTAAGCCCAGCTGTACCCATTTGCTCACAATAAAATTGAAAAAGTGCTTGTAATTGTGCCCTTATATTTGAAAAATCATTTGAATCTGTATAATTCATATTTTTATTTATTCCATCAATAAAAAACTGTACACCACTTAATTTTAACCTAGGATCAAATACAGCAGCTAAAGAAAATGTCATTGGAGCCTCTTTCCAATATTTATTAAATTTGACTTCCATGTCTCTGATAGTGCTACCAAGTAAAAAATGATCTCTAAATCTACTGAATTGTAAAGTAATTTTAAAAAGTTTCATTAAAGCTTCATTAGATGTGGGATAATATATCCCGGAAAAAAATAATGTTGAAGTATAAAAAGGTTCTAATAAATCTCTTATATGGGCACATAACTCCCAATGTTCATCACTAATCATTAAATCTTGTGCATGAAAAGCACAAAATTCATTCAAAACAGTTTTTCTAGAAAGTGCCTTGTTTAACAAATCATACATAGAATTCCATCTATGTTCAACTTCTTTAGGCAGTTTAATAGCTGATACGCCTTACCTCGCACATATTTGGGCATACAATTGTCTTCTTTGTGCGGAGCAAAAAACAAATCTAGCAATGTCTTTAATAGCATCTGTATAACTTGTAATGTGCTTTAAACCAACTTTTGCAATAAGATTTAAGATGTGACATACACATCTATTTTGAAAGATAGAACTATCTATCAAAGTTGCAAGTGGCATCTGCATTCTTATTAATTCAATAGCCACTGTATTATTACTAGCATTATCTAAAGTTACAGATAAAACTTTTTCCTTAATACTATATTCATCTAGTTTTTCCAAAATTAATGTACTTATCCTAGTTCCATTGTGTGGCCATTCAAGAGTGCTAAAACTAAGTATACGTTTATTCATAATCCATTTTGCATCTATATTATGTGCAGTAATACAAAGATAACTATCACCCCCTTTAGAAGTCCACATATCTGTGGTTATGGATATTCTACCAGGAGATTGCGCAAAATAGTTTTTTATATTTATTTTCTCTTCCTGCCAGAGTCTAATAGCATCATTTCTGGCTGTATTTCTTGAAATACTGTGAAATTGTGGTTGACAGTATTTCTGGACCCATTCTTCAAAAAACTCATTTTCAACAAAAGCAAATGGTAATTCGGACAAAACAATCATTTTAACAAGACCTTGTCTAGCACTTTGTGCATTATAAGAAAAAATACCCAAACTGCTACTACTACTACCACCACCAGTAGTAGAAATTTGGGTTTGTGAACCAGGCCCCCCTGTCCCTGCATTCTCTGGCCTATGCTTTTGTAAATATGTTTTCCTATGTCTTGACAAATGGCCGGTACCCCCTTTTGACTGGGCACTATAAATCTTACCACACAATGTGCATTTTGCCTTTTCAACATTCTTTCCATTTTCAAAAACATCAAACCTTGTATATATATCCCAAACTGCTGAAGTTCTACTCCTCTTGTTTGGTTTTTGGGAACTCTGAGGAAAGGGGGGTGGTAAATCACCTACTTGATCTTGTAATTCAATAAAATCTTCTTCTGCCTCTAAATTAACGGATGAAGATTCTGTGGGAAATCTTCTAGCCATATTTCAAAAGAATAAATTTATAAATGATAATAGTAATATGCTAATAGCCTTCTTTTGTGATAATTTATTATAAGAAAGGGGAGAAAATGAGAGTTAATATAATATAATATAAACTTATATATATGGAATCTCAAATCTAAATATTATAAATACCTCTAAATCTTTGAAGGCCCCTTTAATCTTGTCTCTTGATGACTTGATCTTTGGTCCTCCAAAAACTTCTTAGAGAGTGAAAGAGTTAAATGCTTTGAGAGAGAGTTAGAGAATGAGAGAGTTGTGTAAATTGGTGAGAATGAGAAATGTGTAATTGGTGAGGAATGAGAATGGGAGGGTTAGGATATTTATAGACTTAGTATAATGAAAAATGACACAAAATACCCCTTATATGACCGTTTTATAGCTGTTGGGGGGGGGGTAAAATGGTATTTTTTTAAAAAAATGGCTGTTGGGCGTGCTGGCGGGCCGGCCCGTCGGGCCGACCGTTGGGCGTGCCTGGCGGGCTGGCGGGCCTATACAGGCGGGCCTGGCGGGCTGCAAGGGCTGGCCCACTAGGCCAGCAGGCCGTGCGCAGCTTGGCCCAGCACGGCCCGCGTCATGGGCCGTGCCCAGTGGGCCGTGCCGTTGACCGGGCCGTGCCGTGCCACGGCCCGTTGACTGGCGGGCCGGGCCGGCACGGCTCACTTGACATCTCTAGTTGGGTGCCAATATTCATTGAGGGGGATCAACTCCATTCACCGGATACCCTCCTCGAATCCCTTGGCGGGGAAAGGGTAGGCTTTATTTGAAAACATGCATGTAAGGATGCTTGAAAAAGGGTCAAAAGCACATGCGACATGATGCTCAAAATGAAAGCCTAGGTGCCCACTACAACGTTGGTCTAAAGATGGGAGGACTAAGGCGCCCGGTCGATCTAGGGAAAGATCACCTAGAGAAGTGGGCTATCGTCCGTCAGGCCCATCTTAAAACCAACAATCGCGTAGGGCACATTGGGGATGGATACACACTAAGCTAACCTAACTTAGGAGAGAGTGAGGGACCTGTGTGCCACTGTCAATCATAGGGAGTCTGCTAGGAGGCTATCGCCGTAAGGCTTAGGGAGTCGCGTAGAAGGGTGAACGATGTCACGGTCACTAACATCTAAGGGTCGGTGTTACTTAGTGCATTAAAGCGATAATGAAAGCATGGGTAGAAAATGGTTTTAAAAATATAGCATGTGCTGAAAATTCTTTTTCAAATATCAATGAATTCATGAATCAAGTATAGCCTACCCTAATAGCATGAAGTTCAATGGTGAAAATTGGCGGAGCTTGAATGAAGAAAAGAAATACAAAATCTTTTTCTTGATTTTTGGGATTTTCTAATTTTTTTGGATTTTTTTGAATTTTTGTAAATTGGCTAGAAGGGCCTAAATAGGGGTATGCATGGAACCTAATCTAACCGTTCATCTCTTTTGACATTGGAGCGCATGGATGGGCTGACCCCATGAAAGGGCCAACCCGTCTACCGCCGCTCTCCTAGTCCCTAAAAGACTAAGTTATCGAAAAGGGATCTAATGGTAGTGAAAATGATGATGAGTCTATGAATTAATACGTAATGATGAATGAAAATGAATGCAATAATAATGGTAAGACGAAATTTAGGATGCACACAATTAAGCTAGTTATGATACCAATGTGAACATGTTAAAATGAATATGATAAAAATAAATGGATGCGACAATGATAATGATAACAATAATTTAAGATGCGCTGATTATAATAGATTAAAAAAATTGAAGCCCAAAGAATGGACAGATCTCACCAGCATGATGATAAAAATCCTGAATCCAACTGTTGAAACCTCCTTGTTTGACATTTTATCCTTATTGTGATGTGGGGTCGATCTCTTCTCTTAATCTCTTCTTGATATTAAATCCTCTCTTGAAGCGGGTCCCGAGATGGGAACTCTTTGGGCAGAAGCTGAGAATGGAAAAGAGGGCTGATGTATTACGCAAGTGGGGGTGGCTTGTTTGGATGAGGGTGTTAAAGTGGCTCGGTGAGGCAATGTGGTGATGATAGATGAGCGGTTTTTTTTTTTTTTTTGTGGTTCGGTTTGGGGTTGGCAAGTGGGTCAGTAATGGGCTAATGAGCAGGTTGGGTTAAATGGGTTAGATGAGATGGGCTCGGGTTCTTATTTCTCATGTACAGTTTTTATGTGGATGAGATATGGCCGGGACAGAAAGTGGAATTGGTTTGTTGGTGGGGTGAAGGTTCTGGTGGTGATGGAGATGGTGTATGACTTGATGGGATAGTGAAAGGAGTTCAGATTTGGTCTCAGGTGATTGTGTTGTGAGAGGTTTGGGCTTGGATTCTGGTTGCTAGCTATTTATGTTTGTAATGGAGATGATGTGTGGTGTGTGAAGGCAGGGAGAGGAAGAAAGAGATGATGGAATGATGTAGGGTGCAGGGGCTGTGGTAGGAAGGAGAATATGAGTGCGTAAGTGGAGTTTGGGTGCAGCAGGTGGGTGCAGGGATGCAGGCGTCCGGGTGCAGAGAAGTGGGCTTAAGTGGAGAGAGGCAAAGAATGGAGGGCTGTTGACACCAAAAATGTCACTTTGCCTCTTCAAGATCCAAAGAGCTACATGAAGTCGCAAACTGCCATAAATAGGCAATGCTACTTCCAAAAAACCAAATCTTGTCAGAATCAAACAAAAACTGCAAGATCCTTCAAGACAACCAAAAGAGGAGTACACAAGAAGTTTCGGACCATTTCAAGATCATTTAGCCTAACTTCGCTTCTCCGTCAGCTGAAAAGGAGCTCCCGGCGGCGAAAGCATCGGAGACACCAAATCTTCGATCAGAGCCGACGGATGGTCTCAAAATATATCCAAAAGGCTCCACGTCAAGTTCCGAGTCAAACCGACAACGTTTGACCCAACAACCCTCGAACAGCTAAATCAAGCCTCTCAGCGGCGAGAACCACCGAAGCCATCACTCATCAGATAGAGCACATGGACGGCCTACACGTCAAATTTCAGGTCATTTCGACAACATTTGACCATAGTTTGACGCTCGGAAGCCAAATTAGGCCTCTCGGCGGCAAAGCTCCCCGGGACTATGGTTTCCAAGACAGAGCCTATGGATCATCTTAAAATGACTCAAATAGGTTCCCTGTCAAATTTCAAGTCAATCGGACATCGGTTGACCGCACATCAAACCGCGACATCTTCATCGCGATAAAAGCAAGTCTACTGGTGATAGGACCCCAAATGGCTTCAAAACTCAAACAGAAGCCTATGGTTGGTCTTATTTATTGCTCAGGAGGCTTCACCTCAAATTTCAGGTCATTCCGACATCGTTTGACCCAGTTTCAGCTTCTGACGGAAAATCGGCAGCTCTGCGCAACAAAGTCTTCGGCTTTCTCGGAAAATTGGAAACTTTACAAAATAAAATGCAAGGATTCTCATCAGGTTTTAATACAGGGAATTCAGGCCAATAAATGATCAAAAATGTCAAGGAAAAATACAGAAGAAAAAAGAATAAAAAAACAGCAAAAACGGACACAAAACGGGACAAAAGGGGAAAAAAAAACCCAGGGTCGCAGGCCCCTGCGACCCTGGGGCCCGGGATCGCCCGGTGGGCCCCGGAAACCCTGTTTTTCGCCGTTTTTTCGCGATTCGAAGCGTCCGGCCTCTGGTTTTTTCCAAAATTCATACTTTTGAAACACCAAATCCTCTGACATCCGTCAAAAACATGGGTTAATCATCAAGAGTATCGAAAACAACATTGATCGCCACCCGGTCTACCAAAAAAAGTGTGCTTTCTACCCGACCGATCGAGAAATCGACAGGACAGATGGTACCGACCCACTGTTGGCAACAAACACCTGAAGTTACATGGTCATCCGATGTCGATCTACATGAAGATCCATCGAGGATCATCGCCAGAAGAATTCCAAAAGACGCGGCACGGCCCGCGACTCTTCAACTGCTAGGCGACCACTTAATGCGATTAATTGACTAGCTTTATTACAGTCATTAATCCATTTCTTTGGACGGACCAATCAGAAGCAAGCATCCGGGAGTTACAAGTCAAGAGATTCATGGCATTTAACCCATGAAACTCCTCCCATCATGGCGATTAAAGGCGATTAAATGCCCTCAATCTCCTCCGGCCAATCAGAAGCCAAGAAAAAAGAGTTACAAAATAAAGAATTCAATCTTGTAACTCCTCCCTTTATGTAGCTTTATGACAATTAAGGCTCATAAACCCTCCTAAATGGTTACCTAAAAGCCTATAAATAGGAGAGCTCTCCAAGAAGAAATGAATCAACAAACACACAGACAACAGACTGCAGAAAATCCGGAAACTCAGACAGAAAAAGGCATCAGAAATCTAAGAGAGAAAACTCTGCCGAAGTTCTACACCGACCACCGCTACAAGGTGATAAAAGTCCCTTGGGGGGTACCCCACCCAAGGTCCTTGCCTTCTCCTTCTGCCTTCAAATGGCTTAGACGTGGCTTTTCAGCCCGTCTACTCGATTTTTTTATTGGACATAGGACCTCCTTTTGGTCTTTGTTCTCTAAAAACCTGAGGTTATAGCCAAGCCAAGCGAATCAATAGCATCCTCTGTTCTAATCTGCATGGATGATGGCGAAGTCCACATATGGCTTGCGACCGTCAATCTGAACGGGTCCCCCACAATCTCCTGAGAAGTTAGATCCTCATTTTTCTTGCTTTTCACTGTAGTTTGTTTTTTTAAAAAGAGACAAAAATCACAACTCTTGTCTTTCATTATTGATAAGGATTGTAAAACGGCTATAAACTTCAAAATCGGCTATAAACGCCAAAAATCGGCTATAAACGCCAAAATCGGCTATAAATGCCAAAAAAATCGCCTTTCACGGCAAATCAAGAAAATGTCTCTTTTCTTAAATATATGTGCAATGGAAAACTTGAAAGAAGTTGATTTCCTTTTTACTTGCGAAAGTTGATCTCCGGATCAACACTTGCAATTCCAAGTAAAAATAGAAAATCTGGCACACACACACACAAAGAAATGTTGATGCACGCCCTTGCCCCCCGGTTACGAAAGGGTCGGACCCAACGGACTCCCACGTCCGCCGACCTCGGTAGGACCAGGCGCCAGGAGCGCGGTCCATCAAGGGCAGTGATGGAATGGGACTGTACAGTGAAGGTGTGGTGCCAGGTGCTGGGACTGTGTGTAAGTGCAAGTGGGTGCACGTATAGGTCAAAAGAGAAGGAGAAAGGAGAAAGAAGAGAAGAGAGAACGGAAGGAAGGGAAGTGGTGAAGACACTGTGAGGCCATGTTTGGTACCTCTACTCTTTTTATGACAGACCCAGTAAAAATAGAGGCATAAAAAAAAGAGCCATACAAAGAAGAGGCTAAAATAGAAAAACATGTTTGGTAATGCACAAGTCTATTTTAAATAGACCGTTTGGTATGTCCTTTTGTTTGCCTCTTTTTAAGGGATTTGCCTCTTATTAAGAAGGGTATTTATGTCATTATCAATACTCATGTATTGAAATGAGTATAAACCCATGCCATGATCCTTGTAAAAGATTTTTATCACTCAAAACAAATGCCTTTATCAAATGTCCCCAAATTTTAAATCTCAAGACATCCATCAAATGGTAAGGACGTTTTTTTTTTCTGATACCTTACAATCATTGCCTTCTCTCAAGCTTTTGACCAAATTATAGCAATATCTGATCGGTCCTAACTTCGCTAGATGCCCAATAAAAAAACCCATCCTCTAGGTGGTGAAATCAATGAACTCAACAAGAAATTCAAACCAGATTCAATTGGTAACTTTTGTTTTTTATATTCAACAAGAACAAAAGGAAACAGAACCTAGAAGTGTAATATTCCCTCCCATAATAAAATGATTACCCAATCATCACCCATCACAACACATTCAATTAATCACATGTAAATAACAAAACACACTTAAGAAGATGCATCTCGCCAAATGGCATCTGCAATTGAATTTCTCTTCGCATCCATCCCTGTCCTATCCATGATATCAAAAGTATAAGTGTTTTCTCCAATATCTTCCTCAAAGTCAGTGCCACACTCTACTTGGGTATCTTCACTTGAGAATTGTGCAAATAATCGATCCTCCATATCCTCTTTCCTAATGAAATTATGCATCGCCATTGCAGCAACCACGATGCTCCGTTGTACAGGAAATGGGTAACGAGCCATCCGCTTGAGGATAGGAAATCGAGCCTTCAATACTCCAAGCTTCGTTCGATCACATTCCTCAAGGATGAGTGTAATCTATTAAAATGCTCCTCTCTAGTACGAGGAATGGCAACACCTTGAAAATCTTGAAGCCAATAACGGACATTTCGAAATGGAGAAAGAAACCCTCGCATATTTGAGTAGCCGGCATCAACCAAATAATATTTACCTAAAGAAAAATATATATAAATGTTAAAGATCATGTCAAAACATGTTTTAGCAATCATTTGATGGGATTTAAAGTACTCTAAAATACTTTTTTACCAGGTGGGGCATGTGGAAACTTTAGCTTTTCATCAGAAATGGTATCCAAAAGAATTCTTTGATCATGAGCTGTACCTTCCCATCCGCATACCACATAAGTGAAGAGCATGTCAAACGAACATACTGCCATAACTTGTTGCATGCAATCCCCCTTTCTACCTCTATAAGGGATTTGTTTCTCTGGTTGGATAATGGCATGCACAAGGGTTCCATCTAAAGCACCAATACAATCCTATAAAAAAAAAAAAAGATATCAACAATGAGAAAATTTAATGTTATATAGAATAAAGCAAACAATACGGTGTATTCAAGAGATCAATACCTTAAAATATGGCTCAAAACGTGGATTCAAGAGAATTTCCTTAGGCACTTTATCTAGAGGAGGCGGCTTTATCATGTCTTTCGCAAATAGCATCATTGCTATCAGTACCTGACGGAAGTGTCTATGAATTGTTTCCCCTGAGTGTTGAAATCTATCTTGTATCACTCTATTCGTATGGGCATGCGCAATGACCATCATGAACATAGCCAACTGCTCCTCCACAGGTATATAGTTATTGTCTTTTAGTAACATCTTTTCTCTAAAATACATGCATAAACGCCGAAACACATGTTGTTCCATACGTAGTAACTGATGACAGATAATGGGGTTACCATTCAAAATTATTTGGACATGACCATATCCCGTTAGGATTGAGTTCCTACATGGTTCCTTAATCAAGCATCGTTGTCGCTTCTTGTACAACAATATGATAAATATGATTTTTTGAAGTAAACTTTGATCCATACGCACTGTATATATGCCAGACAAAAAAAATCATGTATTCATAGGGGATGACAAGTCAACATTCAACTAAATGAACATTCTTTAAATAAACAAAAATGCAGTCTATAAAAAAACAAGAGATATAACATACATGCTCCAAGTTAAATTTCACATAATAGCATGTTTCAAACATCCATATTTCAAAAAAGAGAGAGATAAAATTCATGTTTCAAACATCCATATTTCAAAAACAAGAGAGATAACATTTGTGTTTCACACCCAAATATAAACCCAAACAACTAAAGGCCACTATCACTTCCAGAAGCATTCCCCTTCTCTAATTGCAATTGATATTTGAGCCAAGCCATCTTGCCCTCATCTGTCCTGAGTCGCATCCAGATAGTCCTCTTATCCTTAATCATAAAACACGTAAGCGCGGTCAAATACAGTGGGCTGGCCTCTGAAATTTCGGGGATGGCATTCAATACGTCAATGCAGTCACCTATGGTAGGTCCTTCAGATTGAACTGAAGCAATAGCTAACTGATTTGATGCCTTAATTGAGGATGCCATCTCGATTATGCATGCATTTACTGCATCATTACTTGCCATTGATTGCTTTTTAGAAGGCCTTGGTCGCTTTCCGTCTAATATTTGCCATCATGACATCTGCAGCAATATCATTAGCGGCTGAATCTCTAGCAAGGTGGACGACATGGAATTTGTGCGGTTCAGGGATGGAGTGTCATCATCATGATCCAAGTTAAAAAAACTTGAGTCCATATCTGTTATGATATCTTCAGGCACGCCATCCATTGTTGGAGCCCATTTATCATCCCCTCTTGCTGAAGTGCCATCAAATAAGGCGGCCATCTCTTCAGGAAAAGGAAGGGGCTTGGACTTAAATACTTTGGCATCTCTATGGGTCTGTAATAAAGTTTAATGATAAGTGTTAAAGGCTTTCACATATCCTATAAATACCAAAACAACTACAAAATGCATATACCTTCAAGTATTCCGTCCATCGATCCTGTTCCATCTCCACACATCCTGTATGCGGGTTGAAGCCTATACCAATTTGGCTTGTCAAGTGCAACCAGGCATTGTAGAGTTTTTTCAGATTATCCAATTGATTCTTCAATTGTTTTTGGTTAAAAGTGTGTCCTGTCCTTTGAGTAAACTTCTCTATGATTATCTTCCATGTTTTTGAGCTAAATTGTATCCCAGGGCGACCTCCAGATTTTACTTGTTCCAAACAAATGTCAATGAGACACTTTCTCGTGCCATCGGACCATTGTGCACGATCTATCTCATCAGTAACTTTTGACTTTCCTTTATCCGTCATGATAACCACACCTAATTACACATAATTTAAATGAAATCACATTTGGCAAGGAAAATAAACAACATCCGCAAGTTTACTTGAGTCCTAAAAAAGGTGCGCATCAATAACTCAATCTGAGTTGTTAGCACACATGTCCATTATGCAATCACAACCCCACACATGGATAAAAAAAAAAAGTCTATACATAACATTACCCATTACATGAAAAAGAAAATGATTTCATTTAAAAACAATGGCTATGCAGAAAGTATGCTGCCTCTAGTGATGCATATTCATAAAAGTAGTAAAAAAGGAACATTTTGAACCATTTTCTAATTTGCACCTTGGCCAAGTCCACTGCATAGACCTGAATAAAACCTGAGTCCAAGTTTGGGTCTATGTGTATGGACCGAAATACCCAATGCTACACCTACAGATCCAAGCCCTTTATAACTCTGATCCAATTTTGGCCCAAGTTCAGGGCTGCATCCTCATTACATTCAGGTTTGGTTAGTCATGTTGTGAAGATATCAATGGATGTTTAATTGTCAGGATGTTTTAAGTTTGAGGTAAAAAAGAAGTATGGGACCCATTTTCGGATTCGGAAGAGAATTGGATCCAAAGTTGATCCTATGCCATGCTATATAGGATTCAAAAAATAAGATTCGGACAGGGAGATAGAGTGAGGATTTGGGGGAAAGGAGAAAATAAAGACGAGATGAGCAGGATATTTTTACCAAGACCATATCTGGATTGCTTCCTCTTCAGCTCATGACCTGACAAGGAGAGGCGTAGAGAACGCATTTTGCAAACAACATATGTTTCTTCGATAAAAGAAGAAAGAGGGACATTTCTATTTGAGATAAAACAAAGAAAGATGGACTTGGGGAAAAGGAAGCTATTAGGCTCAGTGGAAGTTTGGGCCCACAACATCTACTTGGCAAACATGCATCAGTCACAGGTGTAGAGATGTGGTCTTGTAATCTTCCTTCCATCTGGCAATGTGGGACTCAGGTTGGTTTAATTGTAACACTAATCATTCTACAGGAGTTATGAGCGACAAACAAGAACCCATCATTGTAATAAACGGTGCAAGAAAATGAAGAAAAATGCAATTGACTTTCACAGTAGTAACAAACAGAGAGAAAAGCCATTTTAAGTATCCAGCTCAAAACATGGACAAAGATTATATTAGCTCTCATCAGATGAGAATTGTCTTGGGTTTGCACCTTCTATCTGCAAGATGAAAGTCAACCACGGTTGATGAATCACCATGCAGGGGCATAAACACAAAATCAATGAAAAATAAATTAACTTCCATGATGTAATGGCTGTGAGGATGGTTTCACTTGTTTTGCACTAAGGATGAGAACACAATCAGGATCCCAAAATCAATGGGCATGGGCTGAAAATGGTCGTTTGGCAACATCTAATCAAGAGGGATTTTATTTTCATACAATCACACATTCATCAACAATGAGACCCACTACTTGAATAGTGGTTTGTGGGTGAATTCCCTCAAGGTTTTACTTTGTGTAAGACTCACATGGAACCATAGCCCGTTTCTAAATGTTTGGGTTTGAACCTCTCTCTCATGCTCTGCATTTGATGTGGTGAATGTTAGGGTTTCAAAGATTATGTGATAGACTAGAGTGATTGAAGCAAGCATAGAAAAAAGGATATACATATGTAGAAAGAGAGAGAAGAGAAAGAGAGAGAGGGGTTTACGTCTGCGTCGAGAGGATTTCTAGCGTAGTGGGTTTCGGCGGTTATGCGGGCATGCTCGAAGAAGAGAATGCGATCGAGGTCGGTCTGAGGCATTTCCATGGCTGCACAAGGAAGGAGGAGATAGAGATGATCAAATGCGACCGAAATCTAAATGCTTCTTCTCTCGCGCTGGCAGAAAGAGAATGAAAGCAGTGGTTTTGGTTAAAAGGGAAGGCAGAACAAGTGGATACAGAGTATTTAAAATTTCAAAACCGGAATAGATGGGCAGGGAGAGAGACGGTAGTGGGAGAGAGAGAGAGAGGAGAGAGAGAAAAAGTGAGAGCAAAGGGGTGGGAGCCGACAAAGAAGAAGAAAGAAAGGGAAGAGAGGCACCATGTCCGGCCGGTTGGGTTGTGATGGAGAGAAGAAAAGAGAAAAGGGGATAGAAAGAAATACCCATTCTTGCCCTTTCCAACCACAGGCCCCAACAACACCGAACCATTTTCCAAATCAACAAAAGAAAACTACCAAAAATCACGAGCCCTAGAACCAGTCCTCCCAACATTCATACACTCAATCGAAAGCCATCCCAAAACTTTCTCTCTGATTGGAAAATGAAAAGAAAAAAAAAGATTTCAAGAAGTTCGATGAATACCTGCACGATCTTTCTTCCCTTTCTGCTCTCTTTGATCGCTCCTTCCCTTCCTGCTCTCTTGATCGCTCCTTCCCTTCCTGCTCGTTGGTCTCCCTGGTCTCCCGTGTTGATATGAAAAGAAGCAGAATGAAACGAAAGGGGTTTTATTTAAAGGACAGACGGTGTCAATACATGACCGTCTGAGGGCAGTTTTGCCATCAAAAATAACCTCCGCCTCTATATTTGAAAGAGCCAAAAGCTCTATTTTTGAACTGCCAACTTTTTGGGTATTTGAATTTTAGAGGATTTGCCTCTTAATGTCTAAAACGAACAGAGGCAAAAAAACTGGTGCCAAACGCTCTTATTTTTATAACCTCTGTCCGCTTTAGACATTTAGACAAATAGAGGCTGAAAATAGAGGTGCCAAACATGAGCTGAGATCGGTGAACTGGGTGCTGCAGGTATGGTGTAGGGAAGAGAAGGGAAGAAAAGAAAAATATAAAAGAAGAAAGGGAAGGAAGTAAAGAGAGAAAAAGAAAAGAAGAATAAGTGATGGGGCTGTGTGTAGATGGTTTTGCAGGTGGTGGGTGGCGAGATGCAGGCCTGTGGGCGTGAGGAAGATGGTGGAGAAGGTGGGTGAAGGTCTGCAGGGAGCCAACGAGGGTGCACAGGAGGACTGAAGGGAGGAGGAAGAAGAAGAGAAGGAAAAGAAAGAGAAAAGAAAGAGAGAAAAAGGAATGCAGGGAGAGTGGCATCAGTGAGAGGGTGGGTGCTCAGGGGCTGTAGGTCGGAGAGATGGAGATAGGGAGTGAAAAAAAGAGAAAGAAAGAGGGTGATGGTGGCGGCAGTGAAGATGCATCGGTGAGGGAGGAAGGAGAAAAGAAAAGAAAAGGAGAGGAAGAGAGAGATAGAGTGATGATGTACAATGGCAGCGTGGTGCACAGGGTGTGAGGGATCGAGAGGGAATGAGAAGAAGAAGAGAAAGAAAAAGAAGAAGAAGAAAAGAGGGCGATGTGCGGTGTGTAGGAAGAGAAGAAAAGAAAACGAAAGAGAGAAAAGGAGATGGGTTGCGGGCTGTGTGTAGAAGAAGTGCTGGGTTATGCAGGGGGCCATGCAGGGAAAGGGGAAAAGAGGTGCGAGAAGTGGACTGAGTTAGGAGAAGAAATGTGCGGGAGGGAGACGCAGATGATGGCTGGATGTGATGGTTTCTGCGTGTGAGGGAAGATGGAGTGGTGGTCTGCGTCTGGGAGAGGAATGGATCTACGCAGAAAGATGGGAAGAGGAGATGATGAGTAGGGAGATGAAATGAGAGCTGGGGTGGGATGGTGGGAGAGGGGTGTAGATGGAAATTGGCCGGGATTCTGCGCATGAGGCCGGGTTTGGTGGGACTGGTGATACTGGGGCTTAGGAGAAGGTTGGTGAGATGGAGATGGCCGGGATATTCTGCGCATGGGCTGTGCATGGGAACGCGGGAGAAGGGCTTTTAAGGAGAGGGAGTGGTAGAGTCCAGAGGGTGATAGGAGATCTGCGCTCTTGGCCTTAGAGAAAGAGAAGGAGTCGATGGTGTTTAAGGGGAGATAGAAGTATGATGGGGCTCTGGGACTTGCTTTCCCCAGATCTCTGGGACTCCTTTTTCCCTTATTGGAGGTGAGTGGGTCAAGGGTAGTTCGGGCCCAGGTCAGGGTCGGACTTGATGGGTTTTGGGGCTTATAGATTGGGCCAAATGGGTTTAGTTGGCCTGGGGTCAGATCCAGGTTCAGATTCGAGTAAGGTTGGGGTATAGTTTAGGTTTGGATTTTGATGGCTTAATGGGATGGTTTAGTTGAGGTTTAAGCTAAGTTAAATGGGCTGATCCGGGCCATTATCACTGAGACCCAGGTTTCGCATATTTTGATCCGCCCGTCGAATTTTTGAGATCCGAGTACCAGTGGAAATCTCTCAATGAGTAGGTCCCGATGATATATGGGTCATATCCATTTGAAGATCTAGAAAATATTTGAATTTTGGGGTGCCCACACTTATTAAATTTGTGAAAAAGGTATATCTCTTGATCCGACCGTTGGATTCTTTAAATCCATATTTCAACAGGAAGCTTACTAAATGTAGATCATCATGGAAGTGAGAAGTGAGATCCGATTCGAAACATAAGAATTGGTGAGATCCATAAAAAAAAGGGGGCCTATAATGATGTAACCTTCCTAATTGTGCACGAAAATGAAGATTTTAATTTATTTATTCAATATTGTCTAAATGGGACAAAATTGGGGCATCGATAATATGAGTATTAAAATTGTCCATAGGGGGTGCCAAAATGAGGTGTCTACAGTATGCCCCTCTTTGGAGTGTGGCACAGAATGGGCTACACACCAAAGAAAGTAGACACAACTACATGTCTCGTGAGAGCCTTTGGGCTTTCACGAGTTGGCACCAAGAAAATAATTGATCCATGCGTTCTCTATTTTTGTGGAATTCTTGCCTCAGATAGACACTTTGAATAGATAAAATTTAAAACACAATCCAAGTTGATGATGATGTGAATCTTAGATCCCAATGGGACAAGATGAGTGCAACCTATAAATGATGGTGGGATTTATAATGTAAATGCTAGATCCAATATGAAAATTAATGCAATTTTGAAAAGGGGCTATGCAAGGTGGAAATGAGGATGGAGGGAACCTTCCAAGGTGATCTACATTCCCGAGGGGAGTTTCGAACCCAAGGTTAGCACCTCCAAGGCATCACGATCCAAGTCGGCGGACACCACAATTCGCATACAGCGGTATTATGATCGCCATACCGATCGTCGGCACTTGAGGGAGGCCTACGGCGACTCGAACATGTGATGAAAATTAAGAAAATTAAAAGGATGATGCTACTCACCTGGCTCGCTTGAGCTTTTCCTAGCTTGGTTGGACGAATCCTCCCTTCTTCAGTTCGGCGTAGTACAAGAAGTGCAAGAGTGTGTTCGCAAGCCAAAAAAAAAATGCCCCAATGTGGGTCGCCGATCCAATCTTGGTCTTGTAACCATATGACCTACAAAACTGAAATGCAAGATCAATGTAGCATCTTTATTGGCCCCTTGCACAATTGTGCAAAGATGAATTATCCACTTTCTCGGTAAAAGTGTCAAGGTGGCCATCATAATGAAGAAATTTTTTTTTTTTTTTTAAATGCAAACCTAAGGGAAAGAAAGAAAAACTGCAAAATGAACAAACTGTTAGTCCTTAAAATGCATGAGGCGTATGTGTATGTGTGTACGAATGTATGATGTGTTAGTGTGTGCAATGAGTGTTTCAAAGTCAGTATAATGCATGCATTGAGACCTTTGACCATGAATTGGGAAAGTTTATATAATTTTCAAAAAAATGCCACAACTTTATTTAAGGAAATATACACCGGGGTAATATGAGTGAACGTAACTTGGTCAGAAAGTAACTCCTAAATCCAATGGATGCAATGAAAGTAGTATTCCTTATTTCTGATTTCTGATTCCATTGCCACCATGATAAGCATCTCACGTTTTCAATTACCTCCTCAAACTAGCATAATCTTTTCTTTGACTCTGCAACTCATTATCCTGGTGTAAAAGATGTGTTGTTGTGTGTAATAGGAAATTGACTGTCGTGAATTGGGTGCTGTGACTTTAGGCTATCTTTCATTTGGCTCACTTTGCGTTAGTCCATATCATCTGAGTCTAGGCTTATTGAAGGATAATGATATTTTTTTTTTGACATGTGACTGTGCAATGCCTGGATCCCTTAAGCTTTCTAATTAATCCATGTAATGAGCATTAGGCCAATGACTCCCAAACCAGATGGCTTTAGGGCACTAGGTATGTAAATACCCCGACGGGCTTACTAGCTCGGTTTAAAAAGGCTATGAACCCAGACTAGTCACAAAACTTTCATTCTTTTAAGGACTTTTAACTAAATATTTTTTTTTAAACATGTGACTGTGCAATGCCCGAGTTCCTTAAGCTTTCTAATTAACCCATGTATCGAGCATTAGGCCAATGACTCCCAAACCAGATGGCTTTAGGGCACTAGGTATGTAAATACCCCAACGGGCTTATTGGCTCGGGTTAAAAAGGCTACGAACCCAGACTAGTCACAAAACTTTCATTCTTTTTAGGACTTCTAACTAAACAAAAATTATTATTAGTTTTTTTTTTTTGGGACAACCTTTGGTTGTGCTAAATTTTGTGTATGACATTCATTTCTCCCATTTTTTGTATATGAAGTGGAAGTGTGTGTGATCTTGAGTGCTAAGTCATTGATTGAATTAAAATAGATCTTAAGGAAATAATTGTCATTGTAAGACAAGTAAATGGATTGGCATGTGTATCAAAATCGTGAAAAAATGATACCACATACTTTCGCAAGTACATGGCATTCCAAGGATTAGGGAGTTCCTCCCCTTCTGAATTGACTAACTTGTATGCATTTCCCGGGTATACTTCCTTTATGACATAGGGGCCTTCCCAATTTGGTCGAAGCTTGCCTCTGATGTGCGGGAGCTGAGATTGCACAATTTTCTTTGTGACCACATCACCTTCTTTAAATTTTCTTTCAAGTACATGTTTGTTGTAAGCTCTTGATATTCTCCTTTGGTAGACTTGTGCATGTTCTGCTGCTTTCAACCTCTTCTCATCTAACAGTTCGAGTTGCATGAGTAGAGCTTCTCGTCGTTGATCCACAGTCAAGTCCTTATCGAGCTGGACCCTAAGTGAGGGTATCTGGACCTCATACGGAAGGACAGCCTCCATCCCGTAAGTTAAAGAAAATGGTGTTTCTCCGGTCGGTGTCCTAATGGAAGTCCGATAGGCCCAAAGTGCCTCAACCAATCTATGTGGCCAATCTATTCCCTTCGGAGTTTCAAGTGTCTTCTTGATGATCTTGATGAGAGTCTTGTTCGTGGCTTCAGCCTGGCCGTTTCCCTGTGGATAATATGGACTAGAATGGTGCAACTCGATGTTAAACTTGTTACATAAATCATACATTTTTATTGAGGTAAATTGTGGATCGTTGTCAGTGACAAAAACTTTGGGAACTCCAAATCGGGCAATGATATTTTTCATGATAAAACGAACGAGAGTATTGGCTGTAATATGCACAAATGACTCGGCTTCGGCCCATTTTGCGTAATACTCAGTGGCGGTCAAAACGAATGCATGATTGTGAGTATTTTCAAGGGTTTGGGTGAGAGGCCCAATTACGTCAAAAGCCCATGTAGAGAATGGCCATGGGGCCGTGGTGGGGTGGAGAGTGGATGCTGGTGCATGAATCAGATCCGCATGAAGTTGACACTCTTTGCATTTTCTGACGTAATCGGCCGAGTCGCGTTCCATGGTAGGCCAATAGTACCCTTGCCTAAGAATTTTCTTGGCAAGCATTTGACCATTTACATGACCACCACATACTCCGGAATGGGCTTCATAAATGATATGAGCTGCTTCTTGCACATCAACACAATGTAGAAGAATTCCTTGAAATGAACGTTTATAGAGTTGTCCTCCTACAATTGTATATCTTTGAGCCAATTCTTTCAATGCGCGCCTATCTGACTTAGAGGCATATTCCAGAATGTAGCCATCATGCAAATAGTTTTTAATATCATAAAACCAGGGGTTGTCGTCCAATGGATCATCATCATGGTGAATACGCCCGAGGAACTCAATTTTTATAATTTTAGGGAATTTATCTCCAATAACATTTTGAGTGACAAACTGAGGTTGATAAGGTACAATAGCCAATTTAACTCAAGGTCAAAAACATCTATTGCAGAAGAGTTCAATTTTTTAATCACAAAAAACTCAGTGGCATCATGGAAGGGCATGCGAGAAATTAATGCAAGGGTGGCAAGAGAATCGGCTAACCTATTGAGGGCCCTGGGAATGTAAACAAATGATATTCTTTCAAACCTGGCTGCCAATGTTGTGGATAATTTGTGGTACTTAGCCAATGTTGAGGAATTGACTTTCCATTCTTCCAGGACTTGAGAAATGACAACCTTGGAGTCACTGAAAACCTTCAGCTTCTTGATATTGAGAAAAAGTGCTTCTCTGAGACCTGCAACCAAAGCTTCATATTCTGCAGTATTGTTAGTAACAATAAAGTTTAATTTAAAGGCCTTGGGAATAATGACACCCTCTGGACTTTGAAGTATTATTCCTATCCCTCTACCAGTCTCATTCAATGAACCATCAAAGTAGAGTGTCCATAGATCCTTTTCAACATTGACAATATTTGCATTCAGCAGCTCTTCATCTGGGAATTCATCTTTCACAGTTTCATAGGCCCGCAATGGAAGATGGGCGAGGTGATCCGTAATGGCTTGTCCTTTGATTGATTTTTGTGTCACGTATGTTATGTCAAATTCGGACAAAAGCATTTGCCACCTCGCAATTCGGCCGGAAGATATTGGCTTCTTGAAAATGTATTTTAAAGGATCCATTCATGCCAAAAGTCGTATAGAATGAGCTAAGAAATAATGTCTGAGCTTTTGGGTAGCCCAAACCACTGCTAGGCAAGTCCTTTCTATCGGCGAATACTTTCGTTCATATGGTAGAAGGGATTTGCTTAGATAGTAAATTGCATGTTCTTTATTTCCTCACTCATCGTACTGGCCTAGTACAATCCCAATGGCTGACTCAGTAGCCGAAGCATATAAGATTAGGGGTTGTCCTTTGACCGGTGGTCTGAGAACGGGGGCGTTCAACAGATAGTGTTTCAAATCATCAAATGCTTTCTGGCACTCATGGTCCCACTTAAAAATGACTCCTCCTTTTAACAACTTATAGAACGGTTCACAACGTTGTGAATGTTGAGAAATGAACCTTCGAATGAACTGGAGTCGTCCTATAAGTCCACGTAATTGTTTCAAATTTTTAGAGGAGGCATTTCGAGAATAGCCTTAATCTTAGCGGGGTCCACCTCGATTCCTCTATTGCTAACCATAAATCCTAAAAGTTTTCCAGCTGACACTCCAAACACGCACTTCTTTGGATTCATTCTAAGCTTATACTCTCTTGACCTCTGAAGAACACGCCTTAGAGCCTCAGTATGACTGGCACAAGTCTTAGATTTTACCAGGATATCATCAACGTAGACTTCCATACAATCATGCATCATATCATGAAAAATGGTTGTCATTGCCCTTTGGTATGTTACTCCGGCATTTTTTAGGCCGAAGGGCATAACAACATAACAATACGTCCCCCATGGTGTGGTGAACGATGTTTTCTCCTGGTCCTCCGGAGAAAGCTTGATTTGATTATATCCTGAATATCCATCCATAAATGACAACATGGCATGACCAGCAGTGTTATCAACTAACACATCAATGTGAGGTAATGGGAAGTCATCTTTGGGCGAAGACTTATTCAAATTTCAAAAATCAACGCACACACATACACGACCGTCCTTCTTAGCTACCGGGACTATGTTGGCTATCCACTCAGGAAAAAGGACAACTCGAATAAACTTAGCTTGATGCAACTTATCAACTTCCTCTTTTACTTTTAGAGCAACGTCGGGGAGCATCCGTCTAAGCTTTTGTTTCACGGGTTTGTCACCTGGTTGCAACAGAATGCGATGCTCTACTAATGATGGGTCTAATCCTGGCATGTCAATATAATCTGAGGCAAAAACATCCCAGTATTCCCTAAGAACTTCCAAAATTTCTTGTTCCTCAGATGGTTCCAATGTCGCGCTGATTTGCACCACCTTGGGGTGCTCTTCAGTTCCCAAGTTGACCTCCTTGGTCTTTTCTGCAGCAGCTTGAGATTGTTCATCGAAGCGCTTAATCACATAATCAAATTGTTGAGTATCATGCGACTCATCTTCTTCTTCCTCCATGAGTTCATATACACCCATACCATCATCGGACCTTGGGTTTTGTAGAGACAATGAATCTGGATCAGGTAAGGTGGGTACATACTCATAACCAAGCTTAGATATGCTATCTACAATGGTCTCCAGTCTGGATTGCTCAAATGGGGGTAATCTCCATCTTTCTAATGTGGCATGCCTTCTTGGGTTATGCAAAGCGCTTAATCACATCATCAAATTGTTGAGTATCCTGCGACTCATCTTCTTCTTCCTCTACGAGTTCATATACACCCATACCATCATCGGACCTTGGGTTTTGTAGAGACAATGAATCTGGATCAGGTAGGGTGGGTACATACTCATAACCAAGCTTAGATATGCTATCTACAATGGTCTCCAGTCTGGATTGCTCAAATGGGGGTAATCTCCATCTTTCTAATGTGGCATGCCTTCTTGGGTTATGCACGGCTCTTGCACTTCCTAATGGTGAGTTACTTATTTTTGGTTTTCTTGGATTATTTATTTTTTTTGTTTTTTTTGGATAAGATGATTCTATTCTATCACGAAGATTTCCTAAACTATTATGCAAATCTCCTAACCAACAATCTGAATTTCCTAAACTACTATGTACAAGTTCGGGACATTGAGATGTCCCTACTGATGAGCTAATTGCATCCCTAGAGGGAGTGCTTGAGGTTGGTCGGAAGACCACCTCACTGAGTCCCTGGTAGGAGTAGGTCCAAACTTCACTCTATGGGCCCTGAAGTTGTGAAATTGGCGTTTTTTTTTCTTGGCATATTGTCCTCTTGGGAAAACATGTAGCAGTCTGCTACATATATATCGTTCAAGTCTTCCGTCATGTATTCAGAACCTCTATAGTCCTCAGGCTTTATGACTACAAGTTTGGGCCTTGAGCTCTCAATCATCGAATTTTTGTTATGGTCTAGGTCTCCATCAAAGCTCGACTGATCTCTATCCTGACCATCATCTTCTCCTTCTGTATCGCGACGAAACAATTTTCCAAGAGTCTCCAAGAGTTCATCTATGCCACAATTGTCATCATCCGACTCTTCAGAATCACTAAAATCCAAATCAATTTCGGGGCCTAGGTTATCTCGCTCAAGTTGAATAACTCGATCCTGTGGTTCGACTGGTCTGACAAAATGTTCTTGTAATTTCCAGTTGTAGTCACTAGATTTATCCATTCCTGGTTCATATCCTAACCCTTCTGTTCCAATCTTAACCACAGGGTCATATGGTCTAACCGTGCCATCGCTATTTCGACCCAATCCTGTACCTGGCTCATATCCTAATTTCCTCATCAAAGTACACCCATGAGCCTGGTGGGAATCTTCATTTTCTTTTGGGAGGATAGAGGTTGCATCAATCAAGCTTGAGTGTTTAGGTGGTGGCTTTAAGGGACCTACCCATTCTGCGGGGCTAACATTTAAAATAGAAATCAACGGGTTAACTCCATATCCAAAGATCTTTTCCCGATTTTCTTCTCTTGGGATCGCTCTAAATGTGGGGAGCATCGCCTTTATTTCTGATTCAAGCATAGGAGGATCTGCATCAACTTTAATTATCACATCGTTAAAAGGGAATTTGACACATTGATGTCTAGTCGATGCAACAGCCTTCATGTTATCAAGCCATCGTCGCCCGAGAATTAGGTTCAAATTGTCAGGGACATCTACCACATGGTAAGTTTGAGGAATGGCGATCGGTCCTACACGTGTGAGTAAATTGACCTTGCCAGTTGCTGCAGATCGATTTCCATCATATCCAATAATAGTCATTGGTGCTGGGATAAGATCTTTGAGGGTTAAATTCAGTGATTGAAATGTGTGGACTGGACATATGTTTAAAGATGCCCCAGTATCTACCAAAGCTCCATTAACCTTGTACCCTACGAGGACCACTGTTAAACACAGATGTGAAGTCCTTACCTCTAGTGGAATTTTTTCTAACTCTTCTTCAGTGAAAGTGATCTGTGGTGGTTTCCCCGGACTCGCCACACTTGCTATGGTTTGAGCCAACTGTTCTGGAGTTATGTTTTTAGGTACTTCCATTCTTTGGATTACGTCAAGCAATTGTCTTTGGTGTCTCGAGGACGCATTGATTAGTTCAAAGACTGAGATCTTGGCTGGGATTTTCGAAAGGTGTTGAAGAAGATCATATTCTTTCCCAGCTTCAATCGATTTTGGATGTTGCTCTTCCTCCAAAGGGAAATTGTTCAATTCTTGTCGAGGCATAATTGGAGGATTGGTTGGATAAACCCTTCCTGACCTAAGTGGTGCTTCCATTAAATGAGGTAAATGATTTGCTACAGTCTGCCTAACCTCACTAGTTGAAATGTATCGAGACCTAGGTCTATTCTGAATTTGATCAATCTCATTCCATGGGTCCAAGTACTGACCATACTTTTCAGTATCAAGGATCATTTTATCTTCCTCATGGTCGATTAGGCAGAGGGGATGGTATTGTACGCTCCAATTGTTGAGCTCCACGTCTTCCAAATATGACTTTTGCAGCTTCGGAGGAGGATGAGGCATCGTGTTTTAGCAATGGGTCGTCATAAATCTTCATGCCTTGTTGTCTATTTCGGAGCTCTTTTACTGGTTTAATTGCATCCCAATTGATTTTTCCTTCGTCATTCATCTCATAGATAAGATCCCTCAAAATAAAACATTCGTCGAGATTGTGTCCAGGGTATCTATGATAAACACAGAACTTGTTCCGATCCAAATATGTGGGCCACGGTTGTGGTTTCTCTAGGGGTAACGTTATCTCTTTTGTCTCCATCAAATTCCAAAAAACCACATCGATGGGTTGCGGAAGTGGGGGGTAGTGGTCGCGCTTGGGTCCTCTTCGACGCCTCTCGCCATTGTCATTGTTCCTATAGTTCCCATTGTTTCCATTGTTTTCATAATTATGGGGAACTTTACGGTAATCTTGATTAGGGGTATTCCTAACTTGCTGACCTAATGCTTGGCCTGACCTGTTATTCCTATTGCGAGTGGTATCATTTTAGCAAACTAGATTAGCATTTGACTCTGGCCCTGTTGTGTTTGTATTTCTTGTCCCTGTATCTGATTGATCGGGTATTTTTCTATTGCCATGCTTCCTAGGGTCCATGAGTGAAAAAAGGATCCCTTCTTCATAGTTGAGCTTCATCCTTGATATCCTATCATAAAGTGCTTCAAATGTCTTTGGAGCTTCCCCAAGTGAAATGTACGGTCTAAGTGGCATCCGCAAATTGGATATCACCATTCTAATTGCTTCATCATCAGTCAACCTAGCACTGGACCGGGTATATAGCAAATGCCAGCGGTTCACGAATTCCTCGTAGTCTTCATCGAGCTTTTGTTTGGTATTAGCCAAGTCGTGCCAACTGGCCTAATACTAACTTGATGCTTGTATTGGTCCATGAATTTTTGGATTATATCCTCAAAAGTTTTGAACTCATGTGCAGGCACAGAATGGAACCAAACAAGGGCATCACCCTCTAAAGATTCTTGAAAGTAGTCAATCAAGAGGGCATCATTGTCTGCTATAACTCGACATTTATTGCAAAAGGAAACTAGATGTGCATGTGGGTCTGTGTTTCCTTTAAAAGTTGTGAACTTGGGGGCTTCAATAAGGAATGGAGAGCTAGCTCCAGGGTTCCTACAAAATCCTTAAACCCTAGCCGACGTGGCTCGACGGCTCCCTTTGCTACCTTTGTCATCTCCAACCTAATTCCTTCAAGTTGCTCTTTTAATTCTTTGATCCCATTTGGATCGGTTTGAGGAGGGCAAGGTGGGGTTATTTGACAAGGTTGAGCCGGGTGTAATGTAGCTTGAGAATGAATGGGTTCATGAAAAGGACCAGGCAAGATGTAAGGAGAATTTTGTGTAGCATGAGGCTGAACTGGCTGAATCTGAGAGGTGAAAGTAAAGTCATGTTGTTGTGGAGCTGGAATCCTAGAAGGGTTCACTGATCCAAGGAGTGGTGCGCTTACCCTATCTTCTTGGTCAGGCATAGGTCGACCCCTAATGGTTTCACAAATGGGCTCATGGGTCCTATGTCTTGGCGAAGAGTCATAATCTTGCTCACGGTGCGTGCGGCTGATGGACAGGGCTCCTGCTCAGTTCTACCGAGGTCGGTGGACGTGGGAGTCCGTCGGGTCCGACCCTTTCGTAACCGGGGGGGCAAGGGCGTGCATCAACATTTCTTTTTTTGTGTGGGTGTGCCAGGTTTTCTATTTTACTTGGAATTGCAAGTGGTGATCCGGAGATCAACCTTCGCAAGTAAAAAGGAAATTAACTTCTTTCAAGTTTTCCATTGCACATATATTTAAGAAAAGAGACATTTTCTTGGTTTGCCGTGAAAGGCGATTTTTTTGGCATTTATAGCCGATTTTGGTGTTTATAGCCGGTTTCTGGCGTTTACAGCCGATTTTGGCGTTTATAGCCGATTTACAATCCTTCTCAATAATGAAAGACAAGAGTTGTGATTTTTGTCTCTTTTGAAAAAATACAAACTACAATGAAAAGCAAGAAAAGGAGGATCTAACTTCTCAGGAGATTGTGGGGGACCCGTTTAGATTGACGGTCGCAAGCCATATGTGGGCTTCGCCATCATCCATGCAGATGAGAACAGAGGATGCTATTGATTTGCTTGGCTTGGCTATAACTTCAGGTTTTTAGAGAACAAAGACCAAAAGAAGGTACTATGTCCAATAAAAAGCCGAGTAGACGGGCTGAAAAGCCACGTCTAAGCCATTTGAAGGCAGAAGGAGAAGGCAAGGACCTTGGGTGGGGTACCCCCTCAAGGGACTTTTGTCACCTTGTAGCGGTGGTCGGTGTAGAACTTCCGCAGAGTTTTCTCTCTTAGATTTCTGATGCCTTTTTCTGTCTGAGTTTCCGGATTTTCTGCAGTCTGTTGTCTGTGTGTTTGTTGATTCCTTTCTTCTTGGAGAGCTCTCCTATTTATAGGCTTTTAGGTAGCCATTTAGGGGGGTTTATAAGCCTTAATTGTCATAAAGCTGTTAGGACCCATCTTTGTTGCTAATTTGATGGATGCACCGAAATTGTCATAGCCATTTAGAGGGCAATTGGAAATCAAAATTCTTGAGATTCAAAGGTATATGCTTCTAAGTTAGATTTGATTTCCATACTTTTGAAATCTATGTGTGATCAAACTTTTGTTAAATCAGTTTGGCATGATTTCTAAGATCTATTTGAGCTGTTTTAGAAACATCAATCACTTTGTCATTATAGGATTGTTCTACTAAACACTCATATCCAAATCACATGTGTTTTAGTATTTAAATCTTCATACAACTTATAGGAATATCTTTTCAAGTTGTTTAAATTACTTCATGTGATTAGTTCATCCCTTCAATCATTAATTTACGATCTTAAATTTTCAAATGCATCAAGCATTCATTTAAGAGCTTCATTTTAAAACTGATTGAAGTATACTTTCATACACCTTGAACACTCACTGTAAGTGTATGATTGAAAATTGATTTTAATCTTTATATCAACCTAAGTAAGAGGCAAATGTACTAAGCTATAACTGTTTCTCTTCTAAGTGTTCTGACACTTCATTGAGAAAGAAAAAGCACAGTGTATAGGTTGTTGTTGATCCTTGAAAAACAACATTGTATGGTTATTGCTAAGCCTAAGAAAAAGCATAGTGTATAGGTTGTTGTTGATCCTTGAAAAACAACATTGTATGGTTATTGCTGAGCCTAAGAAAAAGCATAGTGTATAGGTTGTTGTTGAGCCTTGAAAAACAACATTGTATGGTTATTGCTTAGCCTTGGAAAGCATATTGTAAAGGTTATTGCTTAGCCTATTGCAAAAACAAAAATAGTGGAAATCCGGTGGGGTGTTGGATCACAAGCCGGTAGTGGATGTAGGCATTGAGGCCGAACCACTATAAACCTTGTGTTATGGTGATAACATTGTGGTGATTGCGTATGTTTAAGCTTTCGCATTTTGTTTGGTTAATCATCACTTGTGACTAGTTATTTGAAAGAAATTAAAATTGGTCATAGTTGGTCACTAATTGTAACTTACCCTATTCACTCCCCCTCTAGGGTAGATTCCGTGTATTTTCAAAAGCTAAATAAAGGGAGGAGTTACAAGATTGAATTCTTTATTTTGTAACTCTTTTTTCTTGGCTTCTGATTGGCCGGAGGAGATTGAGGGCATTTAATCGCCTTTAATCGCCATGATGGGAGGAGTTTCATGGGTTAAATGCCATGAATCTCTTGACTTGTAACTCCCGGATGCTTGCTTCTGATTGGTCCGTCCAAAGAAATGGATTAATGACTGTAATAAAGCTAGTCAATTAATCGCATTAAGTGGTCGCCGAGCATCTGAAGAGTCGCGGGCCGTGCCGTGTCTTTTGGGATTCTTCTGGCAATGATCATCGATGGATCTTCATGTAGATCGACATCTGATGACCATGTAATTTCAGGTATTTGTTGCCAACAGCAGGTCGGTGTCATCTGTCCTGTCGATTTCTCGATCGGTCGGGTAGAAAGCACACTTTTTTTTGGTTCACCAGGTGGCGATCAATATTGTTTTCGATACTCTTGATGATTGACCCGTGTTTTGGACGGATGTCAGAGGATTTGGTGTCTCAAAAGTATGAATTTTGGAAAAAAACCAGAGGCCGGACGCTTCGAATCGTGAAAAAAGGGCAAAAAATGGGGTTTCCGGGGGGCCACCGGGCGATCCCGGGCCCCAGGGTCGCCGGCGACCCGACCCTGGGGGGTTTTCCCCCTTTTTGTCCCGTTTTGTGTCCGTTTTTGCTGTTTTTCGATTCTTTTTTCTTCTATTTTTTTCCTTGACATTTTTGAACATTTATTGGCCTGATTTCCCTGTAGGAAACCTGATGAGAATCCTTGCATTTTATTTTTCAAAGTTTCCAATTTCCTAAGAAAGCCGAAGACTTTGTCGCGCAGAGCTGCCGATTTTCCGTCAGAAGCTGAAACTAGGTCAAACGATGTCGGAATGACCTGAAATTTGGTGTGAAGCCTCTTGAGCAATAAATAAGACCAACATAGGCTTTTTTTTTAGTTTTGAAGCCATTTGGGGTCCTATCACCTGTAGACTCGCTTTTGTCGCGATGAAGATGTCGCGGTTTGATGTGCGGTCAACCGATGTCCGATTGACTTGAAATTTGACAGGGAACCTATTGGAGTCATTTTAAGATGATCCATAGGCTCTGTCTTGGAAACCATGGTCCCAGAGAGCTTTGCCGCCGAGAGGCCTGATTTGGCTTCCGAGCGTCAAACTATGGTCAAATGTTGTCGAAATGACCTGAAATTTGACGTGTAGCCCTTTATAAGCATTTTGAAGCCGTCCATGTGCTCTATCTGATGAGTGATGGCCTCGGTGGTTCTCGCCGCTGAGAGGCTTGATTTAGCTGTTCGAGGGTTGATGTAGGGTCAAACGTTGTCGGTTTGACTCGGAACTTGACGTGGAGCCTTTTGGAAGTATTTTGAGACCATCCATCGGCTCTGATCGAAGATTTGGTGTCTCCGATGCTTTCGCCGCCGGGAGCTCCTTTTCGGCTGCCGGAGAAGCGAAGTTAGGCCAAATGATTTTGAAATGGCCCGAAACTTCTTGTGTACTCCTCTTTTGGCTGTATTGAAGGATCTTGCAGTTTTTGTTTGATTCTGACAAGATTTGATTTTTTGGAAGTAGGATTGCCTATTTATGGCAGGTTGCGACTTCATGTAGCTCTTTCGATCTTGAAGAGGCAAAGTGACATTTTTGGTGTCAACAAATGCCCCCTCGAGGTACAGCGACGAGTTGCTTAACTTTTGTAGTCGATGTGCCTCGAAGAGATTTTTGAAGGAGAGCCTGTGACTGGACCAAGAGTCTTGGAGCAGTCTTTCTTTTTGGTATTTGTAGCCTTTTGAGCTTCCAGGGGAATTTTATGGTAATGAAAGGGATCACATACCATCTCGAGGCAAAGTTTTGAAGATGACATCAGGGATGTGGATTTGGGTTTTGACCTTGTGACCTAATAGGCTGTATGTGGCAGGTTAGGGGGTCAGGTTTGGTTTTGATCGTGTGACCCAACAAGCTGTATGTGGAATGTTAGGGGATCAATTTTTGTTTTGATCTTGTGACCTAACAGGCTATATGTGGCAAGTTAGGGGATCAGGTTTTGGTTTTTGGTTTTGGTCTTGTGACCCAACAAGCTATATGTGGCAAGTTAGGGGACCAGGATTTGGTTTGATTTTTGTGGAATGTCAATTTCAAGATTTTGGCTCAATTTGGTATATGAGGCTGGATGGTTTGATTTTTGGAAGCTCATGGGGCTTGGGATTCTCTTTGTATGGTTGAATCAACTCAAAAGAGGCATGAAACCATTTTTGTATGCTCTTGGTAAGAGGGATTTCTCTTTGACTAAAAGCCCAAAATTTTTTTTTTTTGTGCCTAGGTGGTCAAACCTGGCTCATATGGGCTAACCCATGGGACCTTAAGCTTTTGAAATGGCTTAGATCTCATATGGTGTCATTTTTGTAAAGAATATCCAAAAATATCTCATTTGGATAGAGAATATCTAAGAATATCTTTACTTGCAGAGAATCTCTCATGTTCCCTTTATTTTGGGATAGGATATCTCAAAATATCTTTCTTTTGGGAAAGAATCCTTCATTGATCCTATCTATTGGGAAAAAATCTCTCATTGATTTCTTTTTGGGAGAAAATCCTTCAAGATATCTTTCTTTTGGGAAAGAATCTTTCTAATCTCTTTCTTTTGGTAAGGTTACTAATTAGTAACACTTATCTCTTTCTTCTTTCCTTCTTTGGTTTGCTCTCTTTCTATAAAAGCAAGGAGGAGGTTGGATCTCTTGCTCTTATTACTTTCTTTTGCAATAATCTCAAGAGGGCTTCAAGACCAAGAGTTCTTCTTCTTCAAGATCTTCAAGACTTTTCTTCTTCTTCTCCATCAATGGCTTCAAGTAAGTTCCCTTTTTCAAGAAAACTCCATTGTAGGAAAAATAAAAAGTTCTTCTTTCTTTTTTTTGTTTCTTTCTTTTTCTTTTTCTCCACGTTTTTTTCTTTTTTCTTTTTACACGTGTTTGCTTCCCCTTTTTTTTTACACGTTTTTTTTTTTTTTTTTTGCTTTCTTCTTTTCTCTCTTTTTTTTCCTTTTTTTTTTTTTGCATGTGTTTTTTTTTTTTTGTGGGCCGTACGGACATATCCGTACGGATCTGGCCATACGTCCACGTGGCCTGTGGGCCATCCCCCTTTTTTTTTTTTTTTCTTTCCCTCTTTTTTTTTTGAGAAAGTTTCTTTTCTTTTTTCTCTTTTTTTTTTTTGTTTTCTTTCCCCTCTTTTTTTTTGAGAAAGTTTCTTTTCTTTTTTTTCTCTTTTTTTTTTGTTTTCTTTCCCCTCTTTTTTTTTAAAGAAAGTTTCTTTTCTTTTTTTTTTTGTTTTCTTTTGCTCATCATGATAATGCCCCTTTTTTTTTGGCAAACCTAGATGTTCATACATGCATTTAATTGTAAATTAAATTTGTAGCATGATGTGATAGCATACCTGAAAGTTTTCGTAAATTTGGGAATTTGGAGCTCGCAGCGATGTTGAGCCCTTCCTGATTTTGCGGAGACTTTGAGGTTTCGAAAGTTTGGAGTATCGGAGCTCGCAGCGATGTTGAGCCCATCTTCAAGCTTTCTATTTCTTTTGGGATAGTTCCTTTTCTTCGGAATTGCCCCGTCATCATGTCAAGATTTCGCTAGATTTTTTTAGCGAGATTCTGTCATTTTGATGTTTGATCTTTTTCTTTTCCATCCTTTTCAGGTGGTTCCTCCAGAACGAACAAGGGTAAAGAGCCTGCTACAAGCGTACCTCGTCGATCTTCTAGATCTTCTAATCCGGCCGTTCAGCAGGCCTTTGAGAAGGTCCAGTATGTTGAGAGAAATCTGGAAGAATGTGACTCCCTCAACAGAGATGAGATGAGGCAGCGACTGATCGCTCTCAAGGGAGAGGAATTCTATAAGATCATGGTAAGCAGTCGTCCATGGGTGATGGAAGATCAGAGCGTTTTGCCCAAGCCTGCCTTCTTCTTTGGTGATGCAGTCCCTGATGACATGACATACCAGAGGAGGTGTTTTCAGTTTTCTTTCACAGCAGATGGTGAGAAGAAGACTGTTGTTACCCGGTCGACGTTTGATCGCACCGTCTCGATTCTAAGCCTTGCTCTAAGAGGGAAGATCCTCCAAGCTGGGTGAGAAGGACAAATGTAATCAAGACCGGGGTTTTTGTTGGCGGTTCTCCTGGATATACGGAGAGGTCGCCTGTTGACATGGACCTGTTGATGCCATCCAGCGGCTACCAGGGCTCTGATTATCCGTCGGTCGATTTGAGACCGGTGGGCCTTGGTATTTTCAGCGGTGACGGCAGCAATTGGATCAAGCCTTTTCGACTTCGTGGCCGTTTCAATGCTGACTCCGAGTGGAAGTCGTGGACTGATCGCGTCCTGCTGATTGGTAGCGCCGTTTTGAAGGAAGCCGGGATTTTTGATGCGGTCCGCGCCTTTAAGGAGACCGTGATCTTTTCTGACGAGGCCTTCATGGCTATGCTGGAATCATTCCTCCCACAAACCAATACCTTCGTTGTGACGAATGGTGAGATTGGTTTTTCTTTGAAGGAGCTGAGCGTCATTACTGGATTGCCCATCCTCGGCAAACTCTATGAGGAGTTTATGCCGATTGACAGCGTCCTCGAGGGGCAGTCTGAGGAGTTCAAGCTTCTGTACTTTCAGCTCGTCGTCTTCTATGATTTTCTAAAGGAGAAGGAGGGTTTGAAAGTTAGATCCAGCAGTTGGAAGAGTTCTAGCTCTTCATTCCCTAACTTTTTTTATAGCAGGGAGTCTTCTGATAGCGTGGCCCAAGAAGCCGGAGCTCAGGATCCAAGTTCAAAGAAGATCTTGGCCATGCAAGAAGAGTTGAGAGATTTCTGCGCCAGTACAAACGCAATATGTCCTGACATTGCACTGCGGAGAGATCTCGCTATTTACCTCACTTATTGGCTTGGTGAGGCTATTTTTGCTGGAGGAGATGGAACGCACATCAGGCCGCATTGTATTTTTCCGGCTTGTCCGATGGCGTTTGGAGAGCAGCTTGCTTTGGTGCCAGCTCTTTACTCCTACCTGTGTACCGAACTGCAGGCTACTGCTTTTTTGGTTCGGCTTGGGGTTCCCATGAATAGGGTATTTTCAGCCCACATCTTTTATTCGTGGTATGTATACCACCGTCCTGGCTTCCACCGGCTGGGTGCTGCACAGGATGATGATCCTCTGATGATTCGACTGGCTAAGGGCAAAGCCGTGTCCGAATCACTTTTGTTTGCCCGCATGAGGATCCGACGGTTCAGGGACATCGAGATGGGGCAGTCTTCAGTGAAGCTTTCTCCGGAGTTGCGGAAGAAGGCTTTTGATTTTGGTGCCTCCCGAGACTCTACCAGGGTGGGGTGACTAATGCAGAGAGAGAGTGGCTTTTCAGCATACGTGTCGGCACGATGGTGTACCGTAGACATCTTTTCGTCGACATCCAGCCGTATGTACCCTCTCGCATTACTTTGCAGCTGGGCTTTTCTCAAGGCGTTGTTGGAGTGCCTTCAAGCATGGTGAAGCGCTTTGGAGGCTTACAGGACGGGAGAAATGCATGGGCTTTCTATAGTGCTGAAGACACTACAGCCATGATTTCTTATCCTGCGTTGCTGACTTCCCGGACTGCCGGCTTTGCGAAGTGGTTCGCGGAGAGCTTTTCGGCATATCGGGGGCTTTCTAAGAAGGAGCTTGATGTGAAGCTGGCATCTGGAAAGGGCCTTGGAAAGTCGGATGGCGTCCGGCGAGAGGAAGTTTGGGCCTTCCTTTCTGGAGAGAAGCACAAGATAGGCTTTCTCGGTGACCAGGGCGTCATTGGTTCTGAAGCTGTTCGAGAAATACCTGATGAGGCTTTAGAGCAGCTAGAACAGGAGGAAGCCAAACTTAGCGCTTGGATGCAAGCGGCACGGAGGCAAGCTTCCGTGGAGTCTACTGGCAAGAGTAGACCATCCAGTGAGGAGTCAAGTGGGAAACCTGACTCTGACAGCGGGGCAGGTTCCTCTAAGAAGCGAGCCCGCAGGAGTAAGAGGAGGAGGAGTTATCATCGCAGCAAGGGGCAGCATGAGGACTCTCCTGACTTGGAAGTTCCTCTTTCTATCAATAAGGATGTGCCAGTGGATGCTGACGAGCCTCTAGAGAAGAGAAGCCGAGAAGAAGAGACCGTCGGTGAAGGTATGATTCTTCCTTTTTCTCTTTCCATTTGTTTTCATGGGATTTTTCCATGTTCTGATTTGCATCTTGTTTCTGCTTTTCTTTTCTTTTTTAGCAGAGGAAGACTTGGTGATGCCTGAGGTTCCAATCGATGAGGTGGTGACGGATCCTGTCGAGGCACCTGAAGAAGAACCGAGGGACTCTGGAGTGAATCCAGAATCTCCAATTGGTACGACTTCTTTTTTTTTGCTTTCTTTCTTTTTTTTTTGTTTGTGATTTGGTTTGCTAACACATTTCTTGCCAGCTGACTTGCCACAGGATTCTGATGACTTTGAACCCTCGATGGACGCAAATGTTGATGATGCTTCCAATGAGTTCATGGAGGAGGAAAGTGTTCCGCCAGTCGTCGAAGAAGGTATTTTGTAGTTATAACCCTGATAATGATTTTCAAACAGGATCATATTCATACCTTTTTGTGTTTCTTTGGCAGGTTTTGAAGTGACAGAGGAGGGTCCATCGCTTCCTTCAGAACCAGAGCAAGGGATGCCAGAGGTTGATCCAGAGGTAGAGACTCCTGGGACCATTTCTGACAATGTTGAGGAGATACCTCGTGCTGAGATTCCTTCCCGAGCAGGAGCAGCTTCAACTGGAAAGAGTTCTTTTGTTACTCTTCCAACAGATGATGATATGAACGGCCGACCAACGGAGTTGGGCGAATCTTCAACTGGGCCATCTCTTCTTTTTGCGAAGAAGGTGGTGGTGCGAGTTCTGAGCTCTTGGATTGAGACTCTGCTTTCTGGGCACTTAGATGCCGGATTTGGGATGATCCAGCATGTGCGTGAGATTCTCGGTGATGCTGAAGAGGCTGGTCTAGATGTCACAAGTGCCAGGGCGATCGTTGATAGGATCATTGAGCTGGGTGACAGGTGGTTTGAGACCATTGGTTTTCCTGATGATCAGTTCTTCAAGGAGATGTTCTTGGACCCTGGGAATAAGGCTCAGTCTAACCTGGATGAGGCTACAAAAAGCAGGAAGCAGGTAGTCCGAGAGAAGAACTTAGAAGAGCTAAACATCATTGGGCTGACACATGACCTGAACATCCTTGATAGGGAGGTCGTTGAGGCCAGGAGACGTCTTGAGCATCTGCAGGCACAAGTCGCTGCCAAGTGGACTGCAATAACAGAGGCTCGTGAAAGGGAGACTGCTCTGATTCACCGGGTTGCAGATGCCGATCGGGTTCTTAAAAGGAAGTCTGATGAGAACAAGCAATGGCGAATTGCTCGAGATAAGCTTCCTGGTGCGAAAGAAGGGGTACAGCCCACTCCAGCATCTCATGGCAAATTCCTGAAGAAGCGTGCCTTGGAATCCTTGACGGCTGAGGCTAAAAGTTTGCTTGAGGAGCTGAACTCTTGGCTGGAGACCATTTTTGATTGAGCTCCTGTATTTTTTTTTAACAGAAACCATCCTTCTCTCTTTTTTGGTACCACTTGTATTTTTTTTGTACTTATTTTTTTTGTAGTGCTTGTGAACACTTTCCTTTTTTTTGGTACCACTTGTATTTTTTTTTTGTACTTATTTTTTTTGTAGTGCTTGTGAACACTTTCCTTTTTTTTGGTACCACATGTATTCTTTTTGATACTCTCTTTTTTTTGTTATCCCTACGCTTACTTGAATCTTTTTGTGATAAAAGTAATTGCTAAATGGGATGCTCTTCTTTTTTTTTCTGTTATCCCTACGCTCACTTGAATCTTTTTGTGATAAAAGTAATTGCTAAATGGGATTTGATCAAAAGGTTGTCATTTTGTGAAAATCTTTTGTCAAATGATTGTTTTGGCATGGAAGCCAGATTTTTGCTTGTGGCATGGAAGCCAATTTTGGCATGAGAGCCAGCTTTTTTTTTGTGTGGCATTGATAGCCGAGTTTTTTTTGTGGCATCTATAGCCAGTTTTGGTGGCATTGATAGCCGGTTTGTTTTGTGGCATCTATAGCCGGTTTTTGGTGGCATTGATAGCCTGTTTTGTTTTGGTGGCATTGATAGCCGCTTTTTTTGAAATCCAAGTTTTTGTTTGTGGCATTGATAGCCGGTTTTGTTTTGGTGGCATTGATAGCCGGTTTGTGGCATTTATAGCCTGTTTTGTTTTGGTGGCATTGATAGCCGGTTTAGTTTTCAAAAATGCAAGTATCGACTAAAAGTCGCCTCCCTGCTGAATGTTCTTGCAAGTATCGATGGAATGTCGCATCCTTGCTCATTCGGTTGCGAGTATCGATGAAATGTCGCTTCCTCGCGGATTTGGGTGCAAGTATCGATGGAATGCCGCATCCTTGCTTTTCAAAAATTTTGGTTTTGCGGGTACTGACTTGATGTCGTTTCCCCACGATTTTTTAAAATTTGTGGTTTTCTCGAACCTTTGAGTTATGGATATCAACTGAAATGTTGCGTCTCCATGGTTTTTTAGGTTTTTTCGAACCTTTGAAATTTGGGTTGTGGATATCAACTGAAATGTTGCGTCTCCACAATTTTGGATTTTGCAAGTATCGACGAAATGTCGCTTCCCTGCAATTTTGGAAGTGTCGAACGTGGTTCGTATGCTTCCAATTTGTGCGAGTATCGACTAAGCGTCGCTTCCCCATGGTTTTTTTTTTTTTTTGAAAAACCATTTTTTTTTTAAAGACACAAGGGTCATAAGTTTTGACCTAAAACCATTTTGGCGGTAAAAGGCAGGGTGGACTAAGGTAGAAATCCCTGAATCCGGATTTTGTTTCAAACCATGAATTTTGGGTTCAAGGGTTGAAGATTTTGGTCAAGTTAGGGAAAGGTTCCTAAACTTGGTTTTTTTCTTTTTGAACAATGAAACGATGAAAGTAAGCATTGTTTAAATTTCTAGAAATTTCAAGATTTGACATGAAAATTCTAAAAAAGGGTGGGTTTAGTGAGCGTGTACCTGGAAACCGGTTTTGGCCATACAGGCATTGCTCTTACCCAGTTGGGTAAGTCTTCAAGGGTAGTACCGCTTTAAGAACTTGCCGTTGATGGGCAGCATACATCTGTCACCTTCCATGTTTAGGAGTGCGTATGCGCCATTAGAGAAAACCTTGTCGATGACGTAGGGTCCCTCCCATTTTGGCTCAAATTTGCCTTTGGACTTGTGAGCGAAGACCATTGGTCTTTTTACCGCAAGAACCAAGTCACTCTTTTTGTAGGCGCTTTGCCCGACCTTTTTATCGAAAGATCCTGCCATGCTTGCTTGGTAAAGTTTAATGCTTTGTTGAGCTTCGAGCCATCTCTCATCGAGATTGTCCAGCTCATGGAGTCGCAATTTGACATTGCTTTCTTGAGTCATGTCATTTTGCAAGGATACCCTCAAGGAAGGAATTTGTACTTCCAAGGGCACGACAGCTTCGCATCCATAGACTAAGGAGAATGGTGTGCTATGGGTTGGTCCTCGAACGGTGGTTCGATAGGCCCACAAAGCTTCAGACATTTTGTCGCTCCAGTCTCTTTTATGACTAGAGACCATTTTTTTGAGGATTTTGCAGAGTGTCTTGTTGAAAGCTTCTGCTAACCCGTTTGCTGCCGGATTGTATGGAGTCGAAGGACAGCTTTGGATTTTGTATTTGTCGCAGAACCTGTAGAATCGATGATCCCGGAACTGTGGTCCGTTATCATGGACGAATCTTTTGGGTATGCCGAAACGACAAATGATGTTGGTGTGCAGGAACTGAAGGACTGATGAGGTCTTCATTTCGTTAAACGCAAATGAAAGTCCTGGGGATCCTAACCCTAGAGGGGGGGGTGAATAGGGTGAGCTACACTTAATGACTAATTATGACCAATTTTAATTTCTTTACAAGTAACTAGTCACATGTGATGATTAACATACAAAATGCGGAAGCTTAAACAAAACAATCACCATAAAACAATCACCACTACACAAAGATTTATAGTGGTTCGGCCTCAATGCCTACATCCACTACCGGCTTGTGTATCCAACACCCCATCGGATTTCCACTATTATGCTTTTCAAAAGGCTAAGCAATAACCTCTACAATATGCTTTCCAAGGATAAGCAATAACCTTACAATGTTGTTTTTCTAGGCTAAACAACAACCTTTACACAATGCTTTTATATGGCTAAGCAATAACCTTACAAGCAAATGATTTCTCTCAAAGAAAGTGTCTTGACAAAACACTCTAAGAGATTACAATTTAAGCTTAAATAAAATTGCCTCTAAATAGGCGAATATGAAAATGAAAAGCTAACTCACACAACACTCTAAGTAATGCAAAGATGAATGCTCATGAAGTGTGTGTGTGTAGAACTTCAATCAAGATAAAATTAATTTCAATGAATTTTATGCTTAAAGCATTTCAAAGTTTAAAGTACATAAAAGATATGATTGAAGTCAAATGCAAATCACTTGAACAAATACAAACTTGTGAATGATATGAAAATCTAAATATCACAAGTTGTATGAAAATGATTAAGACTAATCAAGTGGTGCATGTGCAATGTTGTTTTCAAAAACTAATTTAACTAAGGTTTAAATGTATGAAAACAACAAAGAAGATTCAAACAAGAAATAGAAACATGCTAAAGAGGAAATCAAAGATTTTCATAAAACATGATTTGTAAAGTTTTAAAACAAAACTTTTTTTGAATCTAAGTGAAAAATCCTATGACTTAATATCAAAGATTAAAGGAAGTAGAGGATTCAACACATCATAGTTAATATGCTTAAAATCATTTACCAATAATTTAGACAAAGCATAAAAACATATGATTAATAAAAGGCAAAGCTTACTTGGTGGTTTAACTTCATTAATCCAAGCTTTAGCTTTCCTTAATGACCCATTAGCCTTCTTTAGCTCTTCCCCTTTCTTTGGCCTCAAAGCTCTTCAAGAATGGCTTAAAAATCATCAACTTTGGCCAAAGGAATGAGCTTGCTTTTATAGAAAAAAGCTGCCAACGGATACCTGTCGGTCGACCGACAGGTAGGTGTCGGTCGACCGGCACCTCAACGGTCATTAGGCAACGGTCATGTTTTCGAAAGTTTTCTGACCGTTATACATCTATCGGTTGACCCTCATTTGTCGGTTGACCGACATGGAACCGACGGCTGAACCGACAGCACAAAAATGTTGAAAATGTAGCTGTCTGTTTTTGGAACCGATGGAGCCTCTTGGTTGGCTTCGGTTCCACTGTCGGTTGACCGACTGCTTAACGTCGGTTGACCGACAGCCTTAGACAAAAATCCCAACTTTACATATTTCAAAGTATTTTCTTGTGGGGATTTTTGGGCCATTAAACCAAGCTTGGAAACATGATTTTAAATCATCTAAGTGCTTTTAAAATCATGAAACATTAAAAGCCAAATATAATATGAAACTTTAAACACGGGCTAGCTTGGTTTATAAATTCTTTTCAAAAACAAATGCATCCAAGATTTAAATCCAAAACATGCACAACCTATAAGATATTTAAAAACAATGCATGTGTACATCAAGATTTCAAGATATTTAACTCAAAGCTTGTGTGAAAATTCATGAGATGCTAAAATGATAATGTATCCATCAAATTGCAATACACAAAATCCCTAACAATCTCCCCCTTTGCAATTTGATGGCAAACCTTTAATATGTTGGCAAACCTTACTCAACACTGAATTTCCACACATAGTCTTCAGCTCTTCCTTGGCTGGACAATCTTTGAAATCTCTTTGGATGCTTCTTCATTCAGCTTGGGCTCTAGCTTCATTCTTCTTTCTCCTTGATGCTTGGAGCTTGATCAATCTTCAAGCTTCCTCTTCATCTTCCTTTCTTTAGACCAAGCATTTTATTTAGCTCCCAAGCTCTTTCTTCTATCATCTTCTCCCCCTATGACCATGCATTTTCTCCAATGCATTCTCTCGCTTTGGGTAGAAGATCATACAATGTCTCTCCCCCTTTGACATTGAATTGCACATCTCTCCCTTTAGCAACTTGAGCACTCTCTTCCCCTTATTCTCTCAAATTGCTCCCCCTTAATTATCTCCCCCTTTGACATTAAATTGCAAAGGTATCAATTGAGGAGACTTACACACATGAAACAAGGAAAATATCTTTCAGTAGCACCTGTTATCATAAGTATTGAAAATGAAATACATAACAGGTTATCATGCATGGGTAGTAAGCTTATAAGGGTACAGAGCCAATATAAGGGTGAATTTGATCAACTCTAATGCTTCCTTAGAAGGTTTACTCCCCCTCAATCCATACTCTTCTTTTGTCAAACTTTTGACAAGGATTTAACTAATAGGTACAAGAAGAAGATGGTTTAATCAATTGAGGGTTAACTTCAAGAGAAGAATTAGATACCAATTGATAATGATAATTGACTATAAAGTTCAAATTGATCAAATTACCAATATAAATATATACCAATTGACGGATAAGCTATTGGATAATTAAAGAGCAAGGTCAAAACGATATACTAAGCATAGCATCAAACAATTTAACTATGAAAATCATAAGCTATGTAAAGTTCTGAGTTCATTTCATACAATCATTATATATAACTATCATGCACAAGATGAATGAAATGAAGTTCAATCATGAAGCCAAACCTCACCATTAACCAACCAAAATTATGAAAACATAAACATGGTGGTCAAGAGTTTTACTTATATGAGCATGAGAGGTGGCAATCATGAAGATTATGATGTTAATGGAATGTGACATGGAACAAAAGACATATAACTATCTAGTTCAATCCAATGTACACAAGGTCTATCACAAACTCAAGATATGATATCAATTGGAAATGATACTAAATGAAAATGATACCAATTGATTACCAATTGAATATGAAACATGATTAAGAGCAAGCATGTGACAAACACAAAATTCCAACAAGCATCATAAAATGATATTCATCACTTAGAATAATATAACTAATGAGCATAGTGATGAATAAGAGAAATTGCATAAAAGATATAACTTAGTAGAACATGCAATTTCCAAAGTGTCAAGATCATAAGAATTCAAAATCTAAGAAATCCATCAAAGATATAACTATGAGATACAAGGAATGGATTTCAAGGAGGTTCATATGATCAAGCATACTACTATGAAGTTGAAACATGTATAAAGAATGATATCAATAAGAAAAATACACATGAATCAACATCATAACCATCCAAGTCAAATTAAAACTAGAAAGCAAGAGGATGGAATTGAGAGTTCTAGTATGGTTTTTACAAATGTAAATAAGATAACAACCATACAAGAAACTATTAGACATTTGCATATAAAAAGAATGAAACTAAAAGATGCAAATTGCCTATAACAAAATTCATTTCCATTTTAGTTAAAATAACTAAATGCATGAGGAAATGAAAACAAGGAACATGCTTTGATGTTTATAACTAAAAATATTTTAAAGCATTTCCATTCAAACAATCTTCAAATCATTTCAATAAACGAAATCCAACAATGAGCATAAAGAGGATGATTTTGAAGATAACACTTTTTCAACTTGCATTTTAAAAAGATATAACTTATTTGAAACACATACAAGTTGGTTTTTCAAAACAATAATTTTCCATATGAAAATATAACTTAGAAATCTATGGAAAAACTAAATTGTTTCAAATCATTTGTTCTTTCAAAACAAATCTTAATATTACATTCAAACAAATGATTTTGCAACATCAATCAATCATGAATACTCTAGCTATGAAAGCTTTTGAAAACATGATCAATTGAACAAAAGTAGAAATGCAATACAAGTGATATAACTTATATGAGAGCTAAGAGCAAATCTAATCTGATGAAAATATAATCAATTAATTTTGAAAACCATGATATATAACTAGAGAAGTACATGAAGACAAAATCAATTGATTACTAATAAACATTGCATTCTTAAAAAATGTAACTAAGAAAGAACAAAATGCAAATGCAATTATGACCAACAAAAGGATTTACCAATAAAGGATAGGTTGGTCAATGAGGTTCAAGGCCTTAAGGTTTGACTATGTAAATAACTTTTGGAATCCACCTAAGGTCTTGGGAGGTTTGGTCTTTGAGGTCTAGGTTAAAAGTCTCACCAACTATTGGAGATTTGACTTGATAAATTTTCAATTTAGACTTATCACCCATGATGTTTAGATTTAACTAAATTTGGCTTAGGTTGGTGATTAGTCTTTTGAGGTTGGTGACTTTTCTTCATAGGGGATTGGTTCACTTTTCTTTTCTTCTTATTTCCTCCCTTTATTTGACTTTTGAATTTTAGATTTAACTTAGCAACCTTATTCAAAAGTTCTTTCATTTGTTGAGTAATGGAAGGAAGATTGAGAAGCTTTTTGTTAATAGATTCTTTTAGAGTTGGTTTAACTTGTTTAACCTTTTTAGAATCTATTTTAGGAGACTCCTTTTTAATAGGTTTTACTTGTTTATTCTTCTTGGAGTCTTCCTTGGCTTTTAGTGTCTTAACCATCATAGAATTTGATTTTACTTTCTTTGGTTCAAAGATGGGTTTAGACACATGGCTTCTTCTTGATTTGCACTCAAACCTAAAATGTCCTTCAATGCCACAATAATTACATTTAGTTTTGGGCAAGGAAGTGTGAGTGCTAGAGAATGAGGACTCACCTTTCACAAATGTGTTGGTGAATTTAGGGTCATGTGAAATATTCCTATCAAATCCAAGACCCGTCCTATCTCTTTTAGATTTACCCAATTTCAATAACTTTTCAAATCTTTCTTCACTTTGGGTAAATTTGCACTCATACTTTTGTTTGTAGGTTTCAAGTTGAGTGACTTGTTCTTTAAGGGTTGAATTTTCATTTTTAACTTTTGTTAGTTCTTGTTCAATTCCCTTAAATTTATTTAGCTCTTCATGGGCAAGTTTTAGTTCAAATTTAATTTCATTAATAACATTGGATCCAAGTTCTAGAGTGTTTATCTTAATTTGAGCATTAGATAAATTTCCCTTAGAGATATTCAACTTGGATTCTAGGTTGTTAATGTTTTCATCTTGCCTTTTTAATTGATCTCTTAGTTTTGAATTTTCCTTATTAAGATTATCACAATCTATCTTTGATTCTCTTATGTCATCTTTAATATTAGATAGATTATGTAAAGAAATCATGAACTTAGATTCTATACAATTTATTAATTCATCTTTTTCTTTAAGTTCATTTTTAGAAGAGACTAATTCTTGGTTTAGCCTTTTAGATTCTTCTTTTAATCTTTTATTCTTCTTAGAAAGCTCTAAGGACCATGTGTACAATTCCTCATAAGCATCATTTTCATCATATTCTTCTTCTTTTAAATTAAATATAGATTCATTAATTTTAACGTTAGAATCTCCAATAGATGGAAGAAGAAGGGGTCTAGAGGAATCTACACAAGAATCTACAAGTTCTATCATAGTGGAATCCATTCTAATGATTTTCATAGAAAAACACTACTAGGGTCTAACTCAAGGATCTAGATAGAGAGGATCAACTCCGGGTGTTTAAGCCCTAAATAGAGTAACCTTGCTTTGATACCAATTGAAAGTCCTGGGGATCCTAACCCTAGAGGGGGGGTGAATAGGGTGAGCTACACTTAATAACTAATTATGACCAATTTTAATTTCTTTAAAGTAACTAGTCACATGTGATGATTAACATACAAAATGCGGAAGCTTAAACAAAACAATCACCACAAAACAATCACCACTACACAAAGATTTATAGTGGTTCGGCCTCAATGCCTACATCCACTACCGGCTTGTGTATCCAACACCCCACCGGATTTCCACTATTATGCTTTTCAAAAGGCTAAGCAATAACCTCTACAATATGCTTTCCAAGGATAAGCAATAACCTTACAATGTTGTTTTTCTAGGCTAAACAACAACCTTTACACAATGCTTTTATATGGCTAAGCAATAACCTTACAAGCAAATGATTTCTCTCAAAGAAAGTGTCTTGACAAAACACTCTAAGAGATTACAATTTAAGCTTAAATAAAATTGCCTCTAAATAGGCGAATATGAAAATGAAAAGCTAACTCACACAACACTCTAAGTAATGCAAAGATGAATGCTCATGAAGTGTGTGTGTGTGTAGAACTTCAATCAAGATAAAATTAAGTCCAATGAATTTTATGCTTAAAGCATTTCAAAGTTTAAAGCACATAAAAGATATGATTGAAGTCAAATGCAAATCACTTGAACAAATACAAACTTGTGAATGATATGAAAATCTAAATATCACAAGTTGTATGAAAATGATTAAGACTAATCAAGTGATGCATGTGCAATGTTGTTTTCAAAAACTAATTTAACTAAGGTTTAAATGTATGAAAATAACAAAGAAGATTCAAACAAGAAATAGAAACATGCTAAAGAGGAAATCAAAGATTTTCATAAAACATGATTTGTAAAGTTTTAAAACAAAACTTTGTTTGAATCTAAGTGAAAAATCCTATGACTTAATATCAAAGATTAAAGGAAGTAGAGGATTCAACACATCATAGTTAATATGCTTAAAATCATTTACCAATAATTTAGACAAAGCATAAAAACATATGATTAATATAAGGCAAAGCTTACTTGGTGGTTTAACTTCATTAATCCAAGCTTTAGCTTTCCTTAATGACCCATTAGCCTTCTTTAGCTCTTCCCCTTTCTTTGGCCTCAAAGCTCTTCAAGAATGGCTTAAAAATCATCAACTTTGGCCAAAGGAATGAGCTTGCTTTTATAGAAAAAAGCTGCCAACGGATACCTGTCGGTCGACCGACAGGTAGGTGTCGGTCGACCGGCACCTCAACGGTCACTAGGCAACGGTCATGTTTTCGAAAGTTTTCTGACCGTTATACATCTATCGATTGACCCTCATTTGTCGGTTGACCGACATGGAACCGACGGCTGAATCGACAGCACAAAAATGGTCAAGAAGTCGCTGTCTGTTTTTGGAACCGATGAAGCCTTTCGACCTTTATTGGTAAATCCTTTTGTTGGTCATAATTGCATTTGCATTTTGTTCTTTCTTAGTTACATTTTTTAAGAATGCAATGTTTATTAGTAATCAATTGATTTTGTCCATACCCCAGGCTTTGCTCGAAGGGGGAGAAATAGGGCCTATGATGTCCTTTGCTCGAAGGGGGAGAAATAGGGCCTATGATGTCCATACCCCAGGCTTCGAAAGGCCATGAGATCGCTGTAGGATGCAGCCATTCTGGAGGCATGTGAATGTAATCTCCATGAACTTGGCATTGTTGGCAGCGTTTAGCAAATTGCATTGCGTCAGCTACCATGGTAGGCCAGTAATATCCTAACCTTTTTATCTGATCATAGAACTTAGGTCCAGCCTGATGAGCTCCGCAAAGACCAGCATGAACTTCTTTGAGTGTTTCTTCAGCCTCTTGTTGTGACAAGCAGCGTAGAAGTACTCCGTTGAAGGATTTCCTGTAAAGGATTTTTGAAGGAATATCCAAATGAAAGCTTGGGGTTCGCCTTTGGGTGCTTACCCGTTCTTTTGGATCTTCAGGTAGGATTCCGAACATAATGTAATCAATGAATGGATCCCTCCAGTCACCGATTGAAGTTTGAAGGATTGAAATCCGACTTCCGACCACTTGGTGGCATTCAGCCACTGCTTGGTGTGTGTTAAGAGGAGGAAGGATTCTTCTTTCGCATACTGTGATTTGCATGTTTTCCACTTCCTGGATTGCCATGTATGTGGCAAGTCTGGCTAGGGCATCTGCACGTATGTTTTCACCTCTACGAATGTAGGTGATGTGACAGATGTCAAACTTCTGCAGAAGTGATTGTGCCTTGTTGTAGCAAGGCAGTAAATCTGGCTTCTTGACTTCAAATTTCTGATTCATCTGGTTGACGATCAGTTGAGAGTCTCCAAAGACTTCCAGCATGGTGATGCCGGATTCGATGGCGAGTTCCAATCCTAAGATCAGAGCTTGATATTCAGCTGCATTGTTTGTGCATGGTTCCAGTAGCGAGAAAGCGTGTGGAATCATGTATTTGTCGAGGCTAACAAAGAGGATGCCAACTCCCGAGATCAGCTGTCTTTTTTCATTCGTCCTGGTTGCACCGTCAAAGTACATGTCCCAGGAGGCACTTTGTGAGAAAGTCTCCACATTGTAGACTGGTTCGTCTGGGAGATCATCTCTGAGCGGAGAATCTTTAGGCAATGGATGCTCTGCGAGGAAGTCCGCTAGAGCTTGCCCTTTGATTGCTTTTTGTGGTACATACCTAATATCAAATTGTGACCATTTTGCCAGTCGAGCATTGAGAGAACCTGCCTTTGTGACAAGGACCTTCAAGAGGTTGACCCTCGAGACCAGGTATACTGTGTTGGAAAGCAAGTAGTGACGCAGCTTTTGTACGGCGAACATCACTGCAAGACATTCTTTCTCGACTGGAGAGTAGCGATGCTCTGCACCTACTAGCATGCGGCTGAGGTAATATAGAGCAGCTTCTTTTCTTTGATCATTTTCTTGTGCAAGCAGAGCTCCCAAAGAGTGATCAAGGGCTCTTGTGTACAAGATGAATGGTTTTCCAGTGGTAGGAGCAGCTAACACTGGAGGTTTTGTCAGGTATGACTTGATGTCTTGGAAAGCAGCGTCACAGTCAGCATCCCAAACAAAGTTTACACCTTTTTTCATCAATCGGGAGAATGGACGGCATTTCCCCGAAAGATTGGAGATGAACCGTCTGATGTAGGCCAATCTCCCTTGAAGCCCTTTGAGTTCTCTCAAGGTTCTTGGAGAGGGCATTTCTAGAATGGCTTTGACTTTTATGGGGTCAAGCTCTATTCCAGCTTTCGGAAATAAGAATCCGAGGAACTTACCCGACGAGACGCCGAAGAAGCATTTCAAAGGATTCATTCGCAGTTTGTGTTTGCGAAGCCGGTGGAAGACTTCTCGAAGGTTTTCGAGATGATCTTCTTTTCTTTTGCTTTTGACGGCGAGGTCATCAATGTAACATTCAACCATCTTGTGCTGCATATCTTGGAATATTTTCATCATAGCCCTCTGATATGTGGCACCAGCATTTTTCAGACCAAATGGCATGACAGTGTAGCAATACACGCCAAATGGGGTCCGAAAAGATGTATGTTTTTCATCTTCAGGATGCATCTTTATCTGATTGTAGCCAGAGAAACCATCCATGAATGTCATTCGCTCGAATCCACAGGTATTATCGATCATTACCTCTGGTATGGGGAGCGGAAATTCATCTTTAGGGCAGCGCCGTTCAGGTCTCTATAGTCAATACAGACCCTGATCTGCCCATTTTTCTTTGTCACGGGGACGATGTTGGCCAACCATTCAGGATGTTGTTCCTCACGGATGAAGCCGACGCTTTTAAGTTTTTGAACTTCTTGTTCAATTTTATCCATCACATCTGGACGGAATCTTCTTTGGCCTTGCTTGACAGGCTTGATGTCTTCTTGAAGATTGAGTTTGTGAACCGCTATTTTGGGGTCTAAGCCTGGCATTTCAGCATAAGACCATGCAAAGCAATCAACGAACTCACGAAGAAAGGCGATATACTCGGGTAACTCATCATCCTTTATATTCTTGCTTATGAATACAGGACGTGGGTTATCTGGTGTTCCCAAGTCTATCTTTTGAACAGGATCTTCTGTTGGAAGGTTCGAAGGTGGTTCCTCCACAATATTTTCGGAGGCTTCCAGCTCAACGAAACCTTCTGGGTTTTCAAAGGCATTTCTAGACCAAGGTTTTGTTCCTTTCCACGGGTCTTCTTGATCGGTAATTTTCCTAAGGCTTGCTATGAGATGATCCCAATCGCCTGTTGAAACCGGGTCGAAGTAGGCTACTTTTTTTTGGAGATGAGGGTTCTTCTAGGTCAGAAGACCACACGTCTGTTCCATCGGACAACTCCTCTTCATTTTCGGAGAAATCGTGTCAATTGGATGAGCTTCCTGGATCTTTGTCAGGTGACTCATTAAAGAGATATCCAGGGAGATCGATGTCTTCACGGACTTGAGATGTTGAGGCTTGGTCAGTATATTGACTTTTAAGCTTTTGTGTCAACTGTCTCAAAGGAGTGTCAGGATCATACCCTAACCCGTGTGAAGACTTTTCTACATAGCCATAGAGTCTCCAATCTTCCAGCTGGCTTTTGGTCAAGACGGGCCCCAATAGCGTGAGAATACCGCGTCCTTCTCCCAAACCGACTGGGTTTTGAGCGTCATAGCCCATTTTCTTCATAATAGCTTGTGCCACAGAACTATATAAGAATAGTTGAGGCATACCTTCATTTTGGAAAGGTTCAAGCATGGAGTTTGATGAAGGAGCATCCGATCTATGGAAGAAGATCGGCTTTTCCTTTGCTGAAGTTGCTGGAACAACGAAGGAAGCTGACGTAGGATCTTCTATGTCAGAAGTTATCTCCGTTGGAGTGAGAGCAGGCTGAACTTGCTGAGTGTCAGCTTGGCTTAACGATGTGTCGTCTTTCGGCTCTGAATCCTGAAAGTCCGGGGATCCTAACCCTAGAGGGGGGGGTGAATAGGGTTATCTGCACTTAATGACTAATTCTGATCAATTTTAATTTCTTTAGAATAAACTAGTCACATGTGATGATTATGACAATAGATGCGGAAGAGAAACAAATCAATCACCACAACCCAATCACCATAACACAAGGATTTATAGTGGTTCGGCCTCAATGCCTGCATCCACTACCGGCTTGTGTATCCAACACCCCACCGGATTTCCACTATTATGCTTTTCAAAAGGCTAAGCAATAACCTCTACAATATGCTTTCCAAGGATAAGCAATAACCTTACAATGATGTTTTTCTAGGCTTAACAACAACCCTTACACTATGCTTTTATATGGCTAAGCAATAACCTTACAAGCAAAGACTTCTCTCAAAGAAAGTGTCTTGACAGAACACTCTAAGAGATTACAATTAAGCTCAAATAAAATTGCCTCTAAATAGGCGAATATGAAAATGAAAAGCTAACTCACACAACACTATAAGTAATGCACAGATGAATGCTCATGAAGTGTGTGTGTGTAGAACTTCAATCAAGATAAAATTAAGTCCAATGAATTTTATGCTTAAAGCATTTCAAAGTTTAAAGTACATAAAAAGAATTATGATTGAAGTCAAATGCAAATCACTTGAACAACTACAAACTTGTGAATGATATAAAAATCTAAGGATCACAGGTTGTATGAAAATGATTAAGTCTAATCAAGTGATGCATGTGCAATGTTGTTTTCAAAAACTAATTTAACTAAGGTTTAAATGTATGAAAACAACAAAGAAGATTCAAACAAGTTAATGTATCATGCTATAAAGAAATCAAAGATTTTTGCTAAGCATAAAAACAGAACTTGGTTTGAAATCAAGAGTGAGGAATCCAATAACTAAAATCAAAGATTAAGAGAAGAATGGATTCAACACATCATAGTTAATATGCTTAAAAACATTTACCAATAGTTTAGACAAAGCATAAAACATATGAGCAAGGAAATTAAAGCTTACTAGAGTTTAAATTCTTGAGATCAAGCTTTAGCTTTTCCTTTGGACCACACAAGCTTCCTTAGTTCATTCCCTTTGCTTAGGCATCAAAAACACCAACAATGGCCTCTATTCTCATCATCTTTTCTCTTGGAATGAACTTGCTTTTTATAGAAAAAGTGGTCCAACGGATGCCTGTCGGTCAACCGATAACTAGCCGTCGGTTGACCAATGGCTCAACGGTCATATGCAACGGTCATATTTTTTAAAGTTCACCTGACCCTTTTGCATTCGTCGGTTGACCGTCCTTCATCGGTTGACCGATGCGGAACCGACAGCCGAGCCGATAGCACACTGATCATGGAAAAAGGTGCCGTCTGTTTTTGGAACCGATGAGTCTCGGTCTGAGATTTTATGCACTATCGGTGGACCGATGTGAACCGATAGGCTGACCGATGGGAACCGATGGAGTTATCGGTTCACCTTGGTTCACTTGTGGGTTGACCGATGGGGACCGATGACTTAACCGACAGACTGGTCAGGTCAATTTTCTGAATATCTGAAGTTTTGAGAAATGAACTTTTTGAAATGATTTAAAAACTCATATTTGAAGGGTGTCCTTTTGCATTGTTTTCATCAAGAAAAACATGATTAAAATCAAGGTTCAAATCAACCAAAAAAAAGTTTTAAATCAAAACATGAGTAGGTTGAGTTAAAAGATGATTTTCAAGAAGAAATATGTGGAATGAAAATGAACCTAATGATATGACTATTATGCAAATGCAAGACATCAAATTGCAAATACTTAGGGTCTAACAATCTCCCCCTTTGCAATTTGATGGCAAATAACACTCAACCACTCATTAAAACTATCAACTCATCACCATTTGTCCAATCCACTTCTTCTTACTTCAGCTCCCCCAATGTTCTTGCTCTCCCCCATTGTTCATTATCTGCTCCTTCTTTTCTCCCCCAATGTCCTTGCTCTCCCCCATTGTTCATTATCTGCTCCTTCTTTTCTCCCCCAATGTCCTTGCTTCAATTCCTCTTTATCTTCTTTAGTCTTCATCTCCCACTTAGTCTTTATGTTTCTTCTTCTTCTCCCCCATTGACATCAAATTGCGAAATAGTCTGCAAACAATACTCATGCAAACATATACCTTTCTCATAGCATAATTTTGATATCTTCAATGTGAAGAAACAACAAAAAGAATATTTATGTAGATGGCACATGGATCAAAAGATGTCATTCAATATATAAAGATTTTTAAAAGTCTTACACTTTAACAAATGACATAGACATAAACATAACCATCCATTAACTGAAAATAGAAGTTTAAATAACAAAGTCTAAACTGATTATCCAGCCTTTTTCCCAATACAAAAGCACACCACCAATAATACACCAATTGAATCACAAAATGTGGTGACAGGGAAAGTTAGTTCCTAATCAGAATCTGGAGATGGAGGTGATGGAGATGGTGATCCAGCAACGTCATCACTTCTGCAGCTTTTTGAGATCTTGGAGAGGTATTTGAACATTTTGTTGATTGTCTTGGATTGCTTCTTCTGTTTCCTCTTTAAGTAAGCTATATCTCTCTCCACATTTGCTTGCCAGTCAGAGGATGTGCCAGGGGAAGAAGGACCAGCAGTATGCCTTGAAGATGATGCACGAGCAGGAGGAGCTGGAGATCTTGGTATCTCCTGTCTCAAGGGAGGCTCTTGTGCCAGGGGAGGATCTTCTGCTATGGGGATTTGAGGATTTGGGATGAGATTCATTTGATTCAGATTGGTTACTGAGAATGGAGCTTTGAAAATGGAGCTTTCTCCAGTAGGTATAGGAATACGAAACTGAAGAGCAATCTGAGTCATCAAGTACCCATACGGAATGGCATTCTTTTGTGCCAATGAGTTTCGAAACTTGATAATTGTATGGCAAATGAGAGAGGGTAGACAGATGGGAGTGCCAGTTACTACCTTAGACAGGATACTAACCATGAAAGCTGTAAGCTCAGTCCTATTTCCACCTCTAGGATACACATTGTAAGTGAAAAGATTGTGAATAATCCTATTGATTGGAGTTAGGGAACTAATGGTTAGATGATGTTTCTTTTGATCCCATTGACAGTTGAAGCCACATATGTCAATGGTGGCTTTGATCCTCTCATCCTCCGAAGGTGTATCAGTCACATATGTTACTCCCGTAGGAGTACAAGGAATCCCCATTATCAGTCCTATTCTTTGGGGTGTGAATACTTCATCTCTATCCATAAAGGAAATGGTAAATGAACAAGCATTGATAGAGTCATTTGTGCTTGTGATAGATGCATACAAGAATTTGACTATAGAAGGGTATGCAATATCACCCCAAAGAAGTATCCTATCCCAACCCACTTGATCAAGCACATTGCTTAAGTCGAAACCCATGGAAGTAATCTTTTCCACGATAGTCCTTCTTTCTACTACAACATTCCTCCTTTGAAGACTTTGTAAGATATTTGAGTCAAGTCTCAAATTGGTTGAAGGAGGAGGGGGTGATGGAGATGAGCTTTCATTCCCACTATCTTCTATAGGTCTGCTAGAAGAGGCTGTGGCCTTTCCCATCTTTATAGGGCGCCTAGGAGTAGCCTTCTTGGTTCTAGGAGGCATTTTCACAGATACTTGGTGTGCACAGTGGGGATATGATAGAAAGATTTGAAATTTTAGAGAATGATTGTGGACTAAGATTTAGGAAGATTGAATTCAATGTTACCTGAATCAACCTTGGAAGGGGAACAAGAACAGATGATCAAATCTGAATAAGACACATGTGGTTGGGTTTCTCAAAATGGAGCACAACAGCTTGGAGAGACCGACCACGTTTTTGAGAGCTTGGGAGGCTTGGCTGGAGCTCAGTAGTTCTCTTACGATTTTGGAGAAGCTTGAACAGAGCGTCTTCACGTTTTGGAGAGGGAATCAGTCACGCACAGCAGCCAAGAAGATGAACAGTGCAGGCTTCTGACATTGAAATTAGATTCGGAGGATGCCCAATCGATGCTTGCTAATGATCAATGTTTGAAAATGAATGAGGATCTCACTCTTGGAGAAGGAGAACCAGCAGACACAGCAACCTAGGGCTTTGGAGACAAAGCAGGAAGAAACAGAACAGAAAGAGGAGAGATTCTACGCGCTGGTTTTTTATTCGAGGCACTGCTTCATCGGTCCACCGATGAATTAAGTATCGGTCGACCGATAGATGTAGAAAAGTGGACTAATCCACTGAATTAGCCTTCTTAGCTAATGATCATTGCTAAGAGTGTTTTATGATTGATTTAACTTATGAAGAACAATTTTTAGATCTTCAAGATTTTAGATTTAAATTGATCAATCACATGCATTTTAATATCAAGTACCTTTTGGGTTCAAAAATGCGTTTTCAAAAATTAATTTACAAACAATCTGAAATTCTAAACATATAGAGAATACCCAGAAAGATTGGACCATATAGACTTAGGACCAACTAGACATGTAACTTAAGAGAGTGAGTTGGTCCAATCTAATTACTAGGCCTTAGTATTTTTCTAATAGCCTAACCTTAGGTATCCATCTAAGGTTTTGAGCCTTTGAGCCTATGGTTGAGATTTCACCAACTATAGGAGATAAATATAGGTTTCTTTTAGACTTGACATCATATCTTTGAGGTTTGACAACTTTATACTTAGATTGATGATTAGTCTTTGGTAGTTGGTGTTCAACTTTCTTTTTATTCTTCTCATTTCTTTTAGCTTTTCCTCCCTCTTTTTGTCTTTTGAATTTTAATTTTAATCTTTCAACCTTTTTCAAAAGTTCTTTCATTTCCAAGGTTAATGGAGGGAAGGTGTGAGGTTTCTTATTGATAGATTTGTTTTGACCAATCTTTACTTGTTTAGTCTTTTTAAAATCTATCTCTGAAGACTCTTGTTGAAATGGTTTGACTTGTTTGAACTTTCTAGAATCTTCCTTTGACTTAGATGCCTTAACCATCATAGAATTAGATTTTCCATTTTTAGGTTCATAGATGGATTTGGACAAATGACTTTTTCTTAATTTGCACTCAAATTTGAAATGCCCTTCATTACCACAATAATGACATTTTGTTTTGGGCAATGGGGATTGAGTGCATGAGAATGAGGACTCACCTCTCACAAATATGTTGGTGAAATTTGGGTCATGTGTAATATACTTATTGAATCCAAGACCCGTCCTATCTCTTTGTGATTTACCCAATCTAAATAATTTTTCAAATTTCTCTTCTCCTCGGGTAAATTTGCACTCATACTTTTGTTTGTGAGTTTCAAGTTGAGTGACTTGATTTTTAAGAATTGAATTTTCAAGTTTAACTTTTGTAAGTTCAATTCCAATTCCATTAAACTTGTTTACCTTTTCATAAGCAAGTTTTAATTCAAGTTTGAGTTTATTGACATTAGATCCAAGTTGTAAAGTTTTTATATTACTTTGAGTATTGGATAAATTTTCTTTGGTGGTTATTAACTTGGATTCAAGGTTGACAATATCTTCAACTTGATTTTTTATATGATCACTTAGAGTTGAATTTTCTTTGGTAAGTCCTTCACAACTTATCTTAGATACATTTAATTCATCTTGAAGATTTAACAAATTATCTTTAGAAATTTTTAATTTGAATTCTAAATGGATAATGTTCTCATCTTGTCTTTTTAATGTATTTCTTAGATTTATATTTTCTTTATTTAACTCATTATGACTAAATTTTATTTCATTTAGTTCATCTTGAGCATTTGATAGGTTGTGCAAAGTGATCATGAACTTAGAGTCTAGGCATTGAATTACTTCTTCTTTCTCTCTAAGTTCATCTTTTGAAGTTTCAATTTCCTTGTTTAATCTTTTAGATTCTTCTTTTAAACTTTTGTTGTTCTTATCCAGCTTTAGGAACAATGTATATAGTTCATTATACGCATGTTGAAGGTCATCTTCATATTCATTTTCTTCTTCTTTTAACTCATCTTGGGATTCATTAATTTCAATGTTTGTATCTCCAATAGATGGAAGAGATGGTGGTCTAGAAGAATCTACAAGGGAACTTACAACATTTAACATAGTGGATTCCATTTTTATGATTTTCATGAAAGCACAACACTAGGGTTTTAACTCTAGGTTTTTACACCTAATCAAGAGTTCCAAACACTTGATCCTAAATATAGAGCAACCTTGCTCTGATACCAATTGAAAGTCCGGGGATCCTAACCCTAGAGGGGGGGGTGAATAGGGTTATCTGCACTTAATGACTAATTCTGATCAATTTTAATTTCTTTAGAATAAACTAGTCACATGTGATGATTATGACAATAGATGCGGAAGAGAAACAAATCAATCACCACAACCCAATCACCATAACACAAGGATTTATAGTGGTTCGGCCTCAATGCCTGCATCCACTACCGGCTTGTGTATCCAACACCCCACCGGATTTCCACTATTATGCTTTTCAAAAGGCTAAGCAATAACCTCTACAATATGCTTTCCAAGGATAAGCAATAACCTTACAATGATGTTTTTCTAGGCTTAACAACAACCCTTACACTATGCTTTTATATGGCTAAGCAATAACCTTACAAGCAAAGACTTCTCTCAAAGAAAGTGTCTTGACAGAACACTCTAAGAGATTACAATTAAGCTCAAATAAAATTGCCTCTAAATAGGCGAATATGAAAATGAAAAGCTAACTCACACAACACTATAAGTAATGCACAGATGAATGCTCATGAAGTGTGTGTGTGTAGAACTTCAATCAAGATAAAATTAAGTCCAATGAATTTTATGCTTAAAGCATTTCAAAGTTTAAAGTACATAAAAAGAATTATGATTGAAGTCAAATGCAAATCACTTGAACAACTACAAACTTGTGAATGATATAAAAATCTAAGGATCACAGGTTGTATGAAAATGATTAATTCTAATCAAGTGATGCATGTGCAATGTTGTTTTCAAAAACTAATTTAACTAAGGTTTAAATGTATGAAAACAACAAAGAAGATTCAAACAAGTTAATGTATCATGCTATAAAGAAATCAAAGATTTTTGCTAAGCATAAAAACAGAACTTGGTTTGAAATCAAGAGTGAGGAATCCAATAACTAAAATCAAAGATTAAGAGAAGAATGGATTCAACACATCATAGTTAATATGCTTAAAAACATTTACCAATAGTTTAGACAAAGCATAAAACATATGAGCAAGGAAATTAAAGCTTACTAGAGTTTAAATTATTGAGATCAAGCTTTAGCTTTTCCTTTGGACCACACAAGCTTCCTTAGTTCATTCCCTTTGCTTAGGCATCAAAAACACCAACAATGGCCTCTATTCTCATCATCGTTTCTCTTGGAATGAACTTGCTTTTTATAGAAAAAGTGGTCCAACGGATGCCTGTCGGTCAACCGATAACTAGCCGTCGGTTGACCGATGGCTCAACGGTCATATGCAACGGTCATATTTTTTAAAGTTCACCTGACCCTTTTGCATTCGTCGGTTGACCGTGAAAGTCCGGGGGATCCTAACCCTAGAGGGGGGGTGAATAGGGTGAGCTACTAATAGTGACTAACTATGACCAATTTTAAATTCTTTAACATTAACTAGTCACATGTGATGATTAAACAAACAATATGCGGAAGCTTAAATAAACAATCACCACATTGCAATCACCACAACACAAGATTTATAGTGGTTCGGCCTCAATGCCTACATCCACTACCGGCTTGTGTTCCTCACACCCCACCGGATTTCCACTATTATGCTTTTCAAAAGGCTAAGCAATAACCTCTATAACTATGCTTTCCAAGGATAAGCAATAACCTTACAATGTTGTTTTTCTAGGCTAAACAACAACCTTTACACAATGCTTTTAAATGGCTAAGCAATAACCTTACAAGTAAATATTTCTCTCAAAGAAAGTGTCTTCCAAAGAACACTCTAAGAGATTACAATTAAAGCACAATTACAATGCCTCTTTAATAGGCTAATTTGAAAGTGAAAACTAAACTCACACAACACACTAATGAGTGCAAAGATGTATGCTAATGAGGTGTGTGTGTGACAACTTCAATCAAGTTTAAAAAGTAAAGTCCAATGAATATATGCTCAAAGCAATTCAAAGATTAAAGCACATAGAAAGAATTGATTGAAGTTTAAATGCAAATCACATGAACAAATACTAACTTGTTGATGATTTAAAAAATAAAGGCTCACAAGTTGTATGAAATTAATTTGGCTTAAACATGTGATGCATTTGTAGTGTTGTTTTCAAAAACAAGATTTAACAAAGGTTTTTTTTTTGAAAAGATTGAAAACAACAATGATGATTCAAACAAGTTAAATTAACATGTTATAAAGAAATCAAAGTTTTAAACATAACATGTTTAACAAAGTTTAAAACTAAACTAAGATTGAATCAAAGAAAAGAATTCATTACAACTTAATATCAAAGATTGAATGGAAGTAATGAATTCATTTCGTCATAGTTATCATGCTAAAAACATTTACCAAAGATTTAAAACCAAGCATGAAACATATGATTAAATTAAGCAAAGCTTACTTGGAGATTTAACTTCATGGTCCAAGCTTTAGCCTCCTTAATGACCTTCTTAATCCCCTTGGTTCATCCCCTTTATCTTCTCTTCAAACACCTCCAAGAAGGCTCCAAGTTTCCTCAAAAGTTCCAACCTTTTTCAAAGGGAATGAAGCCTTTTTATACACAGAAAACAGAGTTTCTGCGTGTCCCCGGTCGACCCCATGACAGGCCCGGTCGACCCCATCCAAACGGTCAGAAAAATGACCGTTGGAGAGCCAAACGGCTCTTTGCCCAGTCGACCCGCAGTGTACGCGGTCGACCGGGATGTGTACCCGGTCGACCGGGTACACTGGGCCCTGGGCCACTTTTCCCATTTTGCATACGTTTGCAATTTTCAAAGATTTTTGATGTGGGACTTGTTGGGGCCATTAAATCAAGCTTGAAACATGATTTAAATCAATCTAAGTATTTTTTAAAATCATGAATCATAAAAAGCCACAAATCATTTGAAACTTTAAAACTTAGGCTAAGCTTGAATTTTGAAATTCCTTTTACAAAATCAATTGCATCCAAAATTAAAACCAATTCATGCATAAAATAAGATTTCAATGTTTTCTAAAATAATGCAAGTGTGAGAAATCAAATGATGATTAAAATGATATGCATCCATCAAATTGCAATACACAAAATTCCTAACAATCTCCCCCTTTGCAATTTGATGGCAAACCTTAACTTAACACTAAACCTCACACTAAGTCTTCAGCTCCTTGGCTTGACACTGCTTGAAATCTTCGGATGCTCCTTCACTTAGCTTGGGCTTTAGCTCTTTTGATCTTCATTCTTCTTGTCCTTAGCTCCAAGCTTTCTTTCTTTTATCTTCTCTCCCCCTTAGACCAAGCACTCTCTCTCCTTGGTCTTTCTCTCCCTTTGCCATTGAATGCTCTCTCCCCCTTTGATCTTTCTCCCTTTTTGGGTAGCTAGAGCATTTTCTCCCCCTTAATCCTTTCTCCCCCTTTGCCATTAAATTGCAAAGGTAGCAATTGAAGAAAGGTACCTACACACATGAAACAAGGAAAATACCTTTAGTAGCACCTGTTAACAAATGAAATCGAAAATGAAATACTTAACAGGCTATTATGCATGTGAGTAAGTTATAAGGGAATAGCAATGGTGAATTTGATCATCTCTAATGCTTCCTTAGAAGGTTTACTCCCCCTCAATCCATAATCTTCTTTTGTCATACTTTTGACAAGAATATAACTATTAGATGCAAGAAGAAGATGGTTTAACCAATTGAGGGATAACTTCAAGGGAAGGATTAGATACCAATTGATAATGATTAACTATAAGGCTCAATGATCAAATTACCAAATTGGAGAGAAACCAATTGACCTATAAGCTTAAGGAAAGTTGAAGAGCAAGGTCAAAAGGTTAATCTATCATGGATACCAATTGAAATAAGAACCATATCAATTGAGATTTAAGAGTATGACTTATTAGCTCAATCACTCTAAAATGGACTTAAGGAATGTAACTAGAAGGATTAATCCAAGTTAGAGCTATCCATGATGATAAGGGGTTTACTAAACATAGCATCAAATAATATAACTATGAAAATCATATGCTATGTAAATTTTGAAATCATTTCACTCAATCATAAAATATGACTATCAAGTGTAAGATGAGTGAAATGAAAATCAAACCATGATGCCTACCTCAATCATTAACCAACCAAGATTATTAACACATAAACATGGTGGTCACGAGATTTAACCAAATAAGCAAGAGAGGTGGCAAACATGACCATTTATGAAGCTAATGGAATGTGACATGGAACAAAGACATATTACTATCAAGTTTAATCCAATGTGCACAAGGTTTATCACAAATATATAACATCAATTGGAAGTTATACTAATTGAAAATGATATCATTTGATTACCAATTGAATATGGAACATGTTTGAGAGCAAGCATGTGACAAACACAAGATTCCATCAAGCAACATGAATGAATATTCATCACTTTAATGATATAACTATTGAGCATAGTGATGAACATGAGAAATTGCATTTTGAAAATATATGACTTATAAGAATATGCAATTTCCAAAGTGTCAACCATATGAATACAACATCTAAGAAATCCATCATTCAAGAGATATAACTATGTAATTCAAGAAATGAATTTCAAAGAGGTTCATATGATCAAACACTACTATGAGGTTGAAACATGTATAAGTATGACAAATACACATGAATCAAACATCATAACCATCCATTTCACAAAAATGACTAGAAAGCATAAAGGATGGATTTGGGTTCTAGTATGGTTACAAAAAATAATAATTAAAGAACACAACCATACATGGAACAAATAAAACATTTGCATAAAGAATGTAACTAAAAGAGCAAACATGCAAATAGTCTATCACAACATTCATTTCCATTAAAGGATGACATAAGCAAAAGCATAAGGAAATGAAAACATGGAACATGCTTTGATGAATACAACAAAAAGTTTTAAAGCATTTCCATTCATGCAATCTTCAAATCATAAACAAAATCTAACAATGGGCATAATGTATATGAAAATAAAGAAAGCACCTTATCAAACATCAAATTGTATTCTAAGCAATATCACTACCAAGAATCATATAATTTGATTTAAAAACCATTCAACTTGCATTTTAAAAGATATAACTTAATTGGAAAACATACAAGTTGATCTTTTCAAAGTAATTTTCCATGTGAAAGTATAACTTAAAAATTCATGGAAAAATTAAATTGATTTAAGTCATTTGTTTTTCAAAATAATCTAACTAAGACATACAAACAAATGATATTGCAACATCAATCGATTATGAAAGATCTAGCTATGAAAGCTTTGAACCCATAATCAATTGAACATGTAGAAATGCAAACAAGATGTGACTATAAAAAGCAAATCTAACATGTGAGAAATACAATCAAATGATTTTGAAAACCATGATATGTGACTTAGGGAAGTACATGAAGACAAAATCAAATGATCATAAAGAAACAAATGCATTTTAAAAAATGTAACTAAGAAAGAACATAAAATGCAAATGCAATCATGACCAACAAAAAGATTTAACTATTAAGGTTGGGTTGGTCAATGAGGTCCAAGGCCCTAAGGTTTGTCTATTTGTCTAACTTTGGGAATCCACCTAAGGTCTTGGGATGGATGAACTTTGAGGTCTAACTTAAACTTCTCACCAACTCTAGGAGATTTAACTTGATAAATTATTAACTTAGACTTATCACCATGAGATATAGATTTAACTAAGTTTAGCTTAGATTGGTGATTAGTCTTTTGGTGAGTTTGCTTCTTTGGGGTTTGAACCATTTTTCTTTTCTTCTTATCTCCTCCCTTTAATTGACTTTTGAATTTCAAATTTATCTTTGCAACTTTCTTCAAAAGTTCTTTCATTTGTTGAGTTAAGGGAGGTAGGTTGAGAACCTTTTTATTTATAGATTCTTTTAAACTTGATTTAACTTGTTTAATCTTTTTAGAATCTATTTTAGGAGACTCCTTCTTAATTGATTTTACTTGTTTAAGCTTCATGGAGTTCTCCTTGGTTTTTGGTGTCTTATCCATCATAGAATTTGATTTACCTTTCTTTGGTTCAAATATGGATTTAGACACATTGCTTCTTCTTTGTTTGCACTCAAACCTAAAATGTCCTTCAATGCCACAATAATTACATTTAGACATGGGCAAAGAAGTGTGAGTGCTAGAGAATGAGGACTCACCTTTCACAAAAGTGTTGGTGAATTTAGGGTCATATGAGGTATTCCTATCAAATCCAAGACCCGTCCTATCTCCTTTTGATTTACCCAGTTTAAATAACTTTTCCAATCTTTCTTCACTTTGGGTAAATTTGCACTCATACTTTTGTTTGTATGTTTCAAGTTGAGTGACTTTGGTTTTAAGGGTAGAATTTTCAAGTTTAACTTTTGTTAGTTCTTGTTCAATTCCCTTAAATTTGTTTAGCTCTTCATGGGCAAGTTTTAATTCAAATTTAAGTTCATTAACAACATTAGATCCAAGTTCTAGAGTTTTTAAATTACTTTGAGCATTAGACAAGTTTTCATTGGAAATAGTCAACTTGGATTTTAAATGGACAATGTTTTCATCTTGTCTTTTTAAAGTATCTCTTAGATTTAAACTTTCATTTTTAAGCTCATTACAATTTACCTTAATCTCATTTAGTTCATTTTGAGCATTAGATAAATTTTCTTTAGAGATAGTTAACTTGGATTCAAGATTGTTAATGTCTTTATCTTGCCTTTGATCTCTTAATTTAGAATTTTCCTTATTAAGATTGTCATAACCTATCTTTAAATCTTTTAATTCATCTTGAGCATTATATAGGTTATGCAAAGAGATCATGAACTTAGATTCTGCATAATTTATTAATTCATCTTTTTCTTTAAGTTCATTTTTAGAAGAGACTAATTCTTGGTTTAGCCTTTTAGATTCTTCTTTTAATCTTTTATTCTTCTTAGAAAGCTCTAAGGACCATGTGTACAATTCCTCATAAGCTTCATTTTCATCATATTCTTCTTCTTTTGATTTAGATTTAGATTCATTAATTTTAATGTTAGAATCTCCAATAGATGGAAGAAGGAGGGGTCTAGAGGAATCTACATAAGAATCTACAAAGTCTAAACTAGTGGAATCCATTCTAATGATTTTCATAGAAAAACAACACTAGGGTTTTGATCTAGATAGAGAGGATCAACTCCGGGTGTTTAAGACCTAAATGGAGTAACCTTGCTCTGATACCAATTGAAAGTCCGGGGGATCCTAACCCTAGAGGGGGGGGTGAATAGGGTGAGCTACTAATAGTGACTAACTATGACCAATTTTAAATTCTTTAACATTAACTAGTCACATGTGATGATTAAACAAACAATATGCGGAAGCTTAAATAAACAATCACCACATTGCAATCACCACAACACAAGATTTATAGTGGTTCGGCCTCAATGCCTACATCCACTACCGGCTTGTGTTCCTCACACCCCACCGGATTTCCACTATTATGCTTTTCAAAAGGCTAAGCAATAACCTCTATAACTATGCTTTCCAAGGATAAGCAATAACCTTACAATGTTGTTTTTCTAGGCTAAACAACAACCTTTACACAATGCTTTTAAATGGCTAAGCAATAACCTTACAAGTAAATATTTCTCTCAAAGAAAGTGTCTTCCAAAGAACACTCTAAGAGATTACAATTAAAGCACAATTACAATGCCTCTTTAATAGGCTAATTTGAAAGTGAAAACTAAACTCACACAATACACTAATGAGTGCAAAGATGTATGCTAATGAGGTGTGTGTGTGACAACTTCAATCAAGTTTAAAAAGTAAAGTCCAATGAATATATGCTCAAAGCAATTCAAAGATTAAAGCACATAGAAAGAATTGATTGAAGTTTAAATGCAAATCACATGAACAAATACTAACTTGTTGATGATTTAAAAAATAAAGGCTCACAAGTTGTATGAAATTAATTTGGCTTAAACATGTGATGCATTTGTAGTGTTGTTTTCAAAAACAAGATTTAACAAAGGTTTTTTTTTTTTGAAAAGATTGAAAACAACAATGATGATTCAAACAAGTTAAATTAACATGTTATAAAGAAATCAAAGTTTTAAACATAACATGTTTAACAAAGTTTAAAACTAAACTAAGTTTGAATCAAAGAAAAGAATTCATTACAACTTAATATCAAAGATTGAATGGAAGTAATGAATTCATTTCGTCATAGTTATCATGCTAAAAACATTTACCAAAGATTTAAAACCAAGCATGAAACATATGATTAAATTAAGCAAAGCTTACTTGGAGATTTAACTTCATGGTCCAAGCTTTAGCCTCCTTAATGACCTTCTTAATCCCCTTGGTTCATCCCCTTTATCTTCTCTTCAAACACCTCCAAGAAGGCTCCAAGTTTCCTCAAAAGTTCCAACCTTTTTCAAAGGGAATGAAGCCTTTTTATACACAGAAAACAGAGTTTCTGCGTGTCCCCGGTCGACCCCATGACAGGCCCGGTCGACCCCATCCAAACGGTCAGAAAAATGACCGTTGGAGAGCCAAACGGCTCTCTGCCCAGTCGACCCGCAGTGTACGCGGTCGACCGGGATGTGTACCCGGTCGACCGGGTACACTGGGCCCTGGGCCACTTTTCCCATTTTGCATACGTTTGCAATTTTCAAAGATTTTTGATGTGGGACTTGTTGGGGCCATTAAATCAAGCTTGAAACATGATTTAAATCAATCTAAGTATTTTTTAAAATCATGAATCATAAAAGGCCACAAATCATTTGAAACTTTAAAACTTAGGCTAAGCTTGAATTTTGAAATTCCTTTTACAAAATCAATTGCATCCAAAATTAAAACCAATTCATGCATAAAATAAGATTTCAATGTTTTCTAAAATAATGCAAGTGTGAGAAATCAAATGATGATTAAAATGATATGCATCCATCAAATTGCAATACACAAAATTCCTAACAGACCGTCCTTCATCGGTTGACCGATACGGAACCGACAGCCGAGCCGATAGCACACTGATCATGGAAAAAGGTGCCGTCTGTTTTTGGAACCGATGAGTCTCGGTCTGAGATTTTATGCACTATCGGTGGACCGATGTGAACCGATAGGCTGACCGATGGGAACCGATGGAGTTATCGGTTCACCTTGGTTCACTTGTGGGTTGACCGATGGGGACCGATGACTTGACCGACAGACTGGTCAGGTCAATTTTCTGAATATCTGAAGTTTTGAGAAATGAACTTTTTGAAATGATTTAAAAACTCAGATTTGAAGGGTGTCCTTTTGCATTGTTTTCATCAAGAAAAACATGATTAAAATCAAGGTTCAAATCAACCAAAAAAAAGTTTTAAATCAAAACATGAGTAGGTTGAGTTAAAAGATGATTTTCAAGGAGAAATATGTGGAATGAAAATGAACCTAATGATATGACTATTATGCAACTGCAAGACATCAAATTGCAAATACTTAGGGTCTAACAAATCCGAGTCCGTGTCTTACATGATAGACACGAAAGAGACAACAAATTTGCCCCCAGGCTTTTGCTTTGCTTTCTTCACTTTAGTTGTGATGACCAAAGGCTTTGAAGGTTTGAGGGAGATGATGAAGGGAGTTTGAATGCTCTCTTCAGATTTACCGGATGGTTTGTTTTCTTCCGGTGATTGTTGAGGAGCTTTGCCTTTATCTTTCTGGAGATTTTCGGCAAAGGATGCGGTGTGCTTCTCCTCTTCTTCTTTTTCACCTTCATACATCTGTGAGTCTGCGAAGTGGACTTCTTTACCTTTGAAGGGTTTTCTGTCCGCAAAGACTCGATGTATCATGCCGTCGTCGCCAACAAAATTGATGCATTGATGTAGAGTTGAAGGGACAACACCATTCTCGTGGATCCAAGAGCGTCCGAGAAGGATGTTGTAACATGAAGGGGTTTTTATTGCATACACTGTGACCTCAGAGATAAGATCACCGATCTGCAACTTGAACCTGATTTTGCCGATAGGCCTTTGAGTACTCCAATCGTATCCAAAGATAGATACAGATGTGTGGCTCAGCTTGCTGGGTGGGATGCCCAACTCTTCAAGAGCCGATGTGGAGATAAGGTTGAGTGCAAAACCTGGGTCGATCTGAACTCTGTGCATAGGCATTTCCTTGATATGCCCCATGAAGTATAGGGGTCGGTTATGCCTGGTTTCTCCAAGTAGGAGGTCGTCCTTTGTGAAGGCGATGGTTGCACTGGCTGCTTTTTTAACCGAGAGGCATTCAATGCATGATCCCTCAGTTTTCTTCTTTTCTCCCTTTGAGGAGGCTTCTGAGTTTTTGACCCGGTAATCCATTTCAATTTGGAGGACTTGTGGGGCATATTTGTCGACATCCTCATTCAGCTTTTGTAATTCCGAGATGAGATTATCACGAGTGTGCGGAGACATTCGCAACAAATCTAGGATGTGCAGACGTGCAGGTATGTGCTTGAAGTGTTCAATCAAGTCATACTTGAAAGCCTCCTTAGGGCCTGCATGTTCATCATTGTTGCCACTAGGGGCGCTTACAACATCTTTTCCCGAAGGATTTACATATGTAAGATTGGTTGTAATTTTTGTGGTAGTCCCGGCCAGAGCGGGTGCCTCTACCAACTTCGAGAGCTTCTTGAGAAGGGTTTTCGTTTGGAAGATTGTCTTCAGGATCAAGAGGCTGTCGTTTTTCATTTGCTGAGTATGAATCAGCAGCAGAGTTGCCATCCTCAGTGATCGTGTTGCACGGAGCATTTTCCGGGAACAAGTCCTGAACAGCATCCAGCAACCTTTCTTCTTCGTTGACTAATTCATCGTCCCAAGCATCAATGGCTGGGAATTCTTCAGTCAGGAAGGGTGTGAACTTTGAAGTCACAGTCTCAGGAGAAGAAACCTGAGAGGGTGTCATCTCAGTGAAAGTCACGTGAGACGAGGTGGCTTCAGAAGATACATTGCTAGGCGTCGCCGGAGTGTAAGTGCTTTCATCAGACGATGCTTCGGAAGAGCTATAATCCTGAATTATCACATTACAGGAAGCTCTGACGGGAGACGTTGCCTGATCGGAGTCAAACTCATCCTCGGATGTAAGAGGATCGTCTATCCAGCAATTTTCTCCAGTTTCAGGAGTTAAGGGAGGATGTACCTGATGGTCTTCAGGGACTTCAGGCTCTGGATTGCGAGGAGGCTCGTTGACGCGTTCTTGCTCTTGTTCTAGAGCGAGTCGCTGCAAGATCCTTGCATATTCTTCAAGATCAGGCATGGGAGCCGGATCTTTTTCTTCATCAACTCTTTGTGGCTCAACATGGTTGATTTCCACTGGAGTAATGAGAGGTGCTGGGTCAGCAGCATTTTCTTGTACAGCTTCTTGGTCTTCTTCATCATCAGAGCAGGATCCTTGTGGCTGTAGGGGGTTATACCAGATTACTGGCATAAGATGAGACTCAGGAACCCATTCTTCATCGGAGAGATATTCTCCTGTTTCAAGGGACTCCTCCCACTCATCTGTGTAGTTGGATTCGAATCCATCATCGGTGTCGCTGGATTCGTATCCATCAATGGAGAATCCAACTACAGAATTGCAAGAGTATGATGCCTCCTGCATGGCTTCTTTGAATTGAGGTGGCATGAAATCACTGAGAGTGAATTTCCTTACCCCCTTTGAAGTCTCTGGAAGGGATGTTTTTGTTGCCTCCAGTGAAGCGGTAGAGGAAGCCTCTGCCTTTTCTTTGACCTCTAGTTTTGGCTAGGTCTTCTCTTGCCGTTTGAGCTTGAGGAGATGTTTCCTAGCCTGCCTTCGCTGTTGAGCTGTAGGCTTTGTTTTCACGACCTCCCAATTTTCATCTTCCAGGAGATCGGGATGTACCCATATCGGTTGTCCGTCTGGTGTCGGGTAAGGAACCAGTTCCTCGGACGCTTGGATTGAGTTTATCACCTTGAAGGAAGTAATGATCTTCTTCTTCGGTGATTTTGATGTTTGTCCACATGTCACCATGTTGACGGAGGCAGACCCATAGTTTTTGTCAAAGGTGATGACTCCATTTTTCCACATCTCATTTATTTTCTCTCTCACAACGAAGCATTGATTGAGAGGATGCGAGATCATCTGGTGGTATGGACAGTACCGAGGATCGTTGGTTTTGCCAACATCACCCGGTCTTTTTGGTTCAGCCAAGGTGAGCTTGCCGTTTGCCACAAGAGCCCCGAAGATTTCATCAACGTCTTCATCAAACGGGTATTTCTTCTCTACTCGTTCTTTGAAGGCATCTGAGAGTTCAGGTCTCTTACCAGCAACTTTATTTTCAGCTTTCTTTGGTGGCTGAGGAGCTGACTTGGTCTGCACATTGAGGACCTCTTTTTTCTTTGGTTTAGAGGTTGCAATGGCGGTTGGCTCTTTTCTTAATGATTTCTGACTGTTGAGGTCTTTAATCACCGTTTCAGCTTCCATGGAAGCTTCTAGGAGTTCTCCCAGGTCTTTTTATTTGTTGCCGATGATCATGGAGCGGATTCTGGCTCTCATGTTATTTCGGCAAATGTCGACTAGCGACGCTTGTGGCAATACATCAGAGCATTTGTATGCCATTGCTTTCCACTTATGAATGAAGTCATATGTTGATTCATTCTCCCCCTGTTTTAGGCTGCACAGCTGAGCCATAGTAGCGGGATGATCTTCACCTTTGAAGTGAGTCAGGAAGCGTGTCTCTAGCATGGCCCAGTTTTGGATTGAGTCCTCCGGCAGAGTGGAGTACCAATCGAAGGCCGTACCTTTTAGGGTACTTGCAAAGAGGTGGATCTTGAATGCATCTTGATCCGCGATAGCTCCCGTCAGGATCTTGAAGTGGATGACGTGTTGTCTGGCTGATCCTTTCCCCGCATATGTTTGGAGAGTAGGATGCTTGAATTTGGTGGGGAACGGGACCGAGTCCATCCATAAGGGATATGGTGGCTTGATCCCATGCTCCTTGAGTATATCCTCTTCTTTTGCTTTGGCGAGGATACTGTCTACGTCCTTTTTGGTAAGGGCGCGTGACTCATTTTCTTCTCCATTTACCTCGTCGTTTTGATGATTCGAAGGAGGTTCATTGTTCGCCTGATTTTGGAAGGTGAGGAGAAGGTTTTCCATCAGAGTTTCAATCCTCTGCTGGCCCTGTTCCAACTGCTGGATGCGGGTGATCGCATCTTCTGGAGGTGGATTGCGGGGTGGTGGCTCAGAATTTGTAGCCAAGACATTCATCCTTCGTGATTCGAACGAAGAAACTGTCCTGATGACTGAGCTGGGGCTCACTCTTTTTGAAAAAGAGCTTGAGGAAGGATCACTCTGCTGTCCTTTGCTTGAAGGAGCAGGGGATTCTTCTGAATGTCTTCTTGTCCTTGAGACTCTGCGGGTTATCGGACGTCGGACATGGATTTTTGTTGCTGATTTTTGGCGCCTTCTGGTTTTTCCAACCATATGGACGGCAGCAACTTGGTTGGGTCTTTCTTTTTCGACCCATTTGGGAGAGACTTGGAGTGTAGGAGGCTGGGTCCTTTGCTTCTCTAATCTCTTTTGCCGGTATGACGCGCGACGGCGTATACGACGAGCAATTTGAGCTTCGGTCAGCTCTGGCTGGGCTTTGACGATGAAGGATGTGCTCCCTCTGGCGCAGCAGCCGAGCCTGTCTTCTTTGCAGCTGGGCAAGAACAGGATGCGAACCCTGTCCTTCGCCTGTTGCAGCGAAGCTTTGAATTTTTGGAGTTCGGCCCCTGTAAAGATGAAGGGTCGAACTGCAGGTTTGTAGGCCTTAGCGGGTGCTTGCAAAGGCCTTGTGATGCATGATTTGATTTTGGGCTTGTAGGAACAAGCCGGCTCATGCTGGGATGACTTGGAAGTCAGGTTGGAGATGTGTTTCTCCTCTTTCATGTAGGCAAGAGGGTAGAACTGGTTCTCCTTGAGTGGGGCCAGGAATGCTGGCTTAGTGGATGTTTGGGACCTTCTTTGTTTTGGTGAAGGTCTTGGGGACCAAGTCTTGGGATAGACCTGGTCGTTTGCAGGTCGAGGCTTCGTGGGGGTGCCACGGGCTTCAGGCCTGCTGATGCTCGCCTTTGGTGTCACGGTAGTGACACGTTGAGAGGCGAGTTTCTGCTTCTTGGAGGGAGTAGTTTGTTCCTGGGGAAGTGGGAATGGTCCCAGCGTCCCAAAGACTATAGTCCGGGGAGTCGAGGTCGACCCGGAGTTCGGAGAATTGCCGAGGGAGTTGATGCTTCGGCAGCTGATGGGGCGCTTGTAAGTGCGCGTGGTTTGCTTCTGTTGAAGCATGAGTTGGTGCTTGTTTTCATCGAAAGTAATGGTTAGTGAAGCTGCCATTGTTAGTTTTCGAAAATTTCTGAAACAAGACCACATCCATTAGTAATCACAAGAATATAATGATCATAAATGGGAAGTTCTATGGTTTCATCTTTTCAAATTGCTAGAGGAAGATGACCCAAGCAACATGAAGAAGGCAAAACGCCATAGAGGGTACAATTGTTCTGATCGCAGGTATGGTAAGCCCAGAATGAGCGTCCCAGTGACTGCTAGAAGCAATTGTGAACTTAAATTCGACTTATCGAGAAGCAAAGCTTGCTCGAGATAAGAAGAATATAAAGTTTGGAGTTACAGATATGCCGGTCGCAATACAGTAGACCCTGAAAGGGCGCACTAGTACCGCTAGACACAAATGTTTTGAGACCGCATCCATGAGATGAGATTCTCTGTTTTGAAAGGTCAAGATTGGATTCATCAAAGAGAGCAGATGGTATTCCAATCTGAACACGGGCTCAGCGATTTCCGCGAGCGCCAGTGCTCAGAAAGAAATGAACCATAATTTCTCGAATCTGAATCTAAAAATGACGAGTTTTTTTTTGAAATGCCAATATCGGGTTCATCAAAGAGAGCAAAAGGCACTCCAATCTGAACACGGGCTCAGCGATTTCCGCGAGCGCCAGTGCTCAGAAAGGAGAAAACCAAGATTTCTCCAATCTAAACCCAAAATGACGGAAGTTTTTTTTTTTTTTTTTGAAGATTTTGAAGATTTTTTTTTTAAAAAAATCTTTTTTATTTTTTATTTATTTTTTTTTATATTTTTTTTTTAAGATTTTTTTTTTTGAAAATTTTTTTTTTATTTTTTTATTTTAAAATTTTTATTTTTTAAAAAAAAATATTATTTTTTTAAAAATTTATTTAAAAGACGAGAGAGTACACATAGGCCTCCTAACTCGGTCTTATGAAATCTTGATTGATAGAGTTGCCCCCAGGTAAGGGTAGGATTACTTAATGAACCCGTTTGGAGGACCCTTGCCTAGAACAGTCAAGCTGTCTCCACACTCTGGATAAGGCTTTTCTTTGAATCAACCATGATCAAAGAACACAATTGGTTTAACCTTAGTGGTCTATGTCTTTTTTTATTTTTTATTTATATATATATATATATTTTTTTTTTAATGAACTCATCGAAGAGAAACGATGGCCCAAAACCTTAGTCGAACAGGCTCAACATTTCTGCAAGCGCGATGAACGATAGGAACAGATCAAGGTTTCTCAATTTTGAATCCAAAATGAGAAATCTAATTTTTTTTATTATATATATATTTTTTAGATTTTTAATGAACTCATCGAAGAGAAACGATGGCCCAAAACCTTAGTCGAATAGGCTCAACATTTCTGCAAGCGCGATGAACGATAGGAACGGATCAAGGTTTCTCAATTTTGAATCCAAACTGAAAAATCTGATTTTTTTGTTTTTTTATTTATATATTTTTTTTAGATCTTTAATGAACTCATCGAAGAGAAACGATGGCCCAAAACCTTAGTCGAACAGGCTCAACATTTCTGCAAGCGCGATGAACGATAGGAACGGATCAAGGTTTCTCAATTTTGAATCCAAACTGAAAAATCTGATTTTTTTGTTTTTTTGTTTTTTTTTTTTTTTGAAAAGAGAAAGAGTGGAAATAAATTCAAAGAATTAAAATTTTCCAAAAAATCTCATCTCATTTTTTTTAGATGCGGAATCCAACATAGGCCACCAATTATAAAGTAGCCAAGGAATCGAGAAAAGAAATATAAGCATAGAGCAAAATATATGATATGCAAATATTTCATTTCTAGCATCGTGTTCTCAAATTAACGGGTCCCACCGGGTGGAGCCAGCTTGATGGACCGCGCTCCTGCGCGGTTCTACCGAGGTCGACGGACGTGGGAGTCCGTCGGGTCCGACCCTTTCGTAACGGGGGGGGGGGGGGGGGGGGGGGCAAGGGCGTGCATCAACATTTCTTTTTTTTTTGTGGGTGTACCAGGTTTTCTATTTTACTTGGAATTGCAAGTGGTGATCCGAAGATCAACCTTCGCAAGTAAAAAGGAAATCAACTTCTTTCAAGTTTTCCATTGCACATATATTTAAGAAAAGAGACATTTTCTTGATTTGCCGTGAAAGGCGATTTTTTTGGCATTTATAGCTGATTTTGGCGTTTATAGCCGGTTTCTGGCGTTTACAGCCGATTTTGGCGTTTATAGCCGATTTACAATCCTTATCAATAATGAAAGACAAGAGTTGTGATTTTTGTCTCTTTTGAAAAAATACAAACTACAATGAAAAGCAAGAAAAGGAGGATCTAACTTCTCAGAAGATTGTGGGGGACCCGTTTAGATTGACGGTCGCAAGCCATATGTGGGCTTCGCCATCATCCATGCAGATGAGAACAGAGGATGCTATTGATTCGCTTGGCTTGGCTATAACCTCAGGTTTTTAGAGAACAAAGACCAAAAGAAGGTCCTATGTCCAATAAAAAACCGAGTAGACGGGCTTGAAAAGCCATGTCTAAGCCATTGGCGGCAGAAGGAGAAGGCAAGGACCTTGGGGGGGTACCCCCCAAGGGACTTTTGTCACCTTGTAGTGGTGGTCGGTGCAGGATTTCCGCAGAGTTTTCTCTCTTAGATTTCTGATGCCTCTTTCTGTCTGAGTTTCCGGATTTTCTGCAGTCTATTGTCTGTGTGTCTGCTGTCCTTTCTTCTTGGAGAGCTCTCCTATTTGTAGGCTTTTAGGTAGCCATTTAGGAGGGTTTATGAGCCTTGATTGTCATAAAGCTACATAAAGGGAGGAGTTACAAAATTGAATTCTTTATTTTGTAACTCCTTTTTCTTGGCTTCTGATTGGCCGGAGGAGATTGAGGGCATTTAATCGCCTTTAATCGCCATGATGGGAGGAGTTTCATGGGTTAAATGCCATGAATCTCTTGACTTGTAGCTCCCGGATGCTTGCTTCTGATTGGTCCATCCAAAGAAATGGATTAATGACTGTAATAAAGCTAGTCAATTAATCGCATTAAGTGGTCGCCGAGCATCGAAGAGTCGCGGGCCGTGCCGTGTCTTTTGGGATTCTTCTGGCGATGATCATCGATGGATCTTCATGTAGATCGACATCTGATGACCATGTAATTTCAGGTGTTTGTTGCCAACAGCAGGTCGGTGTCATCTGTCCTGTCGATTTCTCGATCGGTCGGGTAGAAAGCACACTTTTTTTTGTTGACCGGGTGGCGATCAATATTATTTTCGATACTCTTGATGATTGACCCGTGTTTTGGACGGATGTCAGAGGATTTGGTGTCTCAAAAGTATGAATTTTGAAAAATACCAGAGGCTGGGCGCTTCGAATCGCGAAAAAATGGCGAAAACAGGGGTTTCCGAGGCCTTCCCGGCGACCCCGGGCTCCAGGGTCGCAGGGGCCTGCGACCCTGGGGGGTTTTCCCCCTTTTTGTCCCGTTTTGTGTCTGTTTTTGCTGTTTTTCGATTCTTTTTTCTTCTGTATTTTTCCTTGACATTTTTGACCGTTTATTGGCCTGATTTCCCTGTAGGAAACCTGATGAGAATCCTTGCATTTTATTTTGCAAAGTTTCCAATTTCCTGAGAAAGCCGAAGACTTTGTCGCACAGAGCTGCCGATTTTCCGTCAGAAGCTGAAACTAGGTCAAACGATGTCGGAATGACCTGAAATTTGGTGTGAAGCCTCTTGAGCAATAAATAAGACCAACATAGGATTTTGTTTGAGTTTTGAAGCCGTTTGGGGTCCTATCACCAGTAGACTCGCTTTTATCGCGATGAAGATGTCGCGGTTTGATGTGCGGTCAACCAATGTCCGATTGACTTGAAATTTGACAGGGAACCTATTGGAGTCATTTTAAGATGATCCATAGGCTCTGTCTTGGAAACCATGGTCCCGGAGAGCTTTGCCGCCGAGAGGCCTGATTTGGCTTCCGAGCGTCAAACTATGGTCAAATGTTGTCGAAATGACCTGAAATTTGACGTGTAGCCCTTTATAAGCATTTTGAAGCCGTCCATGTGCTCTATCTGATGAGTGATGGCCTCGGTGGTTCTCGCCGCCGAGAGGCTTGATTTAGCTGTTCGAGGGTTGATGTAGGGTCAAACGTTGTCGGTTTGACTCGGAACTTGACGTGGAGCCTTTTGGAAGTATTTTGAGACCATCCATCGGCTCTGATCGAAGATTTGGTGTCTCCAATGCTTTCGCCGCCGGGAGCTCCTTTTCGGCTGCCGGAGAAGCGAAGTTAGGCCAAATGATTTTGAAATGGCCCGAAACTTCTTGTGTACTCCTCTTTTGGCTGTATTGAAGGATCTTGCAGTTTTTGTTTGATTCTGACAAGATTTGATTTTTTGGAAGTAGCATTGCCTATTTATGGCAGGTTGCGACTTCATGTAGCTCTTTCGATCTTGAAGAGGCAAAGTGACATTTTTGGTGTCAACAGCGGCGCCGAAAAAATCTAGCTGATTCACCCTCGTAGTAATCAGCCCGATGCCTAATTCTCTCATGCTTAGGATGAATTGGAGGCTTATCCTGGTCTACCCTTGACAGTTAATATGGGTCGTATTCCCCTCGATACTCTTTGTGTCCTCGTGATCCTTCTTTTGGGTAGTCCCTTGGATGATGCTCAACCCGTTGATTATAATGAATATGATCATCACGATAAATCTGCCTAGGCATCCCTATGTGACGATCCTCTCGATGGGCCCTACTAGAGGACCCAGGAATGTGGGCATCTCGATGGGTTCGCGTATATGTTTTAATAAAATAAGGGTTTTCCGCTGTATTTGACAAAGGTGGAGGAACATAGACTGCTCTCCGAGGATCCCAAGTGTAATCATCATAATATCTCGATCCTGTTATTTCATCACTTGACCTAGGTGTACGCGGGTGGGCAATCAATGAGTCACGCCTAGTGGTTCGATCGTGTTCCCGGTGATGATAATGCGAATCCCTATGCCTTGGGGTGGGTGACCTAGAGACCCTGGTCTTAATAGGTTCTAGATGGCGAGAATGACGAGTTTCTCTCACGAGCGATGGGGACTTAGAGTGATGACTAGGAGCTGGGGTGTGGGATGTAGAACAGTGCCTCTTATCTGGAGAGACATACCGAGGATGCATCCTACGAGCATGGTCACTAATGATCTCAACGAATGCTGACTCATTGATCCTAGAGGATGAATTATGAAGGTGTTCAGGGTACTCCATGGACCTACGTGATTCCCGAAGAACAACATCCTGTTGAGGTGGTTCGAACTGAGGAGACCCTCGGGGTCGAGGGACAATTTTAATACCTGGAGGGAGACTCTCTTGAGAAGAAGATGCTCTCGAGCTGACAGAAGGGGTTGGAGAACGCGACTGTCGCCTGGGCCAGTCATAGTCGGTCTCTAGCGGACCAGTTCTCTGGGTGGAGCTAGCTTGTGGAGCCTTAGTTGTGGGGTCAGGTGTTTTAAAAGGTAAGATTTCTCCAGATGGCAAAGTGACTTCTGTTGTGGTAAATGGGGTTTGCTCCAGATTTTTAGACATATCATCATATAAGGGGTTGTACCGCCCTTGATACCCATCATATGACTCGTGTTGGGATTTGTGAGCTTGTTGTGACCGTGGCGTGTGCCCCTGATCACGGAAACTAACCTTAGAATGGGACGAATGTCCCTCCATGGCAAAAGAGAAGTGGAGAAAAGGAGGGAAATCACAAAGAAAATTGAGAATAAGAGAAGGAGGAGAAGATGTGCACCTAGAAAATAGGTATGGGCCCAACCCTACTTCAATAGAAACTAGGTGGCCAGAGATTCCAAGGGTTCACTAGTGAATTTTGAAAAAAGGATTTTATGTGCCCCGTGTGTGAGAGGTGCAAGCAAAACAAACAAAGAACCAAAATAAAGACGTCCTAAGAACTAGTTCTGTAGGGATCTTAAATTGCTTCTATGTTCAGTGGGGAAGACCTAGTTAGTTCCTAGGTTCAAACAGGGGTTCTAAATGGACTCTAAGTTCAAAATGGGAATCCTAGACGAAACCTAAGTTCAAAGAATGTTTGAGAGTGTAAATGCAAGAAAGTATGTAACTTTTAAAATGAATGTGAAAACTAATGGATGTTAATGAGGAGAGCATTGGTAGACGAGCATAGACCCTTTCAAATAATATGACCCAAAACAATTTAGATGAGACACAAGTGGTCCCACCGTGATCGCCAGGCTGTCAGATGAGATTTCCGGACCCGATGTGGGTGGAAACACAGTGTTATATAGAGCGATACTTGAAAGTACCGACCAATTCTGAGAATTCCCGACAAATCCTCAGAATGGTAATATGTGTGATCGCCAGTCATAGTAAACGGCCATGACTCCGTTTGATTGCCTCCATGCGGGAAATTAAGGGTCCCACTCATCACAACGCCGCCAGCGACACGTGATGGTCTCATCAATATTATTTTGGATCATAGTTATGGGAGTCAGCCCATCTTTAAAATTCTAGATGAGTGAGAAGACTAAGTTCCATGCATTTGCAAGAAAAGAAAGAAAAATAGCTGAAATATAAAATAGATAACATAATCCTGAATTCTATGGGTTGCTGCATGCTTGATGCCCGATTTTTAATAATTTTTCTGCAACTCAGATTGGTCTCAAATTTTATATGGGGTCATTTTATATGTTGATAAAGTCCCATATTTAATTTTGGATTTTTATAAGTATTGAAACCTTATGAAATAATGGACACAAGTCTGAATAAAAATGCCGGAATTCCTGCACGGTACAATCTGGTCCATGACACGGGTCCACTCTCCAAATTTTTATTATTTTTACAAAACTCCAATTTGTCTAAAATCTTTATGGGACTTAATGGACCCAAATAGGAGTCTCCAGTAAATTTCTCATGAATTTTGGATTAATGTAACCCTTCGTGATTAAGCGCACAAGGCCAAGTAACCTGCAGGATTTTCTGCACTGCAAAATTTGGTCCATGACCGGGGTCCACTGTCTAAATTTTGAGAAATTCTATAAAGCTCCAATTAATCTGAAATTTTTGTGGGAGTTAATGGACCCAAAGAGGAAGCTCATATTATTTTTTTTATGGATTTCCAAGGAACAGAGTTCCTTGTGATTATGTGCACAAATCCCGATTTACATGCTGAATTTTCTGCAGTACAGAGTCCATGACTCAGGCCCGCTGTCCGATTTTTAATAATTTCTTGAAAAATCGAAATCATTTGAAACTAAATCTCACTGAAAGACAACTGGTATGAGAGTATTCAAAAAAATCAGTGAGTTTATTCAAATTAGAAATAATTGAATCAGAGATTTGAAGACAGTGTACAGGTTTTCAAAATCTGCTGCAGTCTGATTTACATATTTTGACTGGTTAAGAGATTCTAAACTTGGGTTCAGTAGTGTCTTATCATAGCCCCAAATACACAAGATCTCAATATGAGACATAGCACAAAATCACTCCAAATCCGATTGAGATGATGACTAAATGTATAATCAATCATTGCATGCAATAAAGGAATTCCTATCATCAATTTGCAATCCCAAAGAAAAGTCAAGCACTGTTTATCTATTTTCATTCAGCTAAAAAAAATTGAAAGTACTAGAAAATGATGAAAAATAAATAAATAAATAAATAAGTAAAAAAGGGGTTGGGTGCCAATATTCATTGAGGGGGATCAACTCCGTTCACCGGATACCCTCCTCGAATCCCTTGGCGGGGAAAGGGTAGGCTTTATTTGAAAACATGCATGTAAGGATGCTTGAAAAAGGGTCAAAAGCACATGCGACATGATGCTCAAAATGAAAGCCTAGGTGCCCACTACAACGTTGGTCTAAAGATGGGAGGACTAAGGCGCCCGGTCGATCTAGGGAAAGATCACCTAGAGAAGTGGGCTATCGTCCGTCAGGCCCATCTTAAAACCAACAATCGCTTAGGGCACATTGGGGATGGATACACACTAAGCTAACCTAACTTAGGAGAGAGTGAGGGACCTGTGTGCCACTGCCAATCATAGGGAGTCCGCTAGGAGGCTATCGCCGTAAGGCCTAGGGAGTCACGTAGAAGGGTGGACGATGTCACGGTCACTAACATCCAAGGGTCGGTATTACTTAGTGCATTAAAGCGATAATGAAAGCATGGGTGGAAAATGGTTTTAAAAATATAGCATGTGCTGAAAATTCTTTTTCAAATATCAATGAATTCATGAATCAAGTATAGCCTACCCTAATAGCATGAAGCTCAATGGTGAAAATTGGCGGAGGTTGAATAAAGAAAAGAAATGCAAAATATTTTTCTTGATTTTTGGGATTTTCTGATTTTTTTGGATTTTTTTTGAATTTTTGAAAATTGTCTAGAAGGGCCTAAATAGGGGTATGCATGGAACCTAATCTAACCGTTCATCTCTTTTGACATTGGAGCGCATGGATGGGCTGACCCCGTGAAAGGGCCAGCCCGTCTACCGCCGCTCTCCTAGTCCCTAAAAGACTAAGTTATCGAAAAGGGAGAATGGGATCTAATGGTAGTGAAAATGATGATGAGTCTATGAATTAATACGTAATGATGAATGAAAATGAATGCAATAATAATGGTAATACAAAATTTAGGATGCACATAATTAAGCTAGTTATTGTGTGGGGAGATTTCCAGAGCTCCAGGATTACGCTAATCACAGCCATCAGATGAAACTAAGCATTCTCACGTGCCATCCGCGTGCCGCCCACGTGGCACCAGATTCACCCCGGCTACCCGGACAGGGGCTCCGGCCGAAGTCAAGCAGGTCCGGACCGCTGGCGCCGAGCTCGGCTACCCCATGTGCCCACCTCGGCTGAAAGCTCCACCTCGGCCGAAGGAGCCGGGACGAAAGCCGAAGCAGGAAAGAGCCTCCACCTGCGCCCCTCATCCCCCCACGTCATCAGGCACGTGGAGGAATAGGGGCGCGAGCTAGTGAGACAAATGCGACATCCAGCCGTTCACAATCTTCGCCAGATCCCTGATAGGGCGGCATCCAGCGGCTGAGCCACATCAGGGCAAGGCCCGAGGGCGGATCCGATGGTACCCCTACCGCCAAAGGCGCCCAACACGATCTGGCCCAACAAGAAGCACATTTAATGCGATGTGGGCTGATCCGACTGGTATTAAATGCAAAGTGGGCTGGAATGGACCGCATTTATTACTTTGTGGGCTGATCATGACTTCCCAGTCGAATCATGGACCCACACCAAGATATCATCCAAAGATACGACCCAAGCCTCTATAAATAGAGCTTCGTACCACATGCAAGGTACGCACAATTCAACCCAAAGAGCTGTTACTCTGCCTCTCTTCTTCCTCTCCTTCCATTGTTCCAGTTCACTCACTGACTTTGGCATCGGAGAGCCTTGCGCCACCCAGGCCAGGGTCCTCTGACCGTTTGCTCTTCTCTTTCAGGCTTTCGGATGGTACCTAATCTTCATCACCTTGGATAAGTCCTCTAAGGCACCCCAGTTATTGTGGGTCATTATTTTCTGCACCTACAATTGGCGCCGTCTGTGGGGAAGTAATATCCCAACCTTCCCAACCTCCTCAATCTCCCAGAAACCATGCCTCCGAAAGCTAGGAAAGGCGGAGAATCCTCGAGAGCAATGCTCGAGCTGCCAGCACCGTCGACGGACGCCCCTCCTTAAGGGCGGTCCCGAACGGTGCATGGCACATCTGCAGGCGAGGGCCGCTTAGGCTCGCAGCTCTACGTCGAGGTCCCCCTCCAAGAGGGACTCGAGGCCTCGCTCTCAGCAGACGAAATCACGCCACCCCGACGCGACGAGCGTCGGCATGAGCGTCCTCGCAGAGATAAAGCCGTTGTCGTGGAAGAGACGCGTCGCGTTCAATCTCCTGCCGCTGAAGGAGATGTCGCAGCTCAAAATGCTCTCCTCCAGAAGCAGGAGCGGTTAATCCGCGAGCTCCAGCAACAACTGAGAGCAGTGCAAACTGCCTCGTTGAGGCAGGTCTCTGATCCTCAGGGAAAGAAGAGGGACGCCCCGAGCAGGGCAGCCCAGCCTCCTCGTGAGGATCTGAGAGACCACCTGGACCACAAGCGAAGCCAGATCCATGATGAAGGCTCGAGCAACAGCCGAAGTCATCGTAGCCGCGATGGCCAAACCCATAGCCATCACAGCCCGAACCACTCCAAGCGAAGGCCAAGAGCGCGGACACCGGAGAAGGACGACGAGCAGGAGCGATTCGACAAACGCGTCAGGTTGGCTCTTCAGCACAACCTGGACGTGCGGGACCAGAAGCAAATCTGTGGCCATACCGATCTGGGGGCCTCACCCTTCACAAGAGACATCGAGCTGACTCCCTTGCCCAAGAAGTTCTCTGTCCCACGGTTCGTCCCTTACAACGGACCGTCCGATCCATCCGCTCATCTCCGTCACTTCTCCCAAAAGATGTCCATCTAGGGGAACGAGGGCCACCTCAACTACAAGATCTTCTCCTCCAGTTTGGGTGACCTCCCTCTGAAGTGGTTCTGCGCCCTCCCAGAGAAGTCAATTTCGAGTTGGAAGGAGCTCCAGCTCTCCTTCTTAAAAAAGTTCCAAGCTTACAGCGCCGTCCCCAAGACAGAGGGGGACCTTCTCGCCCTGAGAATGAAGCAGGGCGAGAGCCTCGCCAAGTTCGCCCGACGATTCTGGGCGGTTTACAGCCAGGTCGAGGGCACTAGGGAGGAAATAGCAATCTTTGCCTTCCAACATGCCCTGATCCCCGGCCACGACCTCCGGAAGGATTTGGTCGGAGACACCCCAGAATCCATGCCGGCGTTAATGTCCCGGATAAAGCGCTTTGTCGCCCGGGAGGAAGATGAAATCCAGGCCCGGGAAGAGGACGAAAGACCGGAGCCCAAGCAGAAGAGCAGCCAGCCTCGACAGAGAGGCGGGAGGCCCTTTCAGAAGCAGGAGCCCAAGCAGGCCTAGGCCGCTAATTCGGCGAAGCCTGCGTCGTCCCGATCTGGGGGCACCTGGAAGCCCAGACCTCCCACCAATGCCGGTCAAAGCGTAAATGTCGTCTTCAAGGAGCCGATATACCAGATCCTGAGCAAGATAAAGACCAAGCCGTTCTTCAAGTGGCCTCCGCCCTTGAGGAATGAGCCCACCTCCGGCAGCCGAAGCAAGCTCTACTGCTCCTACCACAAAGGTAACGGGCACAAGACCGAGGACTGCAAGTCTCTGCAGTGGTACCTGGAGAAGCTAGCCGGCGAAGGCCACATTCCAGAGTTCGTCAAGGCAGAGGATGCCGGCGGCAGCAAGGGCCGAGTTCATCAGAGCACGGCTCGGGATCCGGACAGCGAGGATTCCGAAAAAATCATTAACGTGATCCACCTGGCATCCTCAGCTCCCTCTCCCTCGTCTCGCGGAGGCTCGCAGGCCCGCGCCGAGGCCAGGCGGGCATCGCACGGGAAGGAGGTGATGAAAGTCGAGCTCGGACCGGCATCCAAAAGAGCTCGCCGCGACCGACCCGCGATCTCGTTCTCAGACAAAGATCTAGAGGGAATCCAGCTTCCCCACAACGACCCCCTGCTCCTCACAATGAAGCTAAGGGACTTTACCGTGAAGAGGATCCTCGTCGACTCCGGCAGCTCTTCTGAGGTCCTCTACTACAAGTGCTTCAAGAAAATGAACCTGTCGGAAGCAGACCTCACGGAGGTCCGTGCACCCTTGCTAGGGCTGTCCGCCACGCCAGTCTATCCTAAGGGAAGGATCACCCTGGAAACCCGAGTCGGCGGGGCCTCCGTGTTGGCCGACTTCCTGGTTGTGGACGCCCCTTCTCCCTACAACGTCATCTTGGGCAGAACGTGGCTCCACAAATTAGAAGCGGTCCCTTCTTCCCTCCACCAGAAGCTGAAGCTCGTATTCGAGAGCAAGGAGGGCAAAATGGAAGTGGTCACAGTGGAGGGAGATCAGCAGCAAGCTAGGCAGTGCATGCTGGCTGCGGTCCCAGCAGAGAAAGAGCCGGAGTGCGTCAACCTCGCCGAATTCGAGAAAGGCCTAGATGAAATCGGGCCGAGACCCCGAGAAGAAAAGTATTAAGGACCTGGCCGAGGTCAGGCTAAACTCGGCAGACCCAGATAGGTTCTTCCTGATCGGCACCCAGCTGCCAGACGAGGAGAGAGCCGAACTCTCAAGATTCCTGATGCAGAACGTCGATGTCTTCGCTTGGAGCCCAAGCGAAATGCCTGGGGTCGACCCCGAGGTCATGTGCCACAAGTTAAATGTGGACCCCAACCACAAGCCGGTAGTACAGAGAGGCCGAAGGACAGGGCTGCAGCAGACAGACGCGGTCGTCGAAGAGGTCGACAAACTGCTGAAGGCAGGAGCCATCCGGGAAGTCCAGTACCCGGTCTGGCTGGCTAATACGGTGGTGGTTAAAAAGAAAACTGGTAAATGGAGGGTGTGCGTGGACTTCACAGACTTGAACAGGGCCTGCCCTAAAGATAGTTTCCCCCTTCCGAAGATTGATCAAATGATCGACGCCACCGCTGGCCATGACCGAATGAGCTTCCTCGACGCCTACAGAGGCTACCACCAGATTCCGCTACACGAGCCTGACGAGGAGAAAACGTCATTCATCACCCCGCGGCACTTATTGCTACAAGGTGATGATGCCCTTCGGGCTAAAGAACGCGAGGGCAACGTATCAGCGGCTCGTGACAAAGATGTTCGAGGCTCAGCTCTGCCGAACGGTGGAAGTATACATCGACGACATGGTCGTCAAATCAGTGCACTCCAGCGACCACCTGGCGGATCTCGGCCAAGTCTTCGGCATCCTTCGCGCGTTCAAGCTCAAGCTAAATGCTTCCAAGTGCGCCTTCGGCGTAGCCTCTGGAAAGTTCCTCGGCAGCTTGGTAACGCGGAGGGGGATAGAGGCCAATCCAGACCAGATCACCGCGATCCAGGTCATTCTGAGCCCCTCTACCACGAAAGAAGTCCAGAAGCTCACAGGAATGGCTGCAGCACTCAATCGCTTCATTAGCCGGTCATCAGATAAGTGCAGGCCTTTCTTTCAGCTTCTAAAGAAAAATTCAAAATTCCAGTGGACTCCTGAGTGCGACCAGGCGTTGGCCACGCTCAAAACCTATCTGTCGTCACCACCCTTACTCTCCACCCCAACTCGGGGGGAGGTTTTGTATTTATACCTTACGGTCTCGGATCACGCAGTGAGCTCCGTCCTCATCAGGGAGGACGAGGGAGTTTAAAAACCAATTTATTACACGAGCAAGACCCTGCTGGATGCCGAGACCAGATATCTTCTATTGGAAAAGCTCGCGTTGGCTCTCGTCAGTGCCTCCCGCAAGCTCTCCCATTATTTCCAATCCCACACCATTGTGGTAATCACGGAGCATCCACTCCGTTCAATATTCAAAAAGGCTGACTTTTCAGGGCGAATATCAAAGTGGGCAGTTGAACTGGGGCAATATGACATACAGTACCGTCCTCGAACTGCGATCAAAGCCCTGATTCTGGCAGACTTCATCGTCGAATTCGTCTCGCCCAACCCGGCTCCGACCCAGCTCGGCACGGCACTGGGGGGCATAGGGCAGGAGCCAGAAGTGACCGAGGTCGTACAGTCTCTCGCCTCGGCATGGAAGATCTTTGTCGACGGATCCTCCACCTCCAAGAGAGCTGGCGCCGGCGTAGTCCTCCAGTCGCCAGAGGGTCTGGTCATAGAGCAGGCTTTCACCTTGGACTTCAAGGCGACAAATAATGAGGCAGAGTATGAAGCACTGATTGCAGGGTTGAACAGCGCCCAAATCCTCGGAGCCCAGCACCTGGTGATCTTCAGCGATTCTCAACTGGTAACTAGCCAGTTCGCTGGAGACTACCAGGCCAGGGACGACAGGATGGCGGCCTACTTAGCCCTTGCGAAAAAACTGCTGTCTCATTTCCAGAAAGCCGAGGTCAGACGGGTATCCCGAGATACCAACACGCACGCTGACGCGCTCGCCAGCCTAGCTTCCGCTGTCGAAGCCGGAAAGAAAAGGACTGTCGAGGTCGGGTCGATATCAAGGTCAAGCTTAGAACTCCAATCATCTCGGCTTGTCCTCTGTGCTGACCTCGGCCCAAGCTGGATGGACCCGATCATTGCTTACTTAAAGGACGATCAGCTCCCCGAGGACAAGACTGAAGCCCACCGAATCAGACTCAAGGCAGCTCGATTATGGCTCTCTCCCGAAGGCAAACTCTATAGGAAATCCTTCACAGGTCCATACCTCCAATGCGTCCACCCGAGCAAGGTGGACAACTTCCTGTATGAGATCTACGAAGGAATCTGCGGCAGTCACATAGGAGGTCGATCACTGGCCTACAGGGCTATAAGCCAGGGTTACTGGTGGCCCTACATGCAGAAGGACGCGCAGGTGTACACCAGGAAATGTGAGAAGTGCCAGAAGTTCTCCCACTCTCTCCATCAGCCAGCGCAAGATCTGAGTCCCCTCTCTAGTCCATGGCCCTTCGCTCAATGGGGCCTAGACATTGTGGGGCCTCTCCACCGAGCTCCAGGGAACAAGAGATGGCTGATAGTCGCTACCGACTACTTCACAAAATGGATAGAAGCTGAACCGTTGTCCTCCATCACTGACAGGGACTCCAGGAACTTCGTTTGGAAAAACATCCTAACCAGGTTTGGCATCCCCAGGACCCTGATTTCGGACAACGGGACCCAGTTCGACTCCAAGTCCTTTAAAGACTTCTGCCAAGAACACGGTATCAGAAACCATTACTCCACTCTGGCATATCCGCAGAGTAATGGCCAGGCCGAAATCTCTAACAAAGTGATCCTGGACGGCCTGAAGAAGCGACTGGACAAGGCAAAGGGAAGATGGGTAGAAGAGCTTCCGAGCGTGCTATGGGCATACAGAACAACTCCAAGGAGGTCCACCTCGGCGACACCTTTCTCTCTGGCCTACGGGATGGAGGCGGTCATTCCTTTAGAAATCGGCCTTCCCACCCTGAGGACAGAGCTGGTCGACCAAGGCCGAAATGAGACGAACCTGGCAATGGAGCTGGAGCTGGTAGACGAGCGCCGAGAAGCAGCAGCCCTGCGACTGACCAACTATCAGCAGCGGCTGGCCAGGGCATACAATCAAAATGTCAGAGAAAGAAGTTTCTCCGTGGGCGAGCTGGTTCTAAAAAAGACCTTGCCAGCTGACAAAGAACCAAACGAAGGGAAGCTGGCCCCGAACTGGCATGGCCCGTTCAGGGTAGTCTCACTGGCAGGAAAATCAGCCTACAAGCTCGAAGACCTGGAGGGCAAGCCACTTCCGAGGCCGTGGAATGCATCCCACTTAAAGAAGTTCTATTTCTAAAGATGTGATGAATCTCAGAATCAATGAAAGCAGCTTTCGCCCTGTCATCAATCTGTCATCTCTCTTTGATTGACTCCGGCAGCTCTGGGTCTACCGCCCTAGAAAAGGCTTCGAGCTCGGACGCTCAGTCGTTTCCTAAAGCTCCGGGTCCACCGCCCTGGAAAAGGCTTCGAGCTCGGACGCTCAGTCGTTTCCTAAAGCTCCGGGTCCACCGCCCTGGAAAAGGCTTCGAGTTCATACACTCAGTCGTTTCCTAAAGCTCCGGGTCTACCGCCCTGGAAAAGGCTTCGAGTTCATACACTCAGTCGTTTCCTAAATCCCTGGGTCTACCGCCCCTGGAAAAGGCTTCGAGTTCATACACTCAGTCGTTTCCTAAAGCCCTGGGTCTACCGCCCTGGAAAAGGCTTCGAGTTCATACACTCAGTCGTTTCCTAAAGCCCTGGGTCTACCGCCCTGGAAAAGGCTTCGAGTTCATACACTCAGTCGTTTCCTACAGCCCTGGGTCTACCGCCCTAAAAAAGGCTTCGAGTTCGAACACTCAGTCGTTTCCTAAAGTTCCGGGTTTATACACCCCTCAAAGACCGTTGCCGAACTCATGCTCACACAGCCGAGACCAGCGGGATTCTGGATCCACTTCGGCGCAAGGCAGTTCGTCTTGGCCAATGCTAGCCATTTCGGCCAAGGTCAGTTCTTAAGAAAGAAAGAGCAGTGCAAGCACTGAAGTGCAGAAAAGCAGCACAAAAATACAAGTGTTCCAAAACAGTGCAAGTAAAGTAAAAAAGAATACAAGAACACAGTACACAGATTGAGTGATCACAAAACTCTTCCTTTCTATTCATTGTAATTACTTCATTGCAAGGGTTACAGAAAAGAAAACAAAGTACAGAAAGGAGGCTCGCGGTCCTCTGAAAGCAGAAAAAGGAATAAAGGCTGGGAGGCTCTGATCTTCACCGACTCTTCAGGCTGCAGGCTCGAAGACTCCGGTCCGCTGCTTGGAGGTTCTGAGGGATCCTGAATTTCACCGAGCTCTATAATACGCTTTGGTTGGTCAGACCAAAGCATTCAGGAACCCCTCCAGTTCGGAGGCCCTCGACCTCGCTGAGCTCTTCAACACCCTCCGGTCAGTAAGACCAAAGTTTGAAGAGCCCCTCGGTCCAGCGAGGCCTCAATCCCACCCTCAGCTCCGCGGTCTTGATATCCCGCAGGGAGCGCGCAAGGGGCGCGTCCCGACACAGGACCCTGCAGGACCGCCAGACGCAGAGGGCGCCACCATCCCACAGTTGCAGAAGACTCCCCTGCAACCGGACCAGGGAGGGTTGGCCATGGACCCGCGTTCAGAGAGCGCGTGGTCCACGGGGAATGCTTTCAGAGAGCGCGCAGACCACGATGGGCTTCCCCCCTCGGAGAGAGCCGTCCTCAGGCACAGGGGTTCCCCCCGGATCGAATGTTCCTAAATATCTACCAGACATGACTCATACGTCTATGTGAATTAAGCTGTCCTAATTTCTTTTCTTTTCCTCTCCCATGGCGAGCCTACCACCTCTACTTATAGGAAGAAGAAGGGCCCGGTCTCCGAAGGAAGTTATGGGGCGAAGTCTCCCACGCGTTACGCGGGACGCACGTCTTCCTGCTTAATGACCAGCGATCCCTATGGCGCCACGTGGAGACGTTCGCCCGTTTCCCTCATCGGCCATATCACCATGCTTACTGCTATTTATGGTCTCCAGAATACGGAGAAACGGCACAGATAGCTATGAAGACCGTTCGACTCTCCCTCGGGTCACGCATCACATTAAAGGCATTCAATATCACACCCAGAAACGAAAGAGAGAAAAATGCAGAGAAAAACGCACAAGTAAAGAAGCCCCATTTTTCATTAAAAACAAAGAGTACTACAGGCCCGAAAGCTATTTACAAGAAAAGAAAGGTAAGGCTACTGCGGCTTCGGCGACTCCACCAAGTCGATCACTGTCTCAGCTGGTCCAGCGGTACCAGCCGCGACAGCAGGAGCGGTGCCCGATGCCTCGCTGACAGCGGGGGCAACGACCGATGCCTCGCTGACAGATGGGGCAGGCGAAGTACCCTCCAGGGGCTCAACCGGGGCATCGCTGGCAGGCGCGACAGCAACTGGAGCGGCATCCGGAGCGGGAACGATTGCAGGGGCCTCGACTGGGGCGCTTTTGGCCAAAGGAGTGGGGCTCGGCTCAGGAACCGGGTCCGAGTACTTCGGCAAGTCCCGATAGACAGGGTGGTCTTCAGGAACCCCCGCACGCCTCAGTGCGGCCAAGCATCCTTCCTCGAACAGAATGGAGGTGATTTCCTCCACCTGCTTCTCATACTGCTCTGTGGCATGGTCCACCCCATTCTAGAAAGTGGATTGGGCCTCGGACAGTAGAGAAGCCTTCTCCTTTTCCAGCTCGGCATTCACCGTCTTCAATTTCTCTATTTCAGCGCGCCCGGCCAGCACTTCCCCGCGCAACCTCGTCCCCTCGACCGCCGATTCAGACCTTGATCTGGCCAGCTCCGACTCCAGCTCGGCGGTCCTCTTGTTCTTCGTCCAGACCTCACCTTTCAGCTGGTTAGCTTTCGACGTGAGTTCGGCAACATCAGCCAGAGCCGACGCCAACCGAGTGGTCTCTTCAGCGCTAGCCTTCTTCAGCCCTTCCATTCCCTTCCTCAGCTCTTCTAGCTCCTTCCTCAGCCTTTCCCTCTCAGACTCCAGCTGAGTGATCCTCGCGGCGTTCCCGTCACTCCTCCCCACCACGGCCAGGAGCCTTTGCACGTTCTGCAAAGGGAAAAAATAAATCAAACAGGAGCAGTCGAGCTAAACCACTTGAAGAAGAGCGCTGAAAACACTTACCAGAAGATTAGCCTGGATCGCCGAGACCATCAGGCTCTCATCATCAAACTTCTCGTGCATTTCCATGTCTTGCGGCAGAGCGCAGGCTTTGGCGAGAGCTCCGATGAAGTCGGCGTTCCCCATCAGCCGGTCCTCGACGTTCAAAGGCTTACCGGGTTGCGTCTCCATCCTCGGTCTCCATGCCGCTAGGGCAGTTCGAGGTCCGGAAGCCGATCCGGACCCTTGCCCTACCGAGATGGTGAGCTCGCGGGCCGCCCCGCTAGTCGACCTGCTGGCCGGCGCATTCTTCTCAGCTGGAGCCTTGACTCCGGGGGCCCGCACAGGAGTTTTACCCTTTGGAGGCTGTTCAGCCCCGAGTCCTTCTCCCCCGCCTTGGACTTCTTCCTGGGCGGGGACCCCTCCCTCGGGCGATCCGGCGAGCGTCGCCGCACTCCCTCGCTCGGAGCAGGGGCAGGAGCAGAAGTGGCACCAGCACCCCCCGAGCCCGAAGCTGCGCGGGTACTGGCAGATGATGGTGTCGCAGAAGAGGTAGACCTTTGCCTGAACTTGGCCGCCAGATCCTTGACAACGGGCGTCCTTGAGCTCCCCTCCATACCTTCTTCCCGATCGGACGAATAAGCGTCCACTATCTGCGTCAGGTTCGGTAACTCCGAACTAGAGGTGGACGCCTCGGCGCCAGACGCAGCTCGGCTCGCAGCAAGATCGGTCAAAGGGATCCCGGCGGGCACGGCAACGGAGACAGCAAGATAATCAGGATGCGCCTCGTCCTCCACGGCTACTCCGGTTCTCCTATAGTGGCCACGGTACCTCGGCGTATACCTGAGCAGCTTCCAAGCCGACCTGGTCTCGTGCCCCTTGTATCTTTCGACCTTGTTGATGTTGTCGACGTTCCTCCTCCAGCCTTCACTCGCAGCTCGGCATCGCCTCGCGCCTGCTTCTGCACAACAGACAATAAGAGTGTCAGCTCGGCATCATCGAGATCAAGCAAAGCAAGTAAGAGAAAAGAAGCGGTGTTTACTTGGGACAGTCCCGGGGCGACGAGGGACCATCAGCCTCCTGCTCTCGCCAGCACCGAACTCCCAGTCCCCCGACACACAGAAGAAAGTTTCCTCGGCATTCTTACTCGAATCCTCCAAGGCCAGGACGAAGCCTCTTCGCTGCGGCTTCACCCGGAGATAGTATTTTCCTTCCCCAGCCTTGCAGATATCATAGGTATCCTCGATATCATGGACACCTAGGTTGGTCCCCAAAATCTCATTCAGCTTCGCCGTGCCCATGATGACCTTATAGCCATTGGGCATCAGCTGGCACGGGGTAATAGACCAGACACTAAGGCAGGCCCTAAGCAAGGGGTGCAGAGGAAATCTGACCCCGCCCTCGATCACGGAGATCAGAGGGAACGGCATCCAGCCGCAGGAACAGCGAAGCGTGGCATAATCGACGGAGTCCGCCGGCTTGAGGAGGACTCCCTCCGGAATATTGAAAGCGGCCCTAAACCTGACTATGCCCTCATCAGTATCTAGCTCAAACCTAGGGGTGCCCATGTCTAAAAAGGGTGACAGCGAAGTTAAACCCTAGAAGTCGCGAAACCCGAAGAAAAACCAGACAGAGGCACGAAGCGACTTACAGGGACGAAGGGGCGAATCAAGAACAGATCCGGGCGCGTCCTACGGTCGTCCTCGCTAGAGAGATCTCGAACAAGCAGAGCAGAAATCGAAGGCGGAGGCAAAAGGAATCAGAAACAAGAAAGCAAGAAGACGACCCTATTTATGGAAGGGGAACCCTCGATTGAATACCCCTTTCGAATTCGAAAAGGCGGGCTTCGCAGCCCGTGCCCGTCCCATCAATGAGACAACGCAATCAGTGAAGAGGCTACGCGTGTAGCCGTCGACTCGCTTCCCAGGACGGACAGGGCAGAGCGCTTCAGAAAAGTTGAAACGACACCAGGCAATGATCGCCGCATCCTCAGACAGATTTTCTAGCTTTCGACCACTAAAGGCTAGGACGCTTAAGAGGTCAAAAGCTAGGGGCAATTGTGTGGGGAGATTTCCAGAGCTCCAGGATTACGCTAATCACAGCCATCAGATGAAACTAAGCATTCTCACGTGCCATCCGCGTGCCGCCCACGTGGCACCAGATTCACCCCGGCTACCCGGACAGGGGCTCCGGCCGAAGTCAAGCAGGTCCGGACCGCTGGCGCCGAGCTCGGCTACCCCATGTGCCCACCTCGGCTGAAAGCTCCACCTCGGCCGAAGGTGCCGGGACGAAAGCCGAAGCAGGAAAGAGCCTCCACCCGCGCCCCTCATCCCCCCACGTCATCAGGCACGTGGAGGAATAGGGGCGCAAGCTAGTGAGACAGATGCGACATTCAGCCATTCACAATCTTCGCCAGATCCCTGACAGGGCGGCATCCAGCGGTTGAAGCCACATCAGAGGGCGAATCCGATGGTACCCCTACCGCCAAAGGCGCCCAACGATCTGGCCCAACAAGACGCACATTTAATGCGATGTGGGCTGATCCGACTGGCATTAAATGCAAAGTGGGCTGGAATGGACCGCATTTATTACTTTGTGGGCTGATCATGACTTCTCAGTCGAATCATGGACCCACACCAAGATATCATCCAAAGATACGACCCAAGCCTCTATAAATAGAGCTTCATACCACACCACATGCAAGGTATGCACAATTCAACCCAACCCAAAGAGCTGTTACTCTGCCTCTCTTCTTCCTCTCCTTCCATTGTTCCAGTTCACTCACTGACTTTGGCATCGGAGAGCCATGCGCCGCCCAGGTCAGACAGGCTTTCGGACGGTACCTAGTCTTCATCACCTTGGATAAGTCCTCTAAGGCACCCCAGTTATTGTGGGTCATTATTTTCTGCACCTACAGTTATGGTACCAATGAATATGATAAAAATAAATGGATGCGACAATGATAATGATAACAATAATCTAAGATGCGCTGATTATAATAGATTAAAAAAATTGAAGCCCAAAGAATGGACAGATCTCACCAGCATGATGATAAAAATCCTGAATCCAACTGTTGAAACCTCTTGTTTGACATTTTATCCTTATTGTGATGTGGGGTCGATCTCTTCTCTTAATCTCTTCTTGATATTAAATTGATATTAAATCCTCTCTTGAAGCGGGTCCCGAGATGGGAACTCTTTGGGCAGAAGCTGAGAATGGAAAAGAGGGCTGATGTATTACGCAAGTGGGGGTGGCTTGTTTGGATGAGGGTGTTAAAGTGGCTCGGTGAGGCAATGTGGTGATGATAGATGAGCGGTTTTTTTTTTTTTTGTGGTTCGGTTTGGGGTTGGCAAGTGGGTCAGTAATGGGCTAATGAGCAGGTTGGGTTAAATGGGTTAGATGAGATGGGCTCAGGTTCTTATTTCTCATGCACAGTTTTTATGTGGATGAGATATGGCCGGGACAGAAAGTGGAATTGGTTTGTTGGTGGGGTGAAGGTTCTGGTGGTGATGGTGATGGAGATGGTGTATGACTTGATGGGATAGTGAAAGGAGTTCAGATTTGGTCTCAGGTGATTGTGTTGTGAGAGGTTTGGGCTTGGATTCTGGTTGCTAGCTATTTATGTTTGTAATGGAGATGATGTGTGGTGTGTGAAGGCAGGGAGAGGAAGAAAGAGATGATGGAATGATGTAGGGTGCAGGGGCTGTGGCAGGAAGGAGAAGATGAGTGCGCAGGTGGAGTTTGGGTGCAGCAGGTGGGTGCAGTGGGTGCAGGGATGCAGGCAAGTCCGGGTGCAGAGAAGTGGGCTTAAGTGGAGAGAGGAAGAGAATGGAGGGCAGTGATGGAATGGGACTGTACAGTGAAGGTGTGGTGCCAGGTGCTGGGACTGTGTGTAGGTGCAAGTGGGTGCACGTATAGGTCAAAAGAGAAGGAGAAAGGAGAAAGAAGAGAAGAGAGAACGGAAGGAAGGGAAGTGGTGAAGACGCTGTGAGATCGGTGAACTGGGTGCTGCAGGTGTGGTGTAGGGAAGAGAAGGGAATAAAAGAAAAATATAGAAGAAGAAAGGGAAGGAAGTAAAGAGAGAAAAATAAAAGAAGAATAAGTGATGGGGCTGTGTGTAGATGGTTTTGCAGGTGGTGGGTGGCGAGATGCTGGCCTGTGGGCGTGAGGAAGATGGTGGAGAAGGTGGGTGAAGGTCAGCAGGGAGCCAACGAGGGTGCACAGGAGGACTGAAGGGAGGAGGAAGAAGAAGAGAAGGAAAAGAAAGAGAAAAGAAAGAGAGAAAAAGGAATGCAGGGAGAGTGCAGCAGTGAGAGGGTGGTGCGCAGGGGCTGTAGGTCGGAGAGATGGAGATAGGGAGTGAAAAAAAAAGAGAAAGAAAGAGGGTGATGGTGGCGGCAGTGAAGATGCAGCGGTGAGGGAGGAAGGAGAAAAGAAAAGAAAAGGAGAGGAAGAGAGAGATAGAGTGATGATGTACAATGGCAGCGTGGTGCGCAGGGTGTGAGGGATCGAGAGGGAATGAGAAGAAGAAGAGAAAGAAAAAGAAAGAAGAAGAAAGAGGGCGATGTGCGGTGTGTAGGAAGAGAAGAAAAGAAAACGAAAGAGAGAAAAGGAGATGGGTTGCGGGGCTGTGTGTAGAAGAAGTGCTGGGGTTATGCAGGAGGCAGTGCAGGGAAAGGGGAAGAAGAGGTGCAGAGAGAGTGGACTGCAGTGAAGGAGAAGAAATTGTGCAGGGAGGGAGACGCAGATGATGGCTGGATGTGATGGTTTCTGCGTATGAGGGAAGATGGAGATGGTGGTCTGCGTCTGGGAGAGGAAATGGATCTACGCAGGAAGAAGATGGAGAAGAGAGGATGATGGAGTGAGGGGAGATGGAAATGATGAGGCCTGTGGGTGGGATGGTGTCTGGGAGAGAAGGGTTGTGAGATGGAGATGGCCGGGATATTCTGCGCATGGGCTGTGCATGGGAACCGGGAGAAGGGCTTTTAAGGAGAGGGAGATGGTAGAGTCCAGAGGTGATAGGAGATCTGCGCCTTGGCCTTAGAGATAGGAGAAGGAGACGAGGTTTAAGGGGGAGATAGAGATGAGGGGATCTGGAACTCTACTTCCCCAGATCCCTGGACTCCTTTTCCCTTATCTGGGTGATGGGTCAAGGGTAGTTCGGGCCCAGGTCAGGGTCGGACTTGATGGGTTTTGGGGCTTATTAGATTGGGGCCAAATGGGTTTAGTTGGCCTGGGGTCAGATCCAGGTTCAGATTCGAGTAAGGTTGGGGTATAGTTTAGGTTTGGATTTTGATGGCTTAATGGGATGGTTTAGTTGAGGTTTAAGCTAAGTTGAATGGGCTGATCCGGGCCATTATCACTGAGACCCAGGTTTCGCATATTTTAATCCGCCCGTCGAATTTTTGAGATCCGAGTACCAGTGGAAATCTCTCGATGAGTAGGTCCCGATGATATATGGGTCATATCCATTTGAAGATCTAGAAAATATTTGAATTTTGGGGTGCCCACACTTATTAAATTTGTGAAAAAGGTATATCTCTTGATCCGACCGTTGGATTCTTTAAATCCATATTTCAATAGGAAGCTTACTAAATGTAGATCATCATGGAAGTGAGAAGTGAGATCCGATTCGAAACATGAGAATTGGTGAGATCCATAAAAAAAAGGGGGCCTATAATATATGTAACCTTCCTAATTGTGCACGAAAATGAAGATTTTAATTTATTTATTCAATATTGTCTAAATGGGGCAAAATTGGGGCATCGATAATATGAGTATTAAAATTGTCCATAGGGGGTGCCAAAATGAGGTGTCTCCAGTGTAGAATTCCGGTTTGTTGGGAAGAAGTAGGCGTTCGTAGTTTCCATGGACCGGCTATAGTGAGTGAGACAAGTGACAAGGTCAAGTTGATTCAATAACGTCTGAAGGTAGCCCAGAGTAGATAGAAAAGCTATGCAGACCCTCATAGAAGTGACTTACAGTTCAAAGAAGGAGATAAGGTTTTCTTGAAGGTGTCACCGACTAAGGGAACATTAAGATTTGGGCAGATGGGCAAGCTATACAGGAGATACATTAGGCCATATGATATTGTGAGCAAGACTGGTGATATGGCTTACAGATTAGCCTTACCGCCCGAACTCTCCGGCGTACATAATGTCTTTCATGTGTCAATGTTGAAGAAGTACATCCCCGATCGATTACATGTACTCCTTCATAAACCCTTAGAAATCCGAGAAGATGCTACATATGCTAAGAAGCCTGTTCAGATCATTGATACAAAGTAACAAGAGCTGAGGACACAGACAATTCATTGGGTCAAAGTACTTTGGGAAAATCATGGACTCGAGGAAGCAACGTGGGAACCACGGGATCAAGTGCAGAAGAAGTATCCACATCTACTACCTGAGGTTAGTTGTAATTTCAATTTAGAGGACCAAATGCCCTAAGGGGTGGAGGATGTAAAACCCCGACCCGAGTGACTGCGATTAGCATTAATTAAGTCATGTGTTAGCTCTAAGTGAGATTATTGGATTTTCGTTAAGTTTCGGGTTAGAGTAGCTCTTATATAGCTCTGGGGAATTTTGAGAGCGTTTGTGATTTAGTGGGACCCTTTGGGGGTTCTTTTAGTAATTTTGCGTGGACATGGGGAATTATTCGAGATTTCGATAATTCATGTTTTAACTTCGTTTGACTTATCTCGTTAATCTCTACAACTTTCGTGTTGACTTTGTTCCCGTCCGAGACCTTGAAACCCAACTTTTCTTGAAGGCAAAACAGTCTTTTATACCAAAATCTAGACACAAAATTTGATGCCTCCAAAACCCTCGAAATATATATTTTATAGAAATTAGATTTTTCGACGATCATTTTTTCCTTCTTCGTCGAACTCATCCGAGGCCCGAAAAACCATGTTTTTAGCCCGACAAGCTCGGTTAGTTGTGGGACCCACCCCACTTACTATAAAAGGGGAAGCCATCTTCACTTTCCCCCTTCTTGTTGCTCTAAAACGTGGGAGGAGTGTGTTTCAGCCCCAAGCTAGGGTTTTTCCCCTCTTCTTCTTGCTTCTCCTTCCCAATCCATTACCAATCTCACCTAAATGGAGCAATGGAGGTCAACTTTTTCTTCCTCTCCATGAGAGCTTCTCTTGGACACCATTAGAAGAGAAATTCAGCCACATTGGAGTCTCCCTTGAGCTAGCTTTTTCCATCTGAAGAACTTCCATATAAGCCCTTCCTTCCAACTTTTAGATTTGGGTTTTCCTAACTTTAGAGAAGCTCCATCTCCATTATTGCAAGCTCTTTCTTCCTCATTCCTTGTTTTGATCATTTAGGGTTCTAAATGGGTTCTTTGTTTTGGGGGTTTTGTGTAGCTTGGTGATCTTTGGCTTGGGAGTGAGGTTAGGAGATTATTTAGCTATTTTGGAAGCCTAGGCAAGTGGATGATTGGATGTTGAGTATTTTCATATTTTTATGAGAAATGTGGATTTCATTGCTTCTTTTACTTATGCTTCTTCTTATGGTTTTCATTGAATTTGAAATGTGCCTATTGATAAGTCATCTCCCTCTCTTGATAGTGTTTTTGAAATGTATGTAACTTGTTTTGAGATTAAAACTTGTTTACAGAAATAATAATAATAATAATCATCACCAAAACCTTATCCCAACTATGTTGAGTCGGCTACACGAATTATGTTTCTCTATTCTGATTTATCTTGAGCCAAATCCTCAAATAAGTCATACTTTTTCATATATCTATTTTACCACCTCCATGCACGTTCTCTTTGGCCTACCCATTTCCCTTGGTGGGCCAACAAGCTTCATGGCCAAACTTTTCCTTACTGGCGCCGTTACCGGCCTACGTTGGACATACACAAACCATCTCAAACAGGTTTCTCTAATTTTATCCCCAACTTTTACTACCCTTAAATATGCTCTCGAAAGTGCTCATTTCTAATTTTATCCTTCCTAGTTTGACCACACATCTACCTCAACATTGTTGACACCAAAAATGTCACTTTGCTTCTTCAAAATCCAGAAAGCTACATGAAGCCGCAACCTGCCATAAATAGGCAATGCTACTTCCAAAAAAATCAAATCTTGTCAGAATCAAACAAAAACTGCAAGATTCTTCAAGACAAACAAAAGAGGAGTACACAAGAAGTTTTGGGCCATTTTAAAATCATTTGGCCTAACTTCGCTTCTCCGACAGCTGAAAAGGAGCTCCCGGCGGCGAAAGATCGGAGACACCGAATCTTCGATCAGAGCCGATGGATGGTCTCAAAATACATCCAAAAGGCTACACGCCAAGTTCCGAGTCAAACCGACAACGTTTGACCCTACATCAACCCTCGAACAGCTAAATCAAGCCTCTCGGCGGCAAGAACCACTGAGGCCATCACTCATCAGACAAAGCAAATGGACGGCTTCAAAATGCTTACAAAGGGCTACACGTCAAGTTTCAGGTCATTTCGACAACATTTGACCAGACTTTGACGCTCGGAAGCCAAATCAGGCCTCTCGGCGGCGAAGCTCCCCAGGACCATGGTTTCCAAGACAGAGCCTATGGGTCATCTTAAAATGACTCCAATAGGTTCCCTGTCAAATTTCAGGTCAATCGGACATCGGTTGACCGCACATCAAGCCGCGACATTTTCATCGCGATAAAAATAAGTCTACTGGAGATAGGACCCCAAACGGCTTCAAAACTCAAAAAAGCTTATGGTTGGTCTTATTTATTGCTCAAGAGGCTTCACCCCAAATTTCAGGTCATTCTGACATCGTTTGACCCAATTTCAGCTTTTGACGGAAAATCGGGCAGCTCTACGCGACAAAGTCTTCGTCTTTCCTGGAAAATTGGAAACTTTGCACTCCAAAATGCAAGGATTCTTGTCAAGTTTTCTACAGGAAAATCAGGCCAATAAATGATAAAAAATGTCAAGAAAAAATATAGACGAAAAAAGAATTAAAAAATGTAAAAAATGGCAGCAAAATGGGATAAAATGGGGGAAATTCCCCCCAGGGTCGCAGACCCTTGCGACCATGGAGCCAGGAATCGCCAGGTTCGCCCCGGAAAGCCCGTTTTTTCGTCGTTTTTCGTGATTCGAAGCTTCCGACTCCTGAGATTTTCTAAAATTCATACTTTTAAGGTACCAAATCCTTTGACATCTGTCAAAATCACGGGTCAATCATCAAGAGTATCAAAATCAATATTGATCACCAACCGGTCAACCAAAAAAGTGTGTTTTTTACCCGACCGATCGAGAAATCGACAGGACAGATGGCACCGACCTGCTGTCGGCAACCAATACTTGAAGTTACATGGTTGTCCAATGTCAATCTACATGAAGATCCATCGATGATCATCGCCAGAAGAATCCCAAAAGATGCGGCACGGCCCGCGACTCTTCAACTGCTCAGCGACCACTTAATGCAATTAATTGGCTAGCTTTATTGCAGTCATTAATTCATTTCTTTGGACGGCCCAATCAGAAGCAAGCAAATGGGAGTTACAAGTAAATTGATTCATGGCATTTAACCCATGAAACTCCTCCCATCATGGCGATTAAAGGCGATTAAATGCCCTCAATCTCCACCGACCAATCAGAAGCCAAGAAAAAGGAGTTACAAAATAAATGAATTAAACCCTGTAACTCCTCCCATTATGCGGCTTAATGATAATAAAATCCCATAAACCCTCCTAAATGGCTACCAAGAGCCTATAAATAGGAGAGCATTCCAAAGAATTCCAGATGGGAAATATAGAAGAATACAGACAGAAAATCTAAGAGAAAGAAAGAGAAAACTCTGCGAAAGTTCTGCACCAGCCACCGCTACAAGGTGACAAAAGTCCCTTGGGGGGTACCCCCAAGGTCCTTGCCTTCTCCTTCTGCCTCCAAAGGCTTAGACGTGACTTTTCAGCCCGTCTACTTAGCTTTTTTATTGGACATAGGACCTCCTCTTGGTCTTTGTCATCTAAAAATTTAAGGTTATAGCCAAGCCAAGCGAATCAAGAGCATCATCTGTTCTCATCTGCATGGATGATGGCGAAGTCCACATATGGCTTGTGACCTTCAATCTGAACTAGTCCCTCACAATCTCCTGAGAAGTTAGATTCTCATTTTCTTACTTTTCATTGTAGTTTGTATTTTTCTAAAAGAGACAAAAATCACAACTCTTGTCTTTCATTATTGATAAGAATTGTAAATCGGCTATAAACGCCAAAATCGGCTATAAACGCAAAAAATCGGCTATAAACGCCAAAAATTGGCTATAAACGCCAAAAAAAAAATCGCCTTTCACGGCAAATCAAGAAAATGTCTCTTTTCTTAAATATATGTGCAATGGAAAACTTGAAAGAAGTTGATTTCCTTTTTACTTGCGAAGGTCGATCTCCGGATCACCACTTGCAATTCCAAGTAAAATAGAAAAATCGGTGCACCCACACAAAAAAATGTTGATACTCGCTTCTGCCCCCGGGCGCGAAAGGGTCGGACCCCAACGGACTCCCACGTCCGCCGACCTCGGTAGCACCAGGCAATGAACGCGCGGTCCATCAAACATTATCATCTTTGCTATATCCATTTTGTGCATATGTTGTTTCTTGATTGGCTAACATTCTGCTCCATAGGTCATAGCTGGTCTAATGTTGTCCTGTAAAATTTTTCATTCAATCTTGTGGGAATTCGTAGGTCATAGAGTACTCCAAAAGCAAGTCTCCACTTCAACCATCCCGCTTTTATCCTATGTTAGACATCTTCATCAATCCCCCCATCCTTACTAATTATAGAGCAAAGGTAGCGGAAAGAATCACTTTGTAGTATCTCATGACTTTCAATCCTCACAATAGTTTCATCTATTTTTGTATGCCCACTGAAGTTACAATCCATATATTTCATTTTTGTACGGCTTATTTTAAAGCCTTTGGATTCTAAAGCCTCCCACAATCTCTCGAGTTTTACATTCACACCATCTCTTGATTCATCTACCAACACATTATCATTTGCAAATAACATGCACCAAGGTACCTCTTTTCGAATATGATCAGTTAACTCATCCATAATCAATGTAAAGAAATAAGGGCTTATGGTTGACCCTCTAAATATTTATCATTTCTAACCATCAAATTCAAGATTCAAAATATACTGTACAAAAAAATCGGGTTGCAAGAAAAGAAACATCAAATTAGATTGCTTGACTAAAACCATCAAATAAAATTCGGAGTCATTGTCTTGTACGCATAGGGCCTGCAAATGAAATTTACATATGTGAAAATTACTACCATGTTTGTTTGGTAGTAACATTTTGGGCTCCACCAGAGTGACTAAAAGTAGAAGGTGGTGATGAAGTTTGATGCTATGGTCCATGAATTTAGCAATGTCTATGGTCGGTAGCATGTTTTTATTGAGGTGCTTGGGAGGCACCATACACTTATATTAAATAATAATACTTTAGGCTGTTTTAATATTTTAATAATCTAGCATATACTAAACGTGATTCTATTGGTTATAATATGGTAATTTGGCTCAATTCCATTTTGACGTGAATTCCCTCTCTTTGTCAACAACTAGGTAGCCCTTCTTAAGTTTTATAATCATAAGATCTGAACCGTTGATTAGTTACTCTGTACTTCCTATGGTCTACTGACCAATGATCACAACAAACAGACGTCTCTCACTTACATTTTAGCTCTGCCCTACTCATCCAACAGTCTAGATTCGTACCAATTACCGACCAATCTAAGCACGCGTCTGACATGGAGCTTTCAAAATCAAATTTGGATTCTTCTTCCAAAATCCGGGTCCTTTTACATAGGCATGCTGAGAAAACTCTTTGTAGTAATTCTTACACTTTTTCATCAGGATGGCCCACATCTAAAATCCAAATTGTTTAATATTACTATCCTTTCTTTTAGTGGCACTTGTTCTAATTTCACTTCAATCCGAGTGGAATCCACCGTCTGATTTATCACTCATAAAATAAATTAAAGGTAAAACTTGCAAAATCAGATGTTCTTCTCATCATGATCAATCAGACAATTGGACCTATTATGATCAAATCGAAAAATGGATCATGATTAGTTTAAAGCGGTTCTTGATCATGGGAGGGCTTCGATTTCATACATGGGCCCCACCAATCGATTTTACAGAATGACCAATCGATAATCTCAATACGTTCTTTTCTTCTCCAATTGCTTTTGCCCCCTCCTTATTTCAAGAGTATAAAAGCAAAAAAAAAAAAAAACCCAAATTATCATTTAGAAGTACCCAAGAGCATTTCTCCCCCATTGATACAAATGATCCATTTATGATCAATTCAATTCCTATTCACATACATCTATCCTCTTTTAATTACAAACAATCATAGTTTGACATGTATATGCTTAATCACCGTTGGTTGTTACTGAGATATACAATCGTTAAATTTTGAAGCCATTAAATTAAAACCGAAAATCATTCAAAGGCGTGAAATCCCACTCCCACTTAACTCTAATCCACATCCAAACCACTCCATCTCCATCTCCATCTCCATCTCCATCTCCATCTCATCATGATCAATCGAAGGGCGGGTGGGCCCCACTAGAAGTAGATTGGGTAAAAGCACGCAACTGCATTGTAGCCTCCATCGTTTTCATTTAAATAATTTTCGTAACAAGAGAGAGAAGAGGAACGAAAGAAATCCCCTCTTTCTTCTCTCTCTCACAGATTAAGAAGAAAACAGAGGTAAAAACAGAGAGACATCTCTTTTTCTCTCATCGGATCCCTTCATCTTCCCAACAGACATTTTTTTCCCCAAATACCCTCGTTTCCCTGCTCCAGAGCTGGATTCGAAGCCCTCCGAGCTGGGTTTCCAGGGGTAGTTTCGGCATCTGGTGTTTCTTCTCCGAGTTTCTAGGGTTTCGACGATGTCGCAGGCGGCGAGCAGCAGATCTAGGGTTATCGGAGACTACATAGTCGGGCGGCAGATCGGATCCGGATCGTTCTCCGTCGTGTGGCACGGGCGGCACCGGATCCACGGCACGGAGGTGGCGATCAAGGAGATCGTGATGGAGAGGTTGAACAGGAAGTTGCAGATCAGCCTCCTGTCGGAGATTCGGATCTTGAAGAGGATCAATCACCCGAACATCATCCAATTGCACGATATTATCGAGGTCAGTAAAGTATCGGATTTTTTCCTTTTTGTTTTGTTTTTCTTTTGGTTGATGAAAGTTTCATTGGATTGCGAGAAATTGGAAAAAGTTTGATTCTTTAAGTGTAATTCCTTGGAATAGATGAAGGAAAGGTGTTGATTCTCAAATTTAGGACTTGGTTGATGAAAATTTCATTGGATTGTGAGAAACTAGAAAAAAGTTTGATTCTTTTAGTGAAATTCGTTTGAATAGATGAAGGAAAAGGAATTGATTCTGAAAGGTAGGACTTTGTTGGAAATTTTACGGGAATGCCAGTGTAGGAGATGTTTGGAATTGATTTTTATGTGCTTATTTGCATTATTTTCTGATTTCAGTTGATGGAGATTTTGTAGAGTAGATGAGAGTTCAAGATTCTCAATGTAGAAATCTTATTTAAGTGTGAGTGAAAAGCATAACTCACAAACCCAACTCCAGAGAGATGGGATAAGACTTAGATGATGATGAGATAACAGCTCAGTATTTTTGTATAATGAATTGGAGTGGATGGGTTAGAAAGATTGCTGTTTTCTTTAACGTGTTATTAAGAAGATCTTGAAAACTGTGGAAGCTTCATCTCTGCATCAGTTTCTTTTCATGGGTGATGGAAATCTCAGTGTTTAGGTTGAAATTTGAGCTTTTTGCAATGTTCATTTGAACTGCTAAAATAGAGTTATACTAAAGATTTACTTGAGCAGGAGAATTTGCGAAGAAGTTATTACATCTGGATGCTTAGAATTGTTGAAACTGCATGCCAACAATTATAAATGGTGGCTTGATACGACTTGAGAAACTATGAATAGGTGCACATAATGGCGGAGAGAACTTATACATGCTATCATAATCTATAAACCGGAACTTACATTAAAGTTGTTGAATATGGCTCCCTCTCTCTCCCCATTCTCTCTCTCTCTCTCTATATATATATATCTATCTATCTATCTATCTATCTATCTATCTATCTATCTATCTATTGATCCATCCATCCATCCATATGACGTTATATATTTCAAGCTGAGGGGGCATGGTTTTGGATAGCTACATTATTAATGTTCCTATTTTAGTTTCAAGCAATAATAGTTTTGGCTCTGTAAAGTACTCTGGCAACACATACACACAGACACTCTACCCAAGTCCCTAACCAAGCGTGGAGATATAGGTTAAGTGGATTGGCATCCCAACTAAGGTTTTGCTTAAAGTGTCTGATTTATCGTATTGCCTGCTTGATTCATTATGGTTCATGACTTTACCATTTTTGGGGAAAGGCAAGCTAACTTGAACCTGCAACCATTTGGTTGCAACAATGAGCAATTCCAGGTTTGCTTGTGCTATTGGCTCGTCTACATATGTATTATTGTCTTTAAGGGTTAGATATAGGTTAAAGTTTGTCTAATATTAAATACACTCATTTATTTTGCTTCAACCTGTTTCGATGCAGTATTTTGAATGCTAATGAAATCTAGTTGCATGAGAACTCAATGTAATTACAAAAGAAACTAGACAAAATCCAAATGTAATAAACATGAAACACATCTTCTGAACCTTCTGTAAAAGACTTGATTGATTTGACGAACACCTCCAATATGCTTTTCCTGTATCAAGAAACAGAATCTGCGAAAGGAACCTCCAATACTGAGATTTATCTTGATCTCACTCGAGTCACCAATATTCTCTAAACTAAGGTTTTTATTCTTATTTGACTTTCTTTTTTAATCTCACATGGAGAACTTTGGTTCTTGACAAAGAATATTAGAAATAAACACTAACTTAGAAATACAACACTGAACTTATATTAAGATGCTTTTGTTTTGCAAAGAACAACTGTATTTATGAAAAATGAAGGCAACCTGCTAAATTCTGGCTATGGTTTTGAAATGGACTATGAGCTTTTTCTTCGTTCAAGGATTATCTCAATGCTTGGTATCTAAGACAGTAAAGCAGATCAGATTATATTAAATTAAGTTAGGGAATGCAGTAGAAGATGTTACTTCGAGGCACTATAAAATAATATATTTATTGATTCAAGTAATTAACTTTGGCATAATTGAAGTTATTTGAGTCAACCATGAATCTACAGGACTTGGGGAAGGTGGTGCGTCTTTTATATTTTGGGGTTGATTATTGTTCAAACTGTGGTTCTAGTAGAATTGGTAGAAAGTCTAACTGAGAGAGCAAGATAGAGGTATGATAATAGGGAGAGAAGAACGGGGTAGGAGTGATATATATTCGGTCCATTTTAATGGATGGACCAAAATAATTTGGAAAATTCATTGAAATGAAACATATTTCGTAACTGTGGTCCCAACTTATCTGGATTTAGTCCAAATTACAAACTACTAGCAGTCCTACACAGTTATTCAGCCCCACTTTGGCAACTGTTCAACAGTCCAACCTGCATCTAAACCTGATCCAAATAACAGCCCACAATCGGGCTTATCCAACCTTTTTATCAGCCTCTAGAAGATGTATATCCGACCTATTATGTTATCAGTCTTCGACCAACCACCAGCAGATATCAGTAACAGACCTTAATCCACCCTGTTGCAGCCCCATCTGCTTCTGTAACAGTCCCCTTTCAATCCTTCTTCCACCCATGTTTGACCAAAAATTCATGTCACCACAAATTTTATCCAACTATTTCATACAAACAACCCTCACGGCTTGTCAACAGTCCCTTGCTTTGTCTGGTTTCAAGACTACCCTTTAGCCAACATTTCTTGATCGTTTCTTCCTACTGTCTATGAGCTTCCAGAGTATTGAAAGAAAGACAGCAATATGAATTCCTAATCTAAATGATTCCAGCATTCTGCTCTCCATAGATGACCAAATTGCGTCCAGAAAGACCAACACTTAAAACATCTCCAGCTCGTCCTAAGCCTGGCCCCAACAACAATGTGCAGAAAATTCTTAATTGACTGATTGAAGTAGGTTTGATGGTCGCAGATCACACTGCGAGAATTCCAACGGAAGACCCTGTTGCAGATGAGCATGTGGACTAATGTCATATGGAATATTCATGGTGTAAGAATCTTTCAAAGAAAACTCCCTTGATGAACCAAATGAAAAAAAGAAAAAGAAATAGAAGAAGATTGTTTAATGATGATTGAAAGAGGTAGGACAAGAAGGTAGATTTGGTCTGTCGTGTGAACTGTAATCATAGTTGTCAAGTTCGTTTCGGATGCCGATTCGGCTTGGCTCCAAAATGAAACATTTCGGTCGATTCGGACATTTCGCTTTCGGAAATTCTCTTCGGAAAATATAAATATATTTTTATATATACACATATATAAGGGAAATTCTCAAAAACGCCCCCTCTTAGAAGAGGTGTTTTCGCCCCTATCCAATATCCAATGAACGGAATACTTTCGTGTTGAAACTTGAAACCGATGCTTTTATGCTGAAACCGTTCCACTCTATTTAAGACTATTAACTCACCTTTCTAGGAGATTGCGTAGGAGAAAAAAATAGGATCTCATTTAATACTATTACTCACCTTTTTAGGAGATTGTGTAGGAGAAAAACTAGGATCTCAATCTATGAAATAGGAGATTGAATTTGAGAGAGAGAGAGAGAGAGAGAGAGAGAGAGAGAGAGAGAGAGAGAGAGAGAGAGAGAGAGAGAGAGAGAGAGATCAATTTATTGGACGTGCATATCCAATTTTCATAACAGGGCCCCACTAATCAATTTAAATTGACATTAGCAATTTCATGCGGGGCCCAAATGTTAAAAGTCTTTGGTGGTGGGACCAACTCATATTAAGATTTCTCATTTGTTGGAGTTGGCCATCAAATAGTGCATACAATTTTGTTTCCCCCTTTTAAGGGAAGAATTTGAAATGAGTGAGTCTTTCTAGGGGCTAGAGTTTTGTGAGTCTTAAAGAAGTTATAGTCTTTCCTAGAAAAGATGAGAGTCCATGTCATAAGTATCTATCATAAATCATCTCCTTATCTTATTGGTCCAAGAAAAGGGGCGTTCTTGCTTTTCAAAATGCCCAGGCGTTCCCCTATATATATGTATGTATGTGTATATATGTATATATATATGTACATACATATATGATATATATATATTTACATACACGTACATACATGTGTATGTACACATATATATATATATATATGTGTGTGTGTGTGTGTGTACACACACACACATATATATAGGGGCAGCTCTCCTAAGCTCAAGCTTAGGATAAGGTAAGCTCAAGTGTGTGGTGGGGCCCACCTGGGGACCCACATGGGGATGGGGGGATTTCAAGGACTCCGTGGGACTCTCCTATTTGTAAAAAACGGGCCCCAACCGTGATTTCTATTATCTCCATTTGGGCTCCAAAAGTTTTATGGTCAATCGTCCATTTGGATCGGTACACAGTCGATCCAACGGTCCGGTAAATTCGAATCTGACCGAAAGTTGGTGGACATGTGCAGTTGAAGGGGGTCGTGTGTTTGGTTCATTTGGATGGACTAAGGGTGACCAAAGATGGGCCCCACAAGCATGAGCTTATGGAATTTTATCCTAAGCTCGTGCTTAGGAGAGCCTTGTCCTATATTAAAAATATATAGAAAATTTCATTCTACTAAGCATCACAAGTGTAATTTCCAAAAGATAATGTTTAAATACATCCCCCTCAAATGCCACAAAATAAAATAAATAGTCAGCTAACTATGGATCATTGTAATCATCATCATCATCTTCATTCACTCCCAATTCCCCCCTTGTAGGGCCGCCAAATTTCATCACCCCCATCAAAATCAGGGATAACCCCCTTGCACTTGTGCCGGCTGCTCCATAGTTGCCCAACCATTGACATCCTCCATGGTCAAGAGAGGTGCTTCTTTAGCAACCCAGTCAACCAAATATTAATATTCTCCAAACTGATTGGATCAGAGGCAACATTCCCGGTCCTTTTGAGCATATCCCTACAATTTACGTAAGTTAATATTTTACTATATGACTACTAACAATATACAAAAGAATTACGTAAAATCAACATTTGATATACCTTTCACGGAGCTTCAGATTATAATGCACAAAGACTAGATCATTCAGCCTTTGATGTTCTAGCCTATTTCTCTTAGGAGAATGAATATGTTCGAAGATGCTCCAATTTCTTTCACAACCACTAGCTCTGATGCATTGACTCAAAATTCGAATTGCCAATTTTTTCAACTCAGGGGTACCATTTCCAAACCGATCCCGCCATTTATCTGTAAGAACTTATATGAAATATAAAACTATATTTTATGAATTTTAATCATATAATAATTTAATAAAAAATTTAAAACTTTCATTTACGTGGAGACATTTTGTCTCGATTTCATATTGCTGTTGCAGAACCGAAGTCCAAATGAGAATCTTTATAGTCATCACATTGTCTGAAAATCATGTCATGAGTATCAAAATCAGGAACTAATTTCTCTATGATATTATTCAGACCCCTGATGACTTCGCTGTGCTTAGAAAATGTACGGCTAAAGAAAAATGTCGGATTCAAGTAGTATGCTGTAGCGTGTAGTGCACTGTGAAGTTGATTGTCCCACCTGCGATCGATAATCTTCCAGTATGGCATGTAGTCCTTATTCTTTAATCTCTTTTGAATGACTTCCTTTGCTCGATCCATCTTCTCGTAGACATAACCCATTGTAGGCTTGTCTTCACTGTCAGCTAGATGAAGAACTACCACCAAAGCCTCACTAACTTTCAATATATGCTCAACATTCTTCCAAAATGTATTATTGAGTATTATATCTGTGATCTCCATGCCAATAGGGGTACTTGAAACATTACATTGTTCCCATGCACTTCTTGTAAACATTTGCCTAAGTTCTTCTCTGAATTGATAAAGGCACTGCAAACTAATAAAATTGGTAGCAAATCTTGTGATGGCTGGTCGAATTAATTCTCTTCCGTGTGTATATTCTCTTCTCATTAAATTCAGTACTGATAAATGATTGTAAATGAAATTTGTGACTTTCCTTGCTGTCTCAATTGTGGATGCATTGACTGGAAACAAATCGGGTTTTGCCATGTCCTCTAACATCAGATCTATGCAATGAGCGGTACAAGCTGTCCAAAAAAAAGTTCTATATTTTTCAGCCACTCTTTTTCCTGCCACTTTGTATGTGGCATCATTGTCAGTGATAAACTGGACAATATTGTTAGGCCCAACAAGTAAAACAATTTCATCAAAAATTCTAAATAGTGAATCAGCATTTTTTGTAATTGCACTTGTAGGAACTGACTTCAGAAACATTACCCACCCGCCCCCCCGCCCCCCCTTCTTCTTTGGGCAATACACAAGAAAGTTTATTAATGTTTGTTGCCTTTCATCTGTCCACCTGTCAGCCATGATAGAGCACCCCATGACATATAATGCTCAATGAAATCATTAACTTCTACTACGATCTTCCCCAAAATCTTTCCACAGAGGTCATGCTATGATGCCATCTTGTAACTTGAACCCACTGCAGCGATTGCATCAGCCATTGGTTGACAAAATTTTGATGTTGCTGCATTAAATGGGAGATTTGCATCAAACCAAAAACGGCCAACAGCCAAATCAGTTGCATCCTTCAGTTCATTTGTTGCCAATGCTGATTTGATGCCTGGCTGATATCCAGGAGTTGTTCGTGGTGCGAATAAATTGGACATTGGAGGTTGGGAAGTATTTGACACAACCATTCTTTTGTTTTGGGTAGATATTTGAGAGACCTTCTCGTTACCCTTTCTACTTCTTGTGGTGGGGGTAATTGGATTTGTAAATAGTTCTACTTCTTCTACCTCAACATCATCTTCATTTGCATCACCCCTTGGAGTTCCGTACGGGTTTCCAATTTCCTCATTTAATTGCCTTTTCTTTGCTCTATCCTTTTTACCTTTTAAAACAAGTCTTTCCATTTGCCATTTGACATCACCGGACACTTTTTACAAGGTGCAATATCTCCTTTCAACCCACCCCCCCCCCCCCCCCCTCGGTTGTTCTTTAAGTCTAGTGATCGTACAACTTTAAGTCTAGTGATCCTACAACCTTTTATGACTTTGTTACAAAAACAACAAATTACATGTTTGTTGTTGGTGGATCCATAACTATAAGCCCATGCAGGGTCGTCAGATCTAATACTGGTGGCAGCAGATCTTATAGGTGTACTATCACTCATTTTCAAATCAAAGAATCAATCTTCCAAATCTGATACAATAGCAACACACAAATGATAGACAAGTACAATAGTAAGTTTAATGTTTCAACTATTTATAGGAAATTTTTTAAAATTATATAAGTTATCAAAAAAAATAATAATAGAAAATTAAGATTATATAAATATAAAACTGGTGGTGAGGAATTGCAACATTAAAGTTGTAGGCTTGTAGCCCCAGGCGGCCAGGCCTCTCAAATTAAATGGCCCACTTCAGTTTAACATTTTTTTAAAATGGTTTCATTAAAAATTTAATAACATACAATAGTACTATTGTACACAACTCGTGATGGGTGGCCATATTTCATACAACAGTAACATAATTGAGCAATTCATCAGCAATTATAAAGAAGTGGGCCTCTGATAAAAGGTGTCATCAAGCAATTACAAAATTTTAATGATTACAAATAAGTGGGCCTTACTTTCTGTAAATCATCAGGACCTCTTGTTAGAATTTTTAAATGGTTTCATAAATCATCCAAAGGCCTATCGTGCAATCAAACTATGTTTAGCAGCCATGTGATCAAATGATGGACCATTATTCTAACTCCTCCAAAATCTAATGGTTAAAAGATGACCACTGCACAAGACATGTAATCAAATGGTGGACCATGATTACACAGCCTTTGATCATCTATTGAACTCCCATGGGCGGACCCATGTATAAGCTGGTGGGGGCTAAAGCCTCCACATGATTTGGCAAAAGCCCTTATGGCCCTAAGTAATTTGAGCCTTTCTCCCATAAGACCCTCTTTTCGTCGACTTTGAGCCCCCACCAAATCCCAAAAAAGCCCATAAAGGGGGCCTTGGGACTTTGTGACTTCTCCAACCAGACTCCTTTTCTCTTCAACTTTGAGTCTTATCCCAACCTCATTGTGACTCTGAGCTTTCTCCTACCCTATAAATCACTCCGACATCGGTGCATTGACATTGGTCGATTGCACTCTCTTAACCAATATTGTAAAAATCGCTAGGCAGACGCTAGGCGGTGGGCATGGACTAGGGATTAATTGACTAGGCGGGGATTAATCAGGGATTAATCGGATTAGGCGTTTTTGATGAAAATCAACTATTTTTCATAGAATTTTAGAACACTAGTCATCACATATATGCAACAATATAAATAGACATCAATGCTTAGTTGATGCATTTTAAAAAACACATCTCTTACTTAGTTGACTAATGCTTGCTATATTTTACAGATAACACAATGGCTTGCAGACATGTATGGCACAAGCATAGCTGCATATCCAAGCAATTGCTCAAAACCAAACCAAACGAGAATATCATCATGTTCTAGTGCTGCATATCCAAGCAGTAGCAGAGCATTGTAACATGCTAAATGTTTCATACAAATTAAACTTCAAAAAACATCAAATAATCAATCATAAAAAATATCATCATGTTCTTCCACCAAGGCCACATCTACTTCTTTATCGGACTCAAAGTCATCATCTCCATCGTCCTCTTCGGAGGACTCCTCCGACACAAATTCTTCCTCATCAATTTCTCTCGTAGTCCTAGTACTCCTCCTAGGTTGAAGCATTTCATCCGCTCCCACCGCTTGGCCAAGTACCTCCCACGTTGCTCCGGTCACGGGATCAACATCATCCTCATCATCATCAACTCCTTCAACCAACCAATGTGAGCTTTACCACAATCATCCGCTTGGAGGATATCTTTATCATACACCAAGTTGTTCAACCTTTCAGAATCAAGCCTTTTTCTCTTTTTAGTGTGCACCTACAAGATAACATTATAATATCATGTAAATCAACACAGCAACTAAATTACAATGTAAAAGAATTATGACTTGCAAAGTAAGTGACATACCCTTCAAATGTACTCCAATTCCTCTCACAACCTGACGAACTTGTGGTTAAGGATAGAATCCTAATTGCCATCTTCTTCAAATGTGGTGCATTACCGCCATAATTACTCCACGCAGCTAGCGTTAACAAAAAATGACTAGTTAATAACCATTTGTTAAGAGAGTCAATTACTCAAGCCAATAATTAATGATATTATGATACCATCAACTAGGACTTACCAGGATTAAATAACCTTACACCTTTAGTTTGATAAGCATGTTCAGCTTGCTTTCTTCCAAACATACCCTGCAAATTCTTATACTTCACCAATTCTTCATCCAAAACTTTAGTTTGAGTATCAATATCATTTGGGAAGAACTTCTCCACACAATTGACTATAGCATCCATGTAATCAACATCTTCTCCTATCTCCACCCTATTCTTTGCAAAGTAGTATGGATTAAGCATATATCCCGCCAAGTGCAAATTCCTATCAAGTCTTTCTTTGGATTTACTCTCAATTATGTCTAGAATTGGTTTGTAATTCTTTTCAATTCCATGAAAGACTTCATCCTTTATCTCTTTCTTCGCCGCTTCAAGTTCTCCATACAACCAAGAGGAGGACTTTTACCAAAGGTCAAAACACAACCAAACATGAGTTCAAGGATTTCCAGAATGAAAGGCTAACCACCGTCGCATATGCCACTTTTCCCTTTGCACTCTTAGAATGTGAATTCCGACCCCAATCTTCGGAAGCAAACATAAGTCTCAATTGCTCCTTTTTCTCTACCAAACTTTGCATAGTTAAGTGAGTGCTAGCAAAGCGTGTTACTCCGGGCCATACTATCTCACGCTTCTTTGTCATCCTTCTCATCAAGCTTAAGGTTGAGTGATGAGAGTATATGAAAATGGTTAAGGCCCTTGCCTTATCAATCGCACTCTTAAACCTTGGAAGCTTACCAATCCCCTCAAGCATAAGATAAACAGTATGTGTGGCGCAAGAAGTCCAAAATATGTTAGGCCTCTTGGCTTTCATCAAAGTCGCCGCAGCCATATTGTTGGAAGCATTATCCGTCACAATTTGGACCACCTTCTCTTCCCCTACTTGTTCAATGCATTTATCCACATACTCAAATATATAGCTTCCCGTATGTGATGCATCAGAATCTTCCCTTGATGAAATAAAAGAAATCCCTTCCCCACAATGCACACATAAGTTCATAATGCTTCTTCTTTTATGGTCGGTCCAAGCATTAGTCATTATAGAACAATCGGATATGGACCACTCCTCTTCATGCTTTTTAAGAGAGTTCTTAACCCTCGAAACCTCCGCTTTCAAACATGGGCCACTCATTCGATACCGACTTGGTGTAGGTAATCCTGGACCAAACTGCCCAATAGCTTCCGTCATTAGCTTGAAACTATCATTTTGAATGGCGTTGAAAGGAATGCCACTCTCAATAACCCAACGTCCTATATATTGTTGTGTGTCAAGCACCTTCTTCTTATCCAACAAAGCTACTACATTGGCTTGCCTTGTAAACTTTATAGTGGAAGTGTCGTAGTGTTGTTGTGGATTAATCTCCACAAATCTTCCCATAGGCCCAATATCAATTGGCAAGGGTTGGATGTCCTCATTCATCTCCGCAACACCATCAGATATTGAAACTTCCTTTCTAGTTTCAGTTTCTTCACTTTGCTTCTGTTTTTTTTTCATCTTAACACCGTCTAGTGCCTCTCTACATGCCTTTTTTGCCTCGTCATTCGCCTTATCACAAGCCTTCACATTCCCAGTTCTACCAACTACATGACATTTTAGTCGGTAGATGCCTCCGGAGAGATTCTTCCCACAAAGCTTGCATCTGACTTTATCAAGTGATTTGGCATCAATTAATTCTCCGTACTCCCACCCAACATCATTAGATCCACGTTTCAGTGCATTTGTGATATTTGCATCACTTGTTGCTTCACCCATGGTATTTGTCACGACCCAAATTCCGGGGTCCTGTCGGATATCCGGATCGTGATAACTTGGCAATAATTACCATACATTCATCAAATAATTCTCATAAGCATTTGGCATTTAAATCAAATAATTTCAATTAATTAATGAGTTATAAATACTCATACTTTAATATGTTCTGTCTGCATCATAATGTACTAAAACTTTAAATAAATTTCCTAAGCAAGGGCTATCCCCTTATCCACTAAATTATCTTTTCTCGTTCTCTCTTGTCAGCCACGCGTATTGAAATCTACGTGCTGAACATCGTTCTGCTCTGTCCCACCCGCAGCATGATTACCTGAAGGGGGTAACACAACATCAGTACTACTGGTGAATGAATATTCCTAATTTACACAAATCACATAAAACATCACATAATTCAGCAGATATAAATCAATAATTAAATATTATTAAGATTCTTTCACATACAAATCCGTGCCCATGCACATCACCACGCCTCAAAGGCCTTATCGTAACGACCCAAACCAATGCCTGGTGCAATATTGTCCTCTTTGGCTCATGGGCTACTTGACCAGAGGACCTGGCCCAAGCGCATCCAATCTTGCCTCAAGCTTATCGTATACATGTATACCGGTCACCATGACCCTGTCTCATCAGACACGTTCACCAAGGACCAGCCATCAAAGTGGCCCATCACGTCCATTAAGGACCCGCCGCTATAACGGCCATCATGGCCCGAAGCCATCTATCATCCGGACACAAGTCCAACATCCCACGTCTGGGACCATCCCAAAATCTGAGACCAGTGCACAATATATCATAATCACATAGCAACTAGAATTCATTATTCATAACATACACAAACAGTAGTGTGGACCCAGCCCCATTCAAGTCCTTACCAGATTAGTGGCCCACTTCTGATCATAACAGTTAAGAAATAATATCGGAGTGATCCACCTTCATAATATATTACACAAGTAACCGAAACATGCCAACCTTCCCAAATAGTCCATACAATTTATTATAAACCACACAGAATCATGCAATTAAATTTAGAGAGGAGGGTAAGATGGTAATTTCATATCAAGCCTAGGGTTATCTCCCCAATCACAAAACCCATCCAGCCATGTGTATACCACACAGTACCCATGCAACAAGTGTTTCACGTCTACAGATACTCAATTATGAAATCCAGTGGGTCCCACTGGATTTAATCCATGATCAGACCTAGACTACATGGTCGCCCAGGGTTAAACTTCCATCCTAAGGGATTAGATTCATCATCAGATCATACCCTGGGGCCCACTAATCAAAACAGTCTCAAAGAAACTCTATGTAGACAAATCACGTATGCAATTTGATAGTCATAAGATGGATCACCAGATGGAACCCACTTCCCTTGGGTCCACCAGCACTATGGTCGACCAAGAGTCCCATGTAAGATAAGTGGACCTGATTTCAGATCAGGTGGTCCTAGTGGTCCCACAACCACTGTCGACCAGAACAGTGCATTGACGCATACAATTGTGATGGCTAATAGGTATATCATGGATGGGGCCCACTGTACAAGATGTCCACCTACCCAAGGATCGACCATGTGTCCCCTTTAAGATGTATGGTCTTGATTCCAGATGAGACCATGTAGTGGGTCCCACAACTACAAACGACCAGAACTGTATTTCTACAATTTTCACGCCTGGGATTCTTTGAATACATTGATCAGTGGGTCCCATTGGTTCAAATATCAGATGTCCATCTACATCATGGTCGACCAGAGGTTCTTTAACAGATGTGTGGTCCTGATCTCAGATCAGGCCCACTGATGGGTCCCACTACCCCAATACGATAATATTCATGGACGTCCAGGTTCTGCTGCTTGTTCCCAAATCTGAATCCAATCACTTCTGAGGGAAGTTTCTTGTAAAAAGAATTCCCTAATCATCTCTACAACCTTCCTATAATATTCACATGAGCATTCCATCCGAGAGGACATGATCTGATTATCATCAATTGGTTTCATGAATTGACAATCTCTTTAACCATTAATAAACCAGCCACACAACATAATTTCATTAGGCATCCAATTAATTGTTAAGAATCACAAGGAAAATCCACTCACCTTTGATACGCGATTGTAGTTCGTCTTCCCGCTGCTTCCTCTTCTTCCCTTGGATTCCAACAACCAAGCTCTCTCTCTCTCTCTCTCTCTCTCTCTCAGATTTCCTCTTAAGGGAAAGAATTGAATATGATATTCCAAAAGGGTCGTTAGTTGTTAATATAGGCAACAGAGAGGTAGAGTCCTAGTTTCCTTGTAACTGGACATAGAGTCCTGTCCAATCTCCTCTCATCAGAGTTGTTAAACAACTCCTCTTTCAATCAATAATAATACATGTGAGGTTCTAATAATCTAATAGGAAATCTAAAACCCAGGATATTACAGTATTGGAGTTGGAAGCCGCCGATGAAGTAGCCATACTGAAGCAGATTGTATTGGAGTTGGAAGCCGCCGATGAGTTAATTGGTTGGTTAGATTCGATTGTTAGAGATGAAGTCATGAAGAGGAGACTTAAGAGAGAACGAGAAAAAAAAAAAAAAAAAACAGCAGCAGAAATTAAAAAAAAAAATAGCAGCAGCAGCAAGAACAAAATTAACATGCAGAAGTGCAGAAAAACGCAGCAGCAAAACAACAGCAGAGCAAAAAAAAAAAAAAGAAAAAAAAAAGAAAAAAAAAAACAGCAGCAGGAAAAAACGTAGTAGCAAAACAACATGCAAAAGAGCAGAAGAGAAAAATTAACAAAAGCAGCAGCTAAAAAAAAATAAACAGGAGCAAAAAAAAAAAAAAAATAGCAGCAGGAAAAAAAACGCAGCAGCAGAAGGCAACAGTAGCATTGGGTGTGAAGAAAAAAACGAAAAGAAATAAGGAAGCAGCAGCAGCAGTGGAAGGGAAAAAAACGAAAAGCAGCAGTAGAAGAAAAGAAAGCAACAGCAGCAGTGGAAATATGAACAGCCGTGTGAACAAGAAAAGAAAAAGAAAGAAAAGAAAAAAAAAAAGCAGTACCTGCGCATTGGTGTGAAGAAACAAAATGAACAACAGAGTTGGGCTTGAGCCACTGGACCATTTTCCTCCTCCTCCTTCCTCTTCTTCTTCTTCTTCTTCTGCCGTTTCTCCTTTATTTTTTCTTCGTTTCGTTTCTGACTCAGGAGTTAGGGCACGATATATGCTCTAAGTGCTGGACCAATTTATGACTTAAGCCCATTAACCCGTTGGGCTGGGCTGGACCATTTTCTGTTTTTAAAAATTTTAAGTTATGGGCCGGATTGACCGAAGCCCACTAGGCGGATTAGTCGGATTAATCGGAATTAGGCGGGATTAGTCGGATTAATCAGTACACCCGATTTTTTGCCTCGCCTAGCCCTTAGTCGCGGCGGTGACCGCCACCTAGCGTCTAGGCGGCCGCCTAGGCCGATTTTTACAACACTGCTCTTAACTACTTACAATGATATTTTTTATTTTATTTACAACCATCTAAACCTTCTTAACAGTGTAGGGTTCTCAGTGGACTTAAGTCGGGCTATATGTGCTTGAGTTCAAATTCCAGTTTTATAAAGGGCCTGCTCCCATTTGTATCTTTAGATATATTATTTTCTCCATATCGTTAGTCATCTTAAAGTTATTTTATATATGGACTATTTCAATTGACCATCATCAGCCCCCCTCAAACGAAAATTCTGAGTCCGCCACTGCAAACTCCATAAATTTCTATCAAATAGAATCAGTTTCAGCGAATAAAAAAAGGCGGGCCTCACTTCCCGTAACTCATCAGGACCGATTATTTGTTTTAACTGTTTTGGACCACACCATAAAAGGCATCCATTACTTTACCTTTTTCGTAAGACCCTTATAAAAAGAAACTCCCAAGTCCCATAAAGAAACCCTATCGATATAACGTGTAAATGATAAGGCTGAAATGGAAGGAGAGGGAGAGAATGATGCATACCTGAGGATTCTACGAAATTTTCTTACAAAGAAATCAGGCAAAGCTCTTGGCAAAGAAATCTAATCGACAGCCTTGGCAAGGAAGAAATCCAATCGACAGCTCTCGGCAAGGGAGAAGTCCAATCGGAAGATATTGAAAGGGGAATAGGGAAATAGAAGATCTCGTGGCTGATACCTGCATCTTTGAGCCCAATTTATAGATCGAATGGGATTTTGAACACTGCATGCTGTCGAACGAGAGGAAAACAAGGCATTGCTGCTCGAGAACAGGTATTTCAAATTTATTTCGTTTAGATTCGATAGAATGCTCAACTACATTGATGATTTTTTTTTCTTCTTTAACGGTCTTCCTTGATTCATCCGAATCTGTTGATTCGGGTATGGTTCGTCCGAATTTTAGGGTCTTCTGCTCGAAACCCTATATTTTGGCGAACATTAACGAAATATGAACCGAAATCTCAAGGCGAGATGTTTGGTTCAGTTTTGGTTTCGAAACGAAAGAAACCGGATGTTTCGTCCGAATCGAAACGAATCTGACAACTATGACTGTAATAGAAGACACGATGAAGGAAGAATTTTTTGGACAAAGCTGAAGAGTTGCAACATAAAGGATTCACATGGACGACTGCCTGTCCACTGGTAATAGAACATGTGGACACCTTTTTTTCAATGAACAGAACAGATGATTATGGCGTTTCAAACAGTTGGATCAAAAAGCCTCCCCCTGACCTGAGAAAGATCTCACTGTTGATCACCCAAACCTTGCCCCTCTATTTGATTATATCTTTGGAGCTCAATCGTGGTTTGAATTCGCTCAAGATCTGCATGTGGATGGTTATTGTATGTTAATTGCGCTGTTCTGTTGAGAATGTTTGATGGTACACCAGGTTGATGGCCTTCTAATGTCAATCCAAGCTCTTAAAAGCAGCACATATATATGCTATACATAACACTTATACTGTTTAATTCTGTTTTTCCATATCCATTTCAATGAATTCAGAATTGCATATCATAAAAAAGAAAGCTCTTGACAAAGTCAATGCCTCCATTTTTCTACAACATGGGAAACAGATTATAAACTACTTCCAAGTGACAGAAATTTTGAAAAAAAAAAAAAAATTCAACTGCTTGGCCATGTTAATGTATGTCTTATCCTTGATCCAGGTGGAGCCCAACCCAACTCAAGGTTGAGTTCTTCCAAGGAAAAGATGATGCTGGTCGAAGCTGGGAAAAAAACTGAAGCTGTCCCTGTCAAAATCCAGGGTCTTGTGTGTTGTCAAACATGATTCTCTTAAATGGGGCTATCTGAAATGTCTTTCTGCTACTTCTTTGGGTCCGATAGTCCATCCATTCTCTGTTAGGAACTTCAGTGAAGTCCTATTTGTTACGACAGTACCTACCTTTTAGCAAGTCCTAGTTAGATTACAAGCTTTGTCTAGGAATTTGTTAAGTTCAATTTCTAGTACAAGTCCGTATTACAAAGCTGTTATTTTCTTTTGTTTTCCCTGTCAAAATCCAGGGTCTTGTGTGTGGTCAAACATGATTCTCTTAAATGGGGCTATCTGAAATGTCTTTTTGCTGCTTCTTTAGGTCCAAATGTCCAATAGTCCATCCATTCTCTGTTAGGGAACTTCAGTGGAGACCTATTTGTTACGACAGTACCTACCTTTTAGCAAGTCCTAGTTAGATTACAAGTTTTGTCTAGAAATTTGTTAAGTTCAATTTCTAATACAAGTCCATATTACAAAGCTGTTATTTTCTTTTGTTTTCATTAGGACAAGATGAGCAGTAATTTGGGAAGTGGTAACGCTAAGATCTTTTCATTTGTAATTCAAATGCATGGAATAATATTAATAATAATTCAGATTGTGTTATGGGAATGGATGTATTGCCTTCTACATGAATGGTGTGACTCCATCTCCACCTCTTGAGTACAATTCCAGGAAATTTTCAGCACCCTGAAGCTCAAAATGCAACTCTGAGGGGTTTTGATTACATCATCGAACCTTTCCGTTCTTTGGAGAGTCAAAAGGATATTGGAGGAATTTTCTATTGGATTGTGTGGAATGTCAAACCTTGTTTGCTTCCAACAGGAATCAAGGATCATTTGTTTAAAGGGGGATAGCTAGTAACTAATAAGGGCTATGTCAAAAGAAATGAGTTTCCTTGAGACTGGATGAATTCACCATAGATGCTCCTTCACCCTACCTATTTCATTTGCTCAATGTTTTCTATGTTACTGCTCTCATACGTTAAATATATATATATATATATGTATATGTATATGTTTGTTATTCATTTCTTTGTCTCTGGAATTTTAGGCTTCTGGAAGGATCCATCTTGTATTGGAATATTGTAGAGGTGGGGATCTTTCTCTGTATATTCAACGTCATAGTAGTGTTCCAGAAGCAACTGCCAAGCACTTCATGCAACAACTAGGTAAAATTAATTGAATTTTTATTTTGTAATTCACAATATTCTCTCTCTCTCTCTCTCTCTCTCTCTCTCTCTCTCTCTCTCTGCGCGCGCGCATGTCAACCCCCCCCCCCAAACACACACACACACACACACACCCCACCCCCCAAAAAAAAAAAAAAACACATACACTCTTCCAACCCCTCTTCCAAACTTTTTGTTAATACTTTTCCTGTGTTTCTGTGTGAATTCATATTCATAATATTGCAAGGATTGTTTATTCTACAGCTGCTGGGTTAAAAGTCCTGCGTGAAAACAATCTTATACATCGCGATCTAAAGCCACAGGTTACTATCCATGTCCCTTTTCTTTTGTTATTTCACATTGTAATGTGCATGCGAAGTTTAGTAAGTCATATGATTCCATTTTTTTGTTGTTAGGTTAGTTTAGATCCATCTATATGTAGAAAACCTAATCATTGTTAATTTCTCATTTAATGAGCAATTTTTAATCCAAACCAATTGGATTCTCTTTAAAAGTCTGTATTTTGGAATTACTTAAAGGCACCTAGTGCATGGGCATATCCATCTCATACCATATCATCACGGTTACTTTGTACCTAACTGCCTACACACATATGTAGGTTTAGTTTTTTTGAATGGAGTATCTCTTTGGCATATTTTTCAAATCAAAATAATATGTATGCAACTATGTTATTTTACGTACTCTGAAGTTCAATATTCGGTGAAACAGAATCTCCTCCTCTCCTCAAATGATGACCATTCTGTGTTGAAGATTGCAGATTTTGGCTTTGCAAGGTGAGACATTATTATGTCAGAAGCCATTATTATTAATTCAAAAGAAATGCTAGAAAAAAAAAGTTTCAGCTGGCTAGATAGAGCTTCTCCTTGGATGGTGTCTTGTTTGTAATTGTGTAGGTTTTATATCTCTTATACCCAGTTTGCCCCTGGTGGCCTCTGTATCTGCTCAGTTTCTTAATAAAGTTTTACCTTTTACCATTCAAATATATGCATATATATATATATATATCACGTTTTAAATATAAACTTCTTTGACAGGTCTCTACAACCTCGGGGCTTAGCTGAAACATTGTGTGGTTCACCTCTCTACATGGCTCCGGAAATAATGCAACTACAGAAGTATGATGCAAAGGTGAAATTCATCTCTCTCCTTGGATAATTTGATCCAATCTTCTTTCTGAATGGTTTTTCATCGGTTCGACTTGCACTGAATACGCAGGCAGATCTCTGGAGTGTTGGTGCTATCCTGTTTCAGTTGGTAACGGGGAAAACCCCATTTTCTGGAAACAACCAAATTCAGGTTTGAGTGCTGTTCAAATATTATCATGAGTTACTCATCTGTATATTGTTAATGGTTGTCAACAATTCTGTGATGAGTGATCTTATTTCTTTTGTCAACTTAGTTGCTGCAAAACATCATGAAATCAAATGAGTTGCGCTTCCCACCAGATAAAAGTGATCTGAGTTATGGGTGCCTTGATTTATGTCAAAAGTTGTTGCGCCGAAATCCAGGTATGTACTTTTATCACTGCATTTTGCAACAGGAGCATATTAAAAATTTTATGTTGATTCTTTTTGGTATTTTTATGAAAAAACTAAGCTTAAACTCATGTTAAATGGAGTTATGAAGAAAAACAATAAAAGTGCGGTGGAGTTGTTCATACTTTCTTTTTGGACCAAACTGCCGTCATTGACTATATCATCAATCGATTGACGTTATTGTCAGACACCTGTAACTCATCCTCTCCATTTTTTCTCAAGTAATTCATCTTCTCTAATAGAAGTCTCATCATCTCTTACAGAATTATAAATCATTGTTGTAGGACTTGAATGATCTTACAAAATCCAACTGAGAACCCACCTTTGAAACCCCATCATGAAGAACTGTTCTCCTCCTCCTCCTCCTCCCACCTTCACCCAACCCATCAGATGGCCCAACCTCACAATCCCGTTCCACTCCATCTCTAACCCAAAACCCTCTTAAATATTTGAATATCCGAAATCATTATTGCCCATGTCCTGAAATCCCCCTTTTCAATCGGATATCTTGGTGCAGACCGCAATGGTTGAATAGTACATAAAATGTTGTAGGTTAGACCATGCTCATTTACTGTTTGCAAGAATACCTGATAGAGATGTTGCATCTTGGAATGTGATGATTATGGGATTTTTGCAGTTGGGTCTCCTTGACAAAGCTTTCAAATTTGTTCATCAAATGATATTGTCAGATCTTAAGCTCGATTTGATCACGGTTTTAAGCTTGACTTAGTTGATGATTGATTGTTTCCTTCGGATGTGTCATGATGGAATTAAACCAGATATGAGCACCACTCTCAGCTTATTGTCCTCATGTGTTCACTCCAAAGCATTTTTACAAGGGAAGCTACTCCATTCTCGTGGTATTAGAAAAGGGTTTGATTTGAATGTATAACACTCTGATTTCTATATATTCTAAATATGGGGGACCTTGTGTCGGCATGGCTTTTGTCCAATACAATTCCGGAGAGAACTTGTGTTTCTTGGACCGAAGTTGAAAATGGGCCTTAATTTGAAGATAGAAAAGGGAGAAACTCTTTGCTTTTCTGGTCTAACTGTGAGTATTGGAGATTTAATTTACTAACTGGAGAGGAGAATCTCAAGGGGATTTTTGAGGGTTTAGGGGTTTTTTTCCCAAAAAGAAAAGGAAAAAAGAGGAGTTACTTGTTTGTTTGGGCAGCAACAAGGGGAAGAACATGAAAACCAAGGTTTCAGATGAGGTTTCTGTGTTTATTGTACAAGGGCAGTTTGATGATATCTTCAAGTGGTTGGCGATATCGTCAATAGGGGTAATTTGGTCCAAAACAATGTACAGACAACTCTCCGGGCATTTTCTTATTTTTCTTCAGAAATCCGTAATATCAAGGTTTGAACTTAATTTTTTTCGTAAAATCCCATTCTTTTTTAAGCTCAAGAGCCATATCTAGCATGCTAGTATAACTGAGAAATGTTAGGCCTTTTCCATGCCCTACTTCATTGTTACTACAATTACAGAATGTTGGCATGAAACAAGATCATCTCACCTGTATGTTGCCAGTAAAAACTGAAAAGTGAAATACTGTTTCAATTGTTTTTGTGGAGCATAGCATCTATGTAACATCTACCGTGCTAGTATATTCCTTGCACGCTGAATCAAACCCTTCTGGTACCCACTCATCAAATTGGAAACTCATATGAGTAGTCGGTGAATTTTGGCTATTTAATTTTTACTTTCAACGAGCACTTGCACAACAAAGAGAATAGAGCAAGTAGCATGAAACAACTTTTATCTCTGTTTATTCTCCAAAGAATCTTGGCCAATCTTTAAAGCACAAGATAGCATGAAATAACATTTATTGTTGAAGCCTTTTGAAATAATTTGTATCATCCTCTTTGCCATGTCTTTATTGTATCGTTGGTTGCCTCCAACTTGTCACACTCAGTGGAATATTTAAAGAGTGTCTTTTAATTTATATGAGAGTTTGGGAAATTAAAATATCATCTTATTTGACATGTAAAATATATATCCAAATTTTCAGATAGTTTATAATTTGTAACGTGATATTTCATACAGAGCATCTACAATGGAGTGTGGATGCAAGTTATTCATGGTTATACTATAAATGAATCCATGTTAATCTAAGTTTCATAAACGTCCCTATGGAGCCTACTTGGATGTATGCCGATCATAGGGATCGGAAAGGAAGGAAAGGCTTGATAGGCTTGATGTAGATTAGGTGTGGGCCACAGTGCCACACACACACACACACACACACACACACACACATATATATATATATATGGGCAAGGCTCTCCTAAGCTTTAGCTTAGGATAAAATTCCGTAAGCTCACGCTTGTAGGGACTACCCTTAGTCCATCCAATTGGACCAAACACACGACTCCCCTAAATTGCACTTGTCCACCAACTTTTGGTCAGATCCGAATTTACTGGACCGTTGGATCGACCGTGTACCGATTCGAATGGACTGTTGACCATTAAACTTTTGGGGCCCAGATGGAGATGATAGAAACCACGGTTGGGGCTGATTTTTTTGCAAAGAAGAGGGTCCCAGGGAGTCCTTGAAATACCCCCATCCCCATCCTTATGTGGGTCTCCAGGTGGGCCCTACCACACACTTGAGCTTACCTTATCCTAAGCTTGAGCTTAGGAGAGCTGCCCCCATATGGGGTAGGCCCCCATATATATATATATATATGGGCAAGGCTCTCCTAAGCTACAGCATAGGATAAAATTTCGTAAGCTCACGCTTGTGGGGCCCACCCTTAGTCCATCCAATTGGACCAAACACACGGCCCCCCTAAATTGCACATGTCCACCAATTTTTGGTCAGATCTGAATTTACTGGACCGTTGGATTGACTGTGTACCGATCTGAATGGACTGTTGACCATTAAACTTTTGGGCCCAGATGGAGATATAAACCATAGTTGGGGCTGTTTTTTGCAAGTAAGAGGGTCCCAGGGAGTCCTTGAAATCCCCTTACGTGGGCCCCACCGCACACTTGAGCTTACCTCATCTTACCTTATCCTAAGCTGCAGCTTAGGAGAATTGCCCGCTATATATATGGGGGAATTTCTAAAAAACACCCCACTTTAAAACACCTCTTTTTCTGCCCCACTTTTTTTTGGTCATGGGGCCCACCTTGAGTAAATCTAGTCTTTTCACACACTACACCTTCATGAAGTCACAAGTCCGAGTTTGATACTCATCCAACTTTTCCTCACTGTTGGATTGAAATCATAATAAAATAATGCCTCTAAACCATTAAATTTTAGGGGCTATGATCTTATGGGCTCAAGATTTTGCATGTAGGTACGCCTCATATGGATCTTTCCATCCAATAAACTTCCATGATCATCATGCATCCTAATGGGCCAAACTAGGAGGTTAAAAAACGCCCGGGCACTGTGTAGCGCTCCTCTATATATATAACTGTTCCGGTGAAGACGGTCATCATGGTCCTCATGGTGAGGAACGCCTAGTGGGGTCCACCTTATGACCCATCCAAATGGACCACATATACACAACCCCCCTACAATCACCGAATCCCATGGATTTGCACGGATTTGAATGAATTGGACCGTTGAATTGAGGGTCAATTTTTGTTGTTCGATATAAAGTTGTTAAACTTGTGGGCCACGAATGAAGGGGTTAGAGGTATTAGATTGACTTCAAATTTGATATCAAGGTTGGCTCCTCTTGGATCTTTTGATCCCCCTTTGTCCCTTGATCAGTGGGGTCCCAAGGTGGGCCCCACTAGCCCCACTAGGTGGTCCGCACCATCAGACTGTGAGGACCATCCTCATAGGACCGGTTCCATATATTAAACAAATAGATATATTATTAAGGAAAAAGGTACAGCCAGACTTAGACAAACATAATTGTAACCATTGATTTTCAGGCATCAAAGTTTAGTGGTTCTAAATCTAAATGTGCTATATATTTTTTGTGATCCAATCCAATAGTAGATAATGGTCTGATGAGTATCAAATTGGAGTGATTACTAATTTATGGGGTTAGGGATGTATATGGATTGATAATTGGCGGGCCTTATTGTATATATGATAAAACCTTCTGTTCAAAAGTTCGAGGTGATGACATGTCAAATCTGGCATTTGAGTGAGAAATTAGTGGACTTTCATCCCAGATTTGACATTCAAACCCAAAATGTCTTGGCCATTTTTCCGAAAGCAAACTGAAATTAGTAACGGCTATTGGCTCCTGACATTGACATGCATCTTTATCCCATTGCATCTTTGTCTACATGTGTAAAACAAGTCACCCCCACCATTGATGTTCATGTCTTTACCAACTGCACAGCCTAAATAGGTTATGAATGAATATTTTTTCTTTCTGTACTCTCACATTTTGAACTTATCTCACATTTTTCTTGGCACTTCACATGTTCTTAGTGGAGCGGTTGACTTTTGAAGAGTTTTTCAATCACCAGTTTCTTTCTCAGAACCTTGAAGACCAATCATTGAGGTAATAATCTAAGCGTCAGTAACCTATGGCGAGCATCTTGTCCATGCTTTTTCACTAATAAAATAAAATGATGAAATCTTTTGCCATGCAGGAGCAGCAGGACAGCATCCAGGACAAGAGATTGCTTTCCTTTGGTTGAACAGAATCTTGCAAGGCAGACAGAAGAGGGTTCTCAAGAGGATTGTCTGCCTTTCTTTTTGGATGATGATTCCAATGTGCTTGACGGGAGTCCATTTCTATCTCCAAAGAGAGACTCCAATATACCCAATTACAGGTCTTCCTTTGACGTAGATGTTGATAAAGGTTCTTGTAGCGCTTTGAATAGCATGGATATTACTTCCAGAAATACCAGTGTGCAGAAAATGGAAAAAAATGTTTCCAGACACGAAGACCATCATACTTCAGTTGGATTTCTTAAGGATTTCATGAAGGCTACTGACCAAAAACCATTGAAGCCTTCTTCCAAAGGTTTCAAGTTTGATATCTGACGATTTTGTAAACTTCAGTTGTACACTTTAATTCTGTCTTTTACATTTGTTCTTTTATTTGCATGCACTCTGCAGTTGTGGATTCATTGGAGTTGACTGATCAGGACTATGTCCTTGTGTCGGGGCCTCCGATGGAGGTTTCATCGTCATCAGCAAGTGCATCTGGGCCACGCTACTCTCCATGCAAATCAGGAAGTTCACCAAACACATTTGTAAGTCACAACAAATTAAGTATACCAATGCCAATTACTAGTGCAGTTGTGAAGAACAACTGTGGTTTTGGAAGTTTGGGGAGTCACAGCTCCGCACCATCTGGTACCTCACAAGGATCAATGGACATGGTGGTCGATGCTTTGGAGCAACCCTCAACTCATAGCATGACAAGGATAAGTTCATTGCAGAGTTGTGCATCAGCCATTACTGACTTGGTGAATGAAAAGGTAATACACATCAACATTTTATGTTTGAACCAAAATCTTTACTGCATTCTTTAAAATTAGCTGACAGATGTATGTGGTGGAAGTTGCTAAATGCAGATTGGTTTTATAAATGGATGTATATAAGAATCAGTTTTGTACAGTTATTGTGCCACATAAAATGTACTGCTGGGACCATGGTACAAAAGCCGATACAGGTGTAGCGGCCATGGCCGCTACGTTAAATAGAAAATATTGCCACTACAATTTGGCAGGTATAAAACCCAGCCGAGCCGAGCAATTTTCATATACACTTTTTTCCCTATCCCTTCTCCCCAAAAACTTTTCTTAAAGTTGTCTGCCCTTATATGGTTCCAAATCATTAAAAAAGAATAAATAAAAATAAAAAAACCAAGATTGACCTCTACACAAGATTCAAATTTGTTTTGACTGCCTTAAAAATTCACACTGCTTCCCCCCTACTTGCTACTACTAACGTATATGTATCGCCCATTATGTAGCATTTTGGCTGCTGGCCGCTGCTCTTGCCGCAACTGCTATTTTGATCATTGGTTGGCACTTCAAGGTGCTCATTGTTGCAACCACGAGGTTTTGTGTACAAATCATGTTCAAATTGGAAGAAAAAAGGCAATACAGTTTGTTCAAATGGTTGGCCGAAATCTATTAGATGGGAGGGAATACCAAATACCAACATCTCCTTCCTATCTTACATTTGCTCACAATGGGTGCATTTTAGTTTATCCTTATAGTCAATTGCAACTCAGGAGTACCGAAGTAGTTTTGCTTTTTGATCTGTCATCGATCTTCGGAAGCAATGGTTCAGGTTGCAATCGCTGCCGTAAAGCATAATGGAGATTTTGGCAAAAGATCAAATGATAAAAAGGGTTAAATCAGAATGGTGCAGCAGAAGATTATTAGGACTTCAGATATGCAACATCAGATGTTCTTTTTCATCACAAAAGTTTATGAGATTGTTCAAGTAGGGGAGAAAACTACTTGGAAGTGTGAATCCAAGTACTCATTGAGATATGGGTGAGTGTTCATCCAGAATGCTGTGCAGCATTCAAGTTCATTGTATATGCTGTGTAGCATACCATGAATTAGTTTAATTTGCAGTGTTGTGGAGGTGAGTTTGTGGGGCGCATGAAGTTTTCATCTCCTTTATCAGTTAAGTTGCAAGACAGGTTGAAGATCCATCCATTAGTGTTGGAGATCAAGTTAATATAGTTCCTCATCAAACTAGTTGCAAAAGGAAGAAAAATATGGTGTTTGGTCCAATATCAGCTTGAGGGTGTGTTGAGAATATTGAAAAATACTTGGGTTTATTTGTAATTGGGTCATTGGGTTAATCTGTAGTTTTGGGGGTAAGTTTCCTAGATTAGGTCTGCTGATTAAGTTTCCCAGTTTGAATAGATATCTAAGATTGTACTCTTATATATAGCCATTGGCTATTCTTCATGAAATAACCCCTAAGAGATTGTGATAAAACCATTCAGTCACAATGTAGTCCCTAATTTCAACTCTTACTATAGACAATTTGATAGTAGAAAATTGATGCCACAAAAACATACTTCTTTGGAGAAGAGGCTGAGTTAACCTACCATCTATTTTTCCAATTAAAACTTTGCTACTCACTTATGGAGCAAGGTTGTTGGTTTCTTCTACATTTTCTTTGTGCAAGAGAACTAGTCAGAAGAGGCTATTCTTTCTTGAGGATGGGAAACCCAAGGCAAAGAATGAAATTTATGGAAAATGAGTTTTTAAGCTATATTATGGCCCATTGAAAGAAAGAAACTAAAGGATAATCAATCAACATTTATTTATGGATTTACCCGATACATAGGGCTAGTGGGGTGGTTCTATGTATCCGTGGGTTTACCAATGATCAACCGAAGGGTGTTGGCGGGTTCCCATGTTATAAAAAAAAAAAAAAAACATTTATTTATGGATTTAGCCCCCTCCTCTTCAGTGCCCCACAGAACTTTTATTCATTGTGTTCTATGTGTGGAAATGGCCGTGCCAATGTTTCATTTATTTTCACAATGGTGCAAGTTCTGAAGTTTATTTGGCATTTGCTGGGTGCGACAAGCTGAGGTAGAAAAGGTGATTCTTTCTTCTGGACCAGGAACATCTCAACCTGGAGGAAGAATTTTATGGAAAATGAATTTCCAAGCTGTGTTATGGTCAGTTTGTAAAGAAAGAAATGAGTGGGTATTCAGTACAGAAGAGGCTTTGGTGGAAGACACGTTTGTCCTTACGAAAATAAGAATGGCAAGGTGACGTGTGACTGCTAGAGAGTTGGGGATCTTAGCATTGAGGAAATCCTCAGTAATTTGGAAGCATCAATTTTAGGGGGCGTAAGGAGAAATGAAGGAACAGGAAATGGAAATTACCTAGGGAGTGGTGACTCAAATTCAATATAGATGGTGTGGCAAGAGAAACCAGGTCTGTGGGTATGAGGGAGTGTTGATGAATGGAGCTGGAGAGGTTCTGATGATGGTCACAGATCTCATTATCAGAATTTTATCATGTCAAAAGCATCAGGATATTTCAATTTTTTTTCTTGGTATATTATCGGGACAACAGAGAATAGAATAAATTATAAAAAATTCAAAAATACAAAGCATAGTGACTATGACAGAGAGTGAGCATTTCAAGCATAGTTTTAAAAATACAAGTCATAATGACTATTATGAAGAGCGAGTATTTCAATCATTTAAAAAAAAAACTTTTTCTTTTAAAGAAAAGCATATTTTAATTATATCGTATCTATATTTTATGAAAAATAAGGCATTTCAAGCTTGCCATGCATTGACAGTGACTCTATAATTAAAACAAGATTAGTTTGTCATTATGAGTCTTTTCAACATTTACACATTCTCATTTCTTAAGGTGTCCTGTTTTAGCAAATATTAATTCTATAATGAAGTGTTAATATTAATGCTGTAAGGGATTATAAAGCAATTCAAGCATCACAACATTTTTGTATAAAACAAGAGAAACCATTTGTGCAATGAAGATAATTGGTGAATACTAATACTACAGTACATTATACAGGCATGCAAGCCGTTTTATTTTTTGAGTTTGAGTTGCCAGATATTTTGTTTTCTATATATATATATATATAGTTAATATCACGATTTTTAAAATTTAGTAATGTAAAAATATAAGGATGATATCAGAAAATAATGTTTGTGATAATATCAACATATACTATAACATTGGGCATTATTTGTGATAATGGTTACATCTTAAAAGTATGCCATTCTAAAGACAATTACCCGTATCAAATAATTACTGTTCTGCTTGTACAATGGCAAAGGTACAAATACTTGCCGTGCCAGTAGTCATGTCAATAGATTTCATGCATTTCCTCATCATTTTTGTGGAGAGGCTAGAGATATATTTTCTTTAAGACCGGGAGCATGGGATTTAATTCATGTTGTACTAACCTTTCAGAAATGAAAAGCAACCTTCTCTTCATATCAGATTTTCTATCTTTTGTGTGCTGAAACAAGTACCCAAATTTTCACGCTTGCTTGATTTCTTTCTTCTGTTTACATTCTCTTCCACCTTTTTTTTGGAAGATCGAAGCGGGTAGGCAATTGGAAGCTTTCTCACTTCAGTTGGTAATCCTAGCAATCTGGAAGCAAGCACTCCATATCTGCCACACACAGGCTGCTATAGCGATTGAAGGAAGCCCATCTCAAGAGATTTTCCGAGGAAGCACTAACAAGAATAATCCTGATGTTCGAGAATCTCGTAGTAGTGTAGATTATGAAGGTCCTGCTGCTGTTTGCTCGCAGATTGAAAAGGAATTTCTTCTTGAGGTGGGGCATGCTGAGGAACTCGCGAGAGATTTGGAGCCAATTGATGGTATGCTTTCAATATCAACAAGAAAGACAATGATTTACTGTTTTTTGTAGTCATAGCAGCTGTTTAGTTGACAGAATAAATAAACCTTTGGGTTTTATTGATGTTTTCATGCATTCTCATTGTCTTGACCACAGGATGTATAGAGATGCCTGATGCAGTGGATGTTATATTCCAATCTGCCCTCACATTGGGCAGAAATGGTGGAGTGAGTGTCTTATTCGACCTTTTCATTTTTTTTCAAGATGATATCAAAGAAAAGTTTTTTTTTTTTATTGGTTGCTGTATCCAAAGAAAAGTTTTTTTTTTTTTTTATTGGCTAGTACAAGTCATTGATCTGGTGGCCCACTTAAGCATATTTACATGTATCTTACTATTCCTCCAGTTTAATGGGACAAGGCAAACACGTGTTGAAGAATATTTCCCCTATCAGATGATTATTAGACCATATGTACTTATTTGACAGGACCCAATTGGACAGCTGTAATCTCATCGGAAGATCCTAAGGGTTCCATTTACCTATTGGATCTGAACGTTTTGGGTTGGCAAAGGGTGAGTGTTTCATGTAAAACTTGTTGGACTTTGCATATGGCCCGATGTAGATTACTTTCCTAATCAGTCGATCATTATCATTTTCATGCAAAATGAGCGACTGGACTTGAACCTAGATGTAGTCTCGATCTTCATTACTTACATCCTAAAGCATTGGAATATCTCATGACCAAGTTTAAGCCCATCCAGTCTATGCTTCCCATAAAAATGAGTTGTAATTAAATAAGATCTGCACTGATTCACTGCGAGTTTAATCCATGTACCTGACATTCTGGGTGAGATCTTTAGGCTCATAAAATAGACAAACGTAGCAGCATGCTGTAAAATAGACAAACGTAGCAGCATGCTAATGCCATGAAGGGTGCAAATAAAAACGGCAGTGAGTGGGTTACTTTTTTTTTTTATCACATTTTTCTCAGTTACATGGTTCTTGTGTATTTTGTAACATAAAGAAGCATATATGAAGTGGGAAAATATTTACCTGCACACAATGCATCTAGACCGTGCGTGCATGAAATTCAAAGGTGGATCTGGCCTCTCGAACGGTCGCAGGTGAACATTTTCCTATGAAGTGATTCTCAACCAATTCTACTGTAGCTTTTGCCATCTCATTGATACATAACAAATTGCTAAGTATGCCCTTTTGTACACATGCAGGTTGATGAGCTTATGGGTGATATGGAAAGTGCAGTCACTCTGTATTCAAAGGCAGTGCGTTTGCTTTTCTTTCTTCTTGTAGAGGCGCCCTCACTCATCCTTAATCCTCCTTTCTCGCTTACAGCTTCAGATAGGTATCGGCTTCGCATGTACATTGATATTTTGAACAACAGGCAGACTCACTCTAGGTCTCAGAGAATGGCCCTTCTCAAGTGTGAGGATCCACAGAGCCTTTAACCCTCTTTCATCTGACTTCTGCACATTCGAGACCATGCTGTGTATATTCATTTATTTGTACAGTAATTCTTTGTCCCTTGATAGTGGAATGGTTAGCATCTGAGATGGTTCTCATTCTGTAATCTAAAATTACTTCCAAAATGAGGTTTTAACTGTGCAGTCTCACTTTGTGGTCTTGTGGCTATTCTTTTGGGGTCGCCCAGATTAGATTTACATGGGTTATCATTTAAGGTTACTTGGGTTGGTTATCATGTAAGGTTACTTGGGTTTTGTACTTTCTTGTTGTTTATAATTTGGCCTAGCATTCCTTAAAAGCAAGGCTGGTATTTTGGGGCCAGTTTGGATGTTGAGAAAACAGAAACAAGAGTAAGAAATCTGTTCTCAAGACAAATTTTAACTGCAGACAGGTTTCTCCATCTCCATTTCTGTCTCTTTTTTTTTTTTAAGTAAGAATCTCCATTTTCTGTCATTGCTCAGCTTGGATGAGGAGAAAAATTCTCTACATCAAAGCTACAAACTACCCATTACCAAACATAAGGGGGCTTGTTTTGGTCCAGTGGCCCTATCAGAGAGAATGATGGATAAGGTCTCTACTAAAAATCTGCCCCTTTGGACATTTCTATGAAGGGTCCAACTTGATGCATGAGTTTAGATGCTGCACGAACTCAAAATGGCTTCACCATTGGCATTATTTTTCGATGGTATAATTTTATTATAGGTGATCCTCTTTGATGTGGAGAGAACTGTATACCGAACAAACTTGAATTGCAGAGTCCTGCATCTACATTTTATCATACTTCTCTTATCATCCATATTGTTTGTTAATGTGGAGAAAACTCTATCAAATTTGTGCTGTGCACCTTCTTTTCCCTTTCTTTCCTCCGACTCTTTCTCTATATCCAAATGAGCCCTAAGCCCTTTCTATGTATCTTGACAATAGGTATGAAGCATCTCTGTAGATCCATGATACAATCCGGACCCAAATAAGTACCCTAATAATATTATATCATCTTTCTTTCTTTCTGAGAATTTAAGGTTTTAAATTAGTAGTAAAATCAGGACTTCTCCATTACTCTTAAAATCTCTCAACCAACTCTAGTAGGATTGTGTTATTCGTTTAGCAATTTATCAATAAAATTAGTATTTTGAGGTTTCAGTTCCCCTGGAAAGATTTGAAGGAGGAGTCGAGTTCCCTCAAATGATCAAAGTCATTTTCTTTTATAGTGTGGATTGTAAATGACTTCATAAGGCACCCCTTTTTCAATACTAAAATTATATCGCTTGAACTCTGCTAGGCACTTTTCCTATTTTCCAAATAGTATTTTCTTTTAAAGGGTGTCGAGGGAGATTATGGATCTATAACCAGAAAGACAATTAGTCAACCTTGACCTAATCAAATGCTCGGTTGCTGATCACCTATTGGAGTCCCATGATTACATCATCAAAAAGACAAAGGCCCTTGCTTTGAATTTTATCAATTTCTTCTTGGGATCCAAATCTGATAGCAAACCAACCTTTAACAACAACCGAGATGGGAGGCGTCTCAAAATTTTCCCCAGTTGGCTTTCACATTCCTTTGTTAGTCTTGGATGATCATTCTCTTCTTTGGTATTAGATAGTCCACATGATGAAAATGTCTTCCTTGTTGGTTTCTTCTCTTTCATCATCACACTCTAATATCACATGTTTGAGCTGCCTTGGCATCATGGTTTAATTCCAACCGTTGATAATTATACCACAACTAGAGGCAGCAGGTACTACTTCTAGAGCCTGGGGAGTGCAAACTCGCATTGTCTATTGTCTTTTGAGGGGATCTTTATTCTTTACAAATCTCATGATTTCAAGATCGTTTGACCGAGTCATTGGCGTTGAAAGCATTAAAGAAACATGTCACAGATATGAGGCTTATTAATTTGCCATGATAAGGATTGTTTATTCATATACGCTGTTGGGAATTGGGATTCATCAAATCTCAGTAAATGTTTCAAGTTTTGTTATGACAATCTCATCTTCTTGCTGTATTTTTCCTTTTTTTTTTCTTGCATGTCCAAAAAAATCAGGACTAAGCGTCCAAAGAACATAGCAAAAAGGACCCCTCAAATCCAAGAAGAAACATATAATACAGAGCCAAAAAAACTGAGCAAGAATAGACTTTTAAACTTAGACTGCAGGTCTGAAAGCTTTAAGGAAAAAGAGGAGCAACAGGTGCTACGCTCAGCAAAAGGGCACCACTTGCTTTTCCTAAGGAGGCGTTGAAGGAGAGGATAGAGTTGTTGCCTTTGAATGCGATCTAGGAGGCTATTGACCATCTTTGTGATGTGCTGAAGAAGTTGAGATTTGATTCGATTCACTGTGCTTGGCAATTGGATCTGATGAGCACGCTGCAAGAATTGTTGGAGGGGATAGGGAATGTCGTTTGGAATGTGCCAGGATGATTCTAGAAACCTTATCTAGAGGAGAGCGCCTGAGATCTGGAAATTTGAAGGCAATTGGGTCGTGGTCAAATCATCTAACGAGCCAAAGGCTTATGGATTTTCCATTATCAACAGACCACTTACTCGCATTTTGGATGAACGGAGTGAGAAGACGAATTCGTTTTCAAATACAAGAGCCAGACCAAGTATTCAGAGGGCACCAAAGAGAGGAAGATTTAAAGTACCTGGACTGGAACCAGTTAACCCAGATAGAAGTTCAAGTTGCAGCTGCCCAACCGAGATTCAATATACATGCATTATTGAACTCTTTGACCCTCCTCAAACCAAGGCCATCTTCACTCTTTGGAAGGCAAACAACATCCCATCTCACCAAGTTACTCTTGATTCTATTAGGATCTGCCGACAAAAGGAAATTTCTCACGATCTTTTCAATTTGAAAACAAGTTTTAGCCAGAATTGGAATTGAGAGGGAGATGTGGATATAGAGGCTAGAACAAACATGATTTACTAAGATCGGTCTACCTGCAAAAATTTAGCTCTCAACTTGTCCATAAGCCTTGAGAAATGAAAATCCCTAGGAGCTAGAAACAACATTGGAATGCCAAGGTGAGTAGATGAAATGCTAGCTTGGGGAATCTTGCACATGTTAGTGATAGAGTTGCGTCTCCAAAGGCTGCATTTCCCTACGAAAATAGCTTTTCTAAAGGTTAAATCGTTGGCCTGATGCTTCTTGATATCTTGAAATGAGAGACTTAACACTTCCTAGGCCTTTTTTATAGGCTTTGGAAAAGATAAGGATTTCATCTGCATACAACAGGTGACATGGAGTATCCGGGATTGGGGAAATTGGCAAGATGAGAGCTTGATTTTTGAGTCTTTCCAAATGCAAGACGAGAGTTTCCCCGCTAGAATGAAAAGATACGAAGATAAAGGGTCACCCTGGCAAAGACCACAAGAAACCTCAAAGAAGCCACATGGGCTTTTTGTTCATGAGAACCGATCTCCTAGACGTGCAAATGAGCTCTTTAATTCAAGTTATCCATTGATGAGAGAATTTAAGAAATTGAAGCACCTTAAAGAGGAAGGCCCAATGAAGATTGTCAAATGCCTTGGAAATATCCAGTTTCATGCAAACAGATCCACCGGTAACCTTAGTGTTTAAGTTTTTGAAAAGTTCGTGAGCTAACGCTGCCTGCATGGTCGTGTAATTTCACAAAAGCCGCCTGGTGATTGGAGATGAGCTAAAGAAGGATGGTGGAGAGTCTATTAGCTAAGATTTTATAGGTGAAGCTAAGAAGGCTAATTGGACGAAAATCTGAGAAGGTCTTTATGGGGTATGACTTGGGTATTAAGGCTAAAAAGAAGAAGGTGGTTGGTAGAAATGAAATGGGTAACAACTTCAATAACATCATGGCCAATTAATTATGTGCCAAGCTAAGGTGAATAAGATACCGGAGAAACCATCTGGCCCAGACGAGCCATTCTTTTCGAGCGCAAAAATAGCATCACAAATCTCTGAATCGGATGGGAGTGCTGTGAGGTAGTTGTTCTTCTGAGGAGAGATTGAAGGACCTTCCAAGTTGAACAGATCATCATCATCCATAGTTGGGAGGGTCTAGAAGAGGGAGGAGTAAAAAGCAGTAACTTTCTCCCTCATTTGAACATGATATTCTAGGGGAAACCCATCTACGTTGGTCTTGTCAATACGGTTAAAAAGTTACCCCTCAATTTGGTGGAGAGATGAAAGAACCGAGTGTTTTTGTCACCTTCATTCAACCACTTGATTCTAGACTTTTTCTTCCAATGGGCAGCTTCTGCCTTAGGCCAGTTGTGAAGATTGGTCTTTGCAGCGTTCAAATCCAATAGGATCTGGTCCGAAGGAGAGGAGTCCTAGGCATTTTGCAAAGAAAGAACCTGCTCCCTGCAGCAGCTATGTTAACCTTTAACTGGCTAATGACTAATTTGTTCCATGCTTTTAGCTTTTTCTTCATATTTTTTAGCTTATGAGCAAGGACAAATTGAGGGCTTCCTTTAGAATACACGTTCCAGCTTATCTCCACTAAACCGAGGTAGGAATCATGAGCTAGCCACATCTCATCAAACTTAAAAGGAATGTTGGGCTAGTGGATGGAGGATTGTGAGACAATAAAAAAAGAGTATTGATGAGTCGGGCCCAAGTGGCCTAGAATATGATGAGCCAGATCCAAATCCACCAGGGAAGCCCAGGTCCAGATCCACGGAGTGACCAAGTCAAGGCAGGCATCTACATCGCTTTGGAAGCAGTCCCGCTTCTACCAATTCCTGCGGAGAATATCTCACCTGCCTCCACCTGGCCCGTCCCTCGAGGACAGCTCTGAGGCTCCAAAGAGAAGTCGTCCCCATCTGTTAGGGGAGGACTATAAATAGAGGAGCCCTCTTATCACTGAGGGGATGAACATCTTACTCTCTCTCTCTCTCTCGCTTGTAATCCACCTTATCAATCAAAGATCACCATATTCAAAGTGGACGTAGGTCATACAGACCGAACCACTATAAATTCCCTCTCTCTCTCTCATTTATTTACTACATTTTTACCTAGCATTTATTACTTGACCGGTGGTGTCCGAAACCTATTTTTGACATCATCAGTTTGGCGCCGTCTGTGGGAACGTATTAAAGTTCTCATCCGTCTTCTCAAGTTATGGTGATCACGACGAGATCAACTAGGCGAGCAGAGGGCGAGGATGATCTCCACCGACTAATCCTCCCCCAAATGCTCCCACTCCTCAACAAATGTTGGAGACCATTCAACAGCCTACAACTCCTGCTCGCAGGGCAATGAGGAACACAGCTCGGAGGAGTACTGCCTAAAGTACCGCATCTAGGATATCCAACTGCTCCACGTCGGGAGCACCTCACCTAAGCGCCCAACCCTATGGCGCAGAAACCCCGGGCGCCCAGAAGAGATCCAAGCACCCGCCATCTGTCCTCTCTGCAGACAGGAAAGTGAGCCTACCAAGTTGCCCTTCGCAGAGGGGGTCCGGGGGGATCAGCTCGCGGGGGCCCAGGGGGCAGCGCCCCCGGCGGGGGATCGGGGCAGCGCCCCCGGAAAAAAAAAAAAAAAGGAATACACGTCCGCCACGGATCAGACTCCCCCGGGCGCCCAAGTCCCTCGGCGCCCAAAGCATCCCTCGGGCGCCCCGGACTCCCCCGGGCGCCCAAGTCCTTCTCTCCTCGCCCAAGGGGGGATCTCGCCCAACCTGGCCTCACTGCGTGGGCTGCTCGCCCAAGGGGGCATCACCGCGCCTCCCTCGCCGCTGCTGCTCGCCCAGGGGGCCCCTCGTCCTCGCCCAGCGCTGCCAGCGCGCCGCCCGCGGGGCCCGCTCCTCCCTCGCCCGAGCCTCCCTCGCCCAGCGCTGCCAGCGCGCCGCCCGCGGGGCCAGCTCCTCCCTCGCCCGAGCCTCCCTCGCCCAGCGCTGCCAGCGCGCCGCCCGCGGGGCCAGCTCCTCCCTCGCCCGAGCCTCCCTCGCCCAGCGCTGCCAGCGCGCCGCCCGCGGGGCCAGCTCCTCCCTCGCCCGAGCCTCCCTCGCCCGCAGCAGCCCCCTCGCCCGCTGCCAGCGCGCCACCCGCGGGGCCCGCTCCCCCCTCGCCCGCTGCCAGCGCGCCCGAGCCTCCCTCGCCGTGGCTGCTCGCCCAAGGGGGGCCCACGACGCCGCCTGCCTTCGCCCTCGCCCGGAGGCGAGCATCCTCGCCGCCAGCCAGACGACCGGCGCCCTCATCAGCGAGGCGACCCTCTCGCCCGACGCCCGGGCGACCAGCCCCCTCGCCACTGCTGCTCGCCCGAGGGGGGCCCACGCATGGAGAAGCCTCGGGCTGGGCGCCCGAGGACCAGCCCTCGCCGAAGCTGCTTGCCCGAGGGGAGGGCACGCCCAACCTTGCCTCGGGTTGGGCGCCCGCAGCGGGATTCAATTCATGTTCGCCTGATGCCGCATCCTCGACGTCCGTCGACGTCCGGCCAACCACTCTGGTCTTCGTTTGTTTTTTCTCTACTGCACCCATCATTACAGCTACTTGCACACTCTTCTCATTCTCTTGGGATGATTTTCTCTCTCTTGGATGTTCCATTTGGATGAATCATCTCGCGGATCGCCCTACGTGGTGACCTGCCTCTGTACTGTTCTCAAACAGGCAGCCTATACATCCGGCTTAGCGGCTCTCTCACGGGTCGCCAAAAAAGCTTGGCCTCTGCACTGTTTTTAAACAGGCAGCCTACATCCGGCTTAGCGGCTCTCTCACGGGTCGCCAAAAAAGCTTGGCCTCTGCACTGTTTTTAAACAGGCAGCCTATCTCCAGCTTAGCGGCTCTCTCACGGGTCGCCAAAAAAGCTTGGCCTCTGCACTGTTTTTAAACAGGCAGCCTATCTCCAGCTTAGCGGCTCTCTCGCGGGTCGCCAAAAAAGCTTGGCCTCTGCACTGTTTTTAAACAGGCAGCCTATCTCCAGCTTAGCGGCTCTCTCGCGGGTCGCCAAAAAGCTTGGCCTCTGCACTGTTCTTAAACAGGCAGTCTATATATCCAGCTTAGCGGCCCTCTCGCGGGTTGCAAAAAACGCTTCGTCTCTGCACTGCTCTCAAGCAGGCAAGAAGTCTGCCTCTCTTTCCAGATTGAATGTCAACAATCGGGCCTCAACCGCTCCTGGATACTAAAGATCCTCCTGGCATCCCAGCTCCCTGCTGGCGCCCAGCACCCTAGCACCTTGGCGCCCAGCACTCTAGCACCCTGGCGCCCAGCTCCCTGGCACCTTTGCTCCTGGCGCCCAGACTGCCTGTCGACCGCCCAGGCCTCTTCCGGGCGCCCAGCCTCCTGCTGCCTGCTTCGTCTGTTGGCGCAACCACCTCCTCTCCGCCTGCACAGCAAACTGCAGATCGGCCGCTTGGTACCTCGTCCTCTGCTCCAACTTTGGGTCTGGGGCATTCTTTTTAGCAAGTTTTAGGCTCATCTCCTTCTTCTCAAAATGCCCCCCTTTCAAAGCTTCTTTGTGCGCAGGGCATTGGGGGCAAATGATGAGTCGGGCCCAAGTGGCCTAGAATATGATGAGCCAGATCCAAATCCACCAGGGAAGCCCAGGTCCAGATCCACGGAGTGACCAAGTCAAGGCAGGCATCTACATCGCTTTGGAAGCAGTCCCGCTTCTACCAATTCCTGCGGAGAATATCTCACCTGCCTCCACCTGGCCCGTCCCTCGAGGACAGCTCTGAGGCTCCAAAGAGAAGTCGTCCCCATCTGTTAGGGGAGGACTATAAATAGAGGAGCCCTCTTATCACTGAGGGGATGAACATCTTACTCTCTCTCTCTCGCTTGTAATCCACCTTATCAATCAAAGATCACCATATTCAAAGTGGACGTAGGTCATACAGACCGAATCACTATAAATTCCCTCTCTCTCTCTCATTTATTTACTACATTTTTACCTAGCATTTATTACTTGACCGGTGGTGTCCGAAACCTATTTTTGACATCATCAAGTATAAATAATTTTATCACGTGTTATGTATTTTCTCCGCTTTATACACATGTTATGTCTTTTCCCACTTTATGCACATGTCATGAAGGCTATAAAATCGAGAAATATGAAATATGACAATTTCAGTATAAACAATTTAATATGATGGTCATGAGAAGGTTCTTACTGCCTCTGTTAAAGGCTCGGTTAATTGAGAATTATTGATTTATGTAATACATGAAAGAAAGCATCTCGCAATAATGATGCGTGGCAACTATGATTCATTTTGACAGTTTTTTATTTGATCACTACATAAATAATTACTACAAATGAGATCAGTTGGTCATATTTGAAAACTTATGAAGATCACAATAATCAAAGAATAATGAAATAGTGCATCTGGTTATGTAGAACAAGTGGGAGAGTGTGAGAAATGTTGGGCTCAAGTGTGGCCTAATGACCACACGCCCATGTGGGTTGTCCAAGAGGCCTAATGACCACATGCCTATGTGGGTTGTCCAACTTTAAGTCTCCATTACAATTAATACTCATTATTAGAGTATCCTTGGTATTTTCGGAAAGTTGCTAACATAATAGATTTTTCTATGCTAAGAGAAATCTAAACCCTAATTCAATTAGGACTTTACGATGAAAATGGAGTTGTCTAGAAAAACCTATATAAAGGGTTTTCAGGTGACTCTAACTAGTAAAACGAGCATTATACTCAGAATAACATTGTTTGAAATTTATCATATAATATATATATATATATATTTGGCAGTGTGGTGGGATTTGCAACAATTTTCTCTTCTAATTGTATGACAATCTGGATTGATGCATTATGCTTCTTCTTAACTTTGATTTGTTGAACTGGGTCTTTGTTACCAATGGTATAAACGGTTGAAACTAAATTGTGGAAACTATCAATAAAATAATTAGATAAAAGAAAGTAAGGACCCGAACAAATTGGTAGCCGAAGCACGTCACAAAGGACGCTTTCTTTAGACAAATTCCGCTCCCACGGTTGTGCAATGGACTCATAGGCGTCTATCCTAGTATACAACATTTTCCTGGTCTGACAATCTCCCCCAATCATGTAAGCAAATGGATGAAGAACTCGAATCTTGGCGGACCACTTTCTCAAACTTGCTTGCAGCAACAAAACAGAAAGGGATAGAGAAAACAAAGAGAAGAAGAGAGGAGTTGCGTTATGTGTTTTCTGTGTTGAATCTTTACTTGCAAACTCTCTTATATAGAGTAGTCCCAACGCTAATGTTACTTATTACACATTACAATCGTCTATAGCCATTGGTGGTAATAGTAATGTACCTCTAATGCGGGCAGTTACATATCAAGCTCCCACTAAAAAAAAAAAAAGAAGAAGATTTTTAGCGGCGGAATAAAATGCCTTTAATGACGGGTTTTTCCCGCTGCTAAAAGTTTCTTATACTCAATTTTTAGTGGCGGTAACCGATAGACGGTCAAAGAGGGGCAGAAAATGGAAGATTTAGTGATGGAAAAAATCCGCTGCTAAAGGCCATTTTTTCTGCCGCTAAAAGTATGTTTTTCTTTGTAGTGCCCATAACTCCATAATGGTTAGTCTCATAATTCCACAACGGTTACATCTCATTGTAAGGAAATTACTTTTAGGTCTTTTACTTAGACCATAAGTCCTTACCTTTCCATAAATTGTGGTCATTATAGGAATCTCGTTTTCATAGGATACATGCTATCTTTTAATCATATAAGGTTTCCTAAAGAGATATATTCCATAACAAACTCTACCTTGATGGACGGTTGAGATTAAAACTAATGAAATCCTAATTGGAATATATTTGGTCCTCTCTCCACCTATAAAATAGAGTCTTTCCTCCATCACAAAGACTCATTCAAAAATTCAACACATTAAGGCTTATAGGCAAGGAGAGAGAAACTGAAGTTATTCCCTAAAGTTTTCTTGGGCGGATCTCAACATCAACATCAGACAGCAGGATCGGAAAGTTCTCTGCATCAGGATGTCTGGAGGTAATCTTTAATTAAATCCTACACGTGATAATCATGATGTTCTCGATCTTAGGGTTCATGTTAAAAATAAACTAACACTCATGACTTTACAACGGCTAGTATCATAACTCTACAATGCCAATAAGGAAACAGGCCAAGCTAGATGGAAGTTAGTGGAGCTTACCTAAAAGAGCCCAAAACTTAAACACAGAAAAGAAAGAAAAAGAAATAACATTTTCTATAATAATAACATATATATGCTATAATGCACGAAACCACCAAACCAATCCCCCACACATTATAATATAGGACAAAAACACATAATGCTGCAACGTAGTCTTGTGAGAATGTGCATATAATGGAGGTGAACTGTGTCTTGAGCCTTCACTCAGTGTAGTAAGTTTGTAAAATACTAAAACTCTATGGTGAACTAAGTTCTTGAACCAAAATCATACTTATTACATACACAAGCTCAAGGTCACTTTTGTTCCTAAATAACGGTGTACATCAACAGCCTTGTGTTATCCCAGTTTATGACTGTTCTAAAGATTAACCTAATCTCTCATGGGAAGCAGCTTGACTTTCATATAGGTATGCTTTATCAAGGATGTTCCTATACAACACCCGCTCATAGAAGGTATAGAACCTATACCAACTATTATACAAGAAATGAACACTCCACATCATAGGAATGAGTTGTACACATGTGGGGGTTTGAAGTGTTCAGTGTCACCCAATGATAACTTCGTTTTTCCCATGGGATCTCCAATTAAACGAGTTGGGTGTGGGTTATTGGAGACTTCTTTTCGGGCATAAGTCCCCTTCCCTTCAATGTTAAAGAAAAATTGAACCAATGGTGCAAAATATCGAAACCCATTGTTACACCCCGACCCAAGTTAAACTTTTTTAGTACTAATTAATTATATTTTAGTTAATTTAATTATATTTAGTTACTATTTAAGGTAAATTGCATCATATGCACGTCATCTTGGAGTCATCGCGTGTATCTCGTCGAGCACGTCGATTTTCGTATTAAGCTTTACTTCATTTGACTAACGGTTGAAGAGTGGGCCCTCATTTGACTCAAATTGGAAATACCACAAACTAGTGGACTTTTGTCCAAAAATGGGCATTCTTATCCCTTTTAAACCCACTCAACTCATCCCATTCGTTTCACTGGAGAGAGAGAGAGAGAGAGAGAGAGAGAGAGAGAGAGAGAGAGAGAGAGAGAGAGAGAGAGAGAGAGAGCTTTACTTCCTTGTTTCTTTCCTTTCCATTGCTCTTTCCTTCTCCTTCTCAATCATCAAAGAGATTGGGCATGTGCATGAAGATGAGAAGAGAAGACTCTCTTTTCTTTATTGCTTTCTTCTCCATTCTCTTTGTTGTTTTCTTCAATTCCAAGAGGTTGTTGCATGTGCAAATTAGAGACAAAGGTTGGAAACTTCATCATCTTTCTCCATTTCCTTCTCTTATATCAACTTTGTTGACAAGAACCCATCTTCCCGCAATTTCAAATTTCTTATGGAGGTAAGAAACAAACCCCTTTTGTTTGTGTTTTTGAGTTGAAATGGAGTCAAGAGACTCTTATGTACTCATGTATTTATATTCATTAGCATTTCCATGTGATTTGTGAATGGGTTTTTCATTTGGGGATTTTGAGTCATTTGGGCAAAGATTAGAGAAAAAGTTGGGAAAGCTTAATTGAGGCAAGTATGAGCTTTAATACCAATTGCATAGTGTTTGTTCCTTGATTGACTCAACAAATTCTATTATGTTAAGCTTCTAGACACTTCTTTAAATTTCGAAATGAATGTGAAATGGGTTGGATCTCCTTTGATGCAATGTAGGATTGTATGTGGTGTTCATACGTGGTAAATGAGAGCAAGGAGGCTCCATTATGCAGGTTGTATGATAGAGAGAGATTTGAGAAATGAATGGGGGAGAAACAATGAGAATTTCGGAATGGGATTTTGGAGTGGGCGCTCGAGCGCCCCAGGGGCTGCTCGAGCCCGCATCCCCACTGGAAACATCCGCTCGAGCGGACCTGAAGCTCTTGTTTGGGCTCTCTGGCCCGATTAGAGGGGGTATTAGCACCCCTAGCTTATGATAACCCTCTTTATCCTCCCTAAGAGAATTATGGTGCATACCCTAAACCATAGGTGATTAAGGTTTTCACAAAAGGACTTTTATGACCTTAGAATGGAAACTTTGATCTCTTATTTGTCTAATGAAAAATTATTAGTCCAAACTATGCCTTGGGGGTTGGTTTAGAATTTCAATGTATCTTTCTTATAATCTGTGGCACCAAACACATAATAGCAATACATTGATTTTCTAAAACTACCTTCTATTGGATGATGAGCGACTATGGGTAATAGATTAGAGTTGGCTAGTAAAATACATTGAATTCTCTAAATCTATTGCATTTCATATTGAAATTAGATGTCTTCTTCATATCAATTATGATTAATTAATTAACTGCATTATGATTTGATTATCATTTTTTTTTCAATTCGTTATTATAATTGTCATACAACTATTCGGTATTCGATGGGAATTTGAAATGAGTAAGTATTCGTGTATATGGGATTATTATTCGATTCGATTGTGTAAACTTATTCAAATTCGATTATTATTCGATTCGATCGAGTCGACACTACTTGGCTTTGACTTTGTGATACCCGACAGGGTTAAACTTGGTTTAGTTATTCAAGACTACTGCAATAAGTCGTCTGGAGCACTGGAACTCTAGAATCGGATGGCCAGCGAGCCTTTGGCCGGGCCGCTGGTGGCATCCCAACTAGATTCACTTTCTATTTGAGAGGATGAGCTCAATGTAGTAGCCGAATTCATATGTTTTATTCTCCATTTGATTCGTAAAGCAAGAACTATTTGATTTTGGCACAATTGCCTAGTTATTACTTGATATTGACATCTTTTAATCAATTGTCATTTAATTCGATTTGATGCATTATGTAATTGCTTATTAATGCCTATACTTGCCAAATCGTTGTATTTGAGATACTATTCTTGGTGTCACATGAATTTAGGCTACCGAAGAGACTAATTGATAGCTCTCCTGATTAGAGATTCGATTCGTAAATTGATCGATTAGCTTATATATCGGAGAACGTACAAGAGTGGTAAACATGGTTTGTGATTAGATATCACATCTTGCATTAGATTATGATGTACATGTATTTAGTTATGATTGCAGTTGTATTAAAATCATGTTTCCATTAAGATTAGGCATCTAGTATTTTCTATCATTAGAGTACTTTTGTACAATGCATCTAAAAGATTTAATTATTAGCCTTGTTAAAGATTACATTGTAGTTTAATAGATTGGTAAATGGACTACTCGTGGCTTTGATATTAATGTTGTACATGCTTCCGTAATTAAATGTTGATTGACAGGTGTCAGTGAGTAATCCACATGTGAAATGTGGAACTTTTCTCCTTCGTGAATTCGGACTTGGTCCAGAACAAGTGCGAGTTCATAGGAGTACGCGTGTCTTACCTTGGCAACCACCCTAATCAGGGGATTCTTGGGTCCAGGATGTGACACCCATATCCAAATCAATCAATCATGAAAGATCTCTCTCTCTCTCTATCATCATCATCATCATCATCATCATCATTTTCCTCTCTTCCTCGGTTAAGACACCCAACAACCACCACAACCATCATCATCTTATGCTCCAATCAAACTGGGGCTAAGATAAATGAAAACGAAGCACAAAAAACATTCGTTTTTTGCAATCACTTGCAATAGAAAGAGGAAAAGGATATGTGCGATTTAAGTTAAATATTTTAAAGCAAAACATAACAAAAATCAGTATTTCCTTCCATCAACATTAAAAATGAAGACCAACAAAACATTGATTTTGTGAACATTTCTAATAATTTCTTTTTAGAAGAAAAAGGATTGAAATAAATCAAAATATCGTTAGGAACTTGTATTAACTAATAGTAAATGCTTCAGCAATGGTCGATGCAATATCCAAAGCAATGGTCGATGCAATACCCAAATCCATGTTTCAAAACTTGGAGGATGTCTTTCACAAGCAAATTAATGTTAAGAAGAGAACAAGAACTGTCTTCAATAAGCTTCTATTTGGAGGAATGAAGATGTTGACTTTTAGAACAATTTGACCATGACTTATTTAGAACAATGTGGAGGGAAGCATAGGAGTGTATTTGCAAATTTCCAGAATATTTTCCATGTGGAACGGTGGAAGACGAAAGTGGTCCTTTTCTCATTTACAACAAGATGTGGAATTGTGAGGTTTTAGTCGGTCTAGATTCTGGAAAGAGAGCGGGTGTTGTTAATGTCATTTCCACCAATGTTAATCATATGAATGGGCTGATCATACTAATTGATATCCCTAAGGTAAATGACAAGCCAAGTGGTTTATGATTATGAACTCATCAAGTCGTCTTGAATCCTAGGTGATAAGGAGCGACAGTTCCCACCTGGTCCAAAGTTCAAACCTTTAGTACATCACCTCTTTCCACCCTATGGCTCCCTTCCCTTCCCACTTGAGTGGGCTGTCTTCCCATGTATATGCGGGCTCTATCTTGAATCCCAGCCCCCTTGGGGGGGGGAGGGTACGCACAAAAAAATTGTCATGTTGAATCCTGATCCATGAAAAGATACTTTTTATTTGGTGGCTGAGTTTGTTCATAATATTCTAATCCATCTCACTTGGGGTTGGTTCAAAGAAAAGCCTTATAGACATTTTTAGGTTATTTGGAAAGCTATGAGCCATCACATATTTCACTATCATTCCCTTTATCCGCTTCAGGTAAAATCTAACTCACCTGTATGCAGGCTTTGGTTCATTCTAATAGATTGAAGAGGGTAGTCTAGTTTTGGTTTCTTCAGTCCAGCAAGCATCCAACTTAGCTTGGGATTTAGATGCCTACTTGGGAAAAAATTGGAAATGTTGATGGCAGTTCATGGCTGGACCATTCATCATTGCAAACTTTCCCCCATTGCCATTGCTGATGCTTTTGCCAAGCTTGACTTTCCAATAGTCATGACCCTTTGCGCCTTTTTGCCTCAACCCATCCAGGAGGACAATCTACACACGAGCAACAACAGGCAGCAACATACACCAAAACTTTCTACTTTCACACTACAACTCAGTTTGAAGCGTCAAGGATGGCAATTCAGATATCGAATAGCTTGGATGCATCCTCAATCAGACATGCTCATGTGTGGTCTGCTCATAGGTGAAAGTCCTCCCCCAGCTACTTGAAAGAAAAAGGAAAAGGGCAGACCCTGAATCATCAAACAGAGAGTTCATCTAAATGGGAATAAACCAACTTTGTATTCCTTCTAAATTGTGATAGAAAAACTCATTGACATACAGAAAAAACAAAGTAAAACAAACTTTCATACCTCATAAGCTAGAGAAAAGGGGAATCATTCCCTTGTTTAGAAACCACCATAATTTGGAAAAGTTCCTGAAACATTGGATAAATGGTGCAAAATATTGAAACCTATGTCCAAATCAATCAAGAAAGGAGATCTAACCTATGCCCAAATCAATCAAGAAAGGATCTCTCTCTCT